>QXTE01000109.1:3774850-4131090 GCA_003942145.1 Platysternon megacephalum | reverse complement strand
TGGGACTGCGGCAGGCAGCGGCGTGCCACCGAAAATCGGCTCGCGTGCCATGTTTGGCACGCGTGCCGTAGGTTGCCGACCCCTGATCTATGCTGTATGTGACAATGCTGTCAAGGTAAAGTCAACATAAGGCCTTGGGATTTGGTCTATTAATCCCTGAGAAGCCACAGTGGCCCCCAAGGGGAACAAAAAGGCACAGCCCCAAACTGAAAAGGTTGAAGGAGGACAAAGGCAGTTTTCTGCTTCCTAGTGTCTGCAATAACTCCTGCCTCGGTTCTCATAAACTCTGTCACAGTCAGTTTTATCCTGTATTGGTTGTTAAGTTTCAGGTGCACATTTCTGATCAGATGACTGGAAAATTATAAGTGAGGCAGTGGTAGGTTAGTGCAAGTATTAATTTTATTTTGCACTTGTATAGGGTCTTTGACCTGAGGACGTCAAAGTGCTTTAAGTTATTCAATCTATTTAGATGTAGGTAGATGGAGGACAGGATGGTTAAGTGACTTGTTCAGTATCACACATTAAATCAGGGGCAGAGCCTGAATAGAACCCAGGAGTCCTGACTTCTAATCCCTTGCTGTTAACCATTCCATATTAATGGGTCCTTTTTTTTAAAATGAACATTATGTCTTTATTGAAAAACATAGTATAAAATGCTGACAGTTAAATAGGTGGAAGAAATGCAACATACTCCAGGATTTTTTTAAATATATTTAAGGTTAGGTCATCCATTGTTACTTTTCAGTGCAGCACTAAAAGAACTAAAGCCAGTAATGCCAGATATAGGGCCTGATTTTGAGCTCACTTACACTGTTGTAAGTGAGGGGTAATTCCACTGCAGCCAATGGATTTATGCCATCATCAGACTAGTGTAAGTGAGTGGATAATCAGGCCCAGAGAATATAAATCAAAACAAGCTATGTATCTGCAACCTGGAATAGCCATATGGTCATGTTCAAATATTTTAGCATTGTGAAACTTTCATTTTAGAATTAATTAGCATGATTTCATGTATTGCCAATAATTAGCTTTTCTGTGCTGAAAAATCAAACTGAGAAAAATTACAACCAGCATGTGCTCCGTTTACCAAATGTGTAACAAAGGATTACTCCTGAATATGTAAAGGTTTCCCATTCCCATTGTTGAACATTAGAGTTGACAACTACTTGGCCTTTCATAATTTGCTTCTTTTAGAATTTCACACCTTCTGGGCTCACTGATTTTTTTCTTGCTAATATATTCATAATTACCCAGCAAAAGCCACCAGAGCTACAACAGAATATGGTGACCAGGAAACGACGTAAAGTAAGATGACAATCAAGGCAATTTTGGCCATTTTCCATTCATTCTTCATCCTCTGATACTGTCTCTGGGATACTTTATTAGCATCAGAACCAATGTTCTGAACAGCCCTAAGGGAAATAAACCATAATTACAATACAAAATATATGGGAGAAATTGAGCAAACAACTTAATAAAATAGAACAAAGGACTGCTCTTTAACCAGATGCCAACCCTCTCCAGCTCTCTCTTCCCCCCCCCAAGATAATATACTATTGTGTATGTAGATTATGAGTAATTGCTTTTCCACAGTAGAGGCCCTCTCCCGCTCACAATAATCAGGGGCAAAACACCCATTGACTTCAGCAGGAGCAGGATGGAGGCCTATGTCAGGAATATGTTTCCAAAATAAGGCTTCGGAATATTCAGGTACCCAGATTAATCTGCATGATACCTCTAACTGTGGAAGGAGAAAATTATTTCTTTACTTCTTATGGCCAGATTTGGGCACCTTTACTCACACTGTTACATGAGTAGATACATTGAAATCAATGGGGTTGAACATGTAGTAAGATACTGCTCACCATGAGTTAATATGGCAGAGTCAGGCCCTGGTTTGCTACTCCAGTAGTTCTTATTTCACATATTCCTGATGCAAATTGTTGCACTTTGTTTAACACAAGGGTTCTCAACCTTTTTCTTTGGGAGGCCCTCCCAACATAGGAAGAAATCCAAGAAAGAAGAAGTGGGACCGCTTAAGAATGGAGACGGGGTGGAGATTAAGGATCATCTAGGCATGGCACAATATCTAAACGAATATTTTGCCTCGGTATTTAATGAGGCTACTGAAGGGCTTGGGAATAGTGGCGGCGTGACTGATGGGAATGAAGGGGGGGGTAGACATTACAGTATCCGAGGTACGAGCCAAACTTGAACAGCTTAACGGCAGTAAATCGGGCGGCCCGGATGACCTTCATCCTAGAATATTAAAAGAATTGGCGAGTGAAATTGCGAGCCCGTTAGCGATAATTTTTAATGAATCCCTAAACTCGGGTGTTGTACCGTTTGACTGGAGATTAGCTAATGTAGTTCCTATATTCAAGAAGGGGAAAAAAAGTGACCCGGGTAACTACAGGCCTGTTAGTTTAACATCTGTAGTGTGCAAAGTCATGGAAAAAATATTGAAGGAGAGAGTAGTTACGGACCTTGAGGTCAATGGCAATTGGGACAAATTACAACATGGTTTTACGAAAGGTAGATCGTGCCAAACCAACCTGATCTCCTTCTTTGAGAAAGTAACAGATTTTTTAGATAAGGGAAATGCGGTGGATCTGATATATCTTGATTTCAGTAAGGCGTTCGATACGGTACCGCATGAAGAATTACTGGGTAAATTGGAAAGGATGGGGATCGAAATGAAATTCCGGAGGTGGATAAAGAACTGGTTAAAGGGGAGACTGCAGCGGGTCGTACTGAAAGGGGAGCTGTCGGGTTGGAGGGAGGTTACCAGTGGAGTTCCTCAGGGTTCGGTTTTGGGTCCGATGTTATTCAATCTATTTATCGCTGACCTCGGAACCAAAAGTAGGAGTGGGCTGATAAAGTTTGCGGATGACACGAAGTTGGGAGGTATTGCCAATTCGGAGAAGGATAGGGATATCCTCCAGGGAGATTTGGATGACCTTGTAAACTGGAGTATTAGTAATAGGATGAAATTTAATAGTGAGAAGTGTAAGGTTATGCATCTAGGGATGACTAACAAGAATTATAGTTATAGGCTGGGGACGCACCAGTTGGAAGTAACGGACGAGGAGAAGGACCTCGGAGTCCTGGTTGATCGCAGGATGACTATGAGTCGGCAATGTGATGTGGCCGTTAAAAAGGCTAATGCGGTCTTGGGATGCATTAGGCGAGGTATTTCTAGTAGAGATAAGGAGGTGCTAGTCCCGTTATACAAGGCGCTGGTGAGACCTCATTTGGAGTACTGTGTGCAGTTCTGGTCTCCCATGTTTAAGAAGGATGAATTTAAACTGGAAAGGGTACAGAGAAGGGCCACTAGGATGATCCGAGGAATGGAAAGCCTGTCGTATGAAAGGCGACTTGAGGAGCTCGGTTTGTTTTCCTTAACCAAAAGAAGGTTGAGGGGAGATATGATTGCTCTCTTTAAATATATCAGAGGGATCAATATCAGGGAGGGAGAGGAATTATTTCGGCTCAGTGCTAATGTGGATACGAGAACAAATGGATATAAATTGGCAGTTGGGAAGTTTAGGCTTGAAATTAGGCGAAGGTTTCTAACCGTCAGAGGAGTGAAATACTGGAATGGCCTGCCGAGGGACATAGTGGGGGCGAAAGACCTCTCCGGCTTTAAGACTAAGCTTGATAAGTTTATGGAGGGAATGGTTTGATAGGATAACTTGATTTACTCAATAGGTCAATAATGTGCCACCGCTGGTAGTTAGTACCGATGATAAATGTTGGGATATTGAAAGTCTTTTCCTAAGTGTCTGGATGGAGAATCTTGGCCGCATGCTCGGGGTTCAGCTGATCGCCATATTTGGGGTCGGGAAGGAATTTTCCTCCAGGGTAGATTGGCAGAGGCCCTGGAGGTTTTTCGCCTTCCTCCGCAGCATGGGGCAGGGGTCGCTTGCTAGAGGATTATCTGCTGCTTGAAGTCGTCAAATCATGATTTGGGGACTTCAACAGCTGAGTCAAGGGTGAGAGTTATTTCAGGAGTGGGTGGGTCAACTCTTGTGGCCTGCATCATGCAGGAGGTCAGACTAGATGACCATAATGGTCCCTTCTGATCTTAAGTTCTAGGATTCTATGAACATGCTATAAAAACTCCACAGCTTTGGGGGGGGGATCCTCTGGCTTCAGATGGGGAGGGGCTTGGGAGCTCCACGGGATGGAGGGCTCAAGGGTTTGGGCTTGGAGCTTCTGCCCCTTGGGGTGGGTGGTGGCCCCGGGGGACACCAGGGCTTGGTGCTTCAGCCCCAAGGAGCAGCTTCTGCTGGTGCTCAGGGCTTTGGGCAGCTTCTGCCGGGGCTAAGGGTGCCGGAGCTCAGGGATTCAGCCCTGTGGGGTGTCTGGGCTCAGGGCTTCTGCCCCCCCAGAGTGCTGGGGCTCGGGACTCCAAGAATTGGGCACCGGGGCTCAGAGCAGCCCTGCTTGGCAGATCCCCTGAAATTCCCCTGTGGCCCTCCAGTTGAGAATCACTGGTTTAACACATTGCACCTTGCATCACTGCACTTTCTTTAACACAGAGTTAATAGCCAACTTCCACCTGATCACTTGTAGACAGTTGACATTTTGCAGGGGAATCCTTTCACAGTCCTTCTGTTGACACAGGAATGGCCAGATCAGTGCAGACCAGTGACTAAATTAGCTTTGCTTCCCATATGCAAGAGAAATTCCCACCTGGATATCTCTGTCTGTTTCAAAGCCACTTTGTGCCATGTATACATGGCATAAGTGGCTGAAGCAAACCAAAGAAACTGGCACTGAATATCATTTGCCTGTGTGCTGAACAGTCATTTAGCTTTATTAGGCCTCTCTGAAGTTCCTCACACTTTATCTAGACTTGACTAACCTAACTAGTTTTGTATCATCTGCTAGATTTCCCACCTTTCTATTCACACCCTTTCCCAAATCATTAGTAAATCTATTAAACAATGCGGGCTAAGTAGCAAACCTTGGAGACCACCCCACTCCATACACATTTAAAAGTTTTGCCATGTTGAAAATTCACTGTCTGTTCCTATTCTGTTTTGTCTCTTACCCATTTCCATTAAAGGAAAAAACTTGTTAAAATAGAGTTGCATGTTTTTTTTATTATATATATATATATATATACACCCCATAAAAACAAAGGCTCTCCCCTAAGCAAGGAATGAAAACCTATATTATTGACAACTCACTCATTGGTATTCTTGATAGCCTTGAAGATAAAGACATAACTGTATATGATGGCAATAAGAGGAATGAAGAAGACAAAGCAGAAGAGGAGCATTGTATAGGCACGGACTGATGGGGTAAAGGTCACGTAGTCCCAGGAACAGGAAGTCAACAAACCCTCAGGAACATAAGCACCTAGGAAGAGAGAAAGAAAAAAATACATAAGCCATGAAAAGTTTTTTATTGGACATTCTGGTGGAGGAGCAAGTGGAGAAAGAATTCAGCATATCCCTGGGATTTGAAAAGGATCAAACCTGGCTCTGTTGGTAGAGAGAAGATGGTTAATAAGGGCACCTGTTTCTTGTTTTAAAGCACTTCTTGCCATTACTGATTCCACTGCCTTATAGGCTCTTAGAATTTAATAGATCTAATGAATCACTCTTTAGACTAATAAAATAATGATTCTTTTTCATTCCAGCCTTCAGACCTGATCCAAAGCCTACTTTAGTCAATGGGCCTCTTTCCATTAACTTCATTGGGCTTTGGATTAGACCCATGTTTCTAAGATCTTTAAAATGTCTCAATTTTTCTCTTAAATTATCACCTCTCTTGCTCGGGAGTGAAACGAAACTGACTAAGCTAACCTCTGCTCTAACCTTCTGCAGACAACAGAAGTTTACTGTGCAATTCCAATTAATTTTGCCATGAAATAAATGTAAAACACA
The DNA here is from genome assembly GCA_003942145.1 of Platysternon megacephalum. Lineage (NCBI taxonomy): Eukaryota > Metazoa > Chordata > Testudines > Platysternidae > Platysternon > Platysternon megacephalum. The sequence continues at coordinate 4,125,190 of QXTE01000109.1, read as the reverse complement.
CACACACACACACACACACACACATTCCTACCTGAAATAAGAAATATTCTCCTTAGAGAAACTGTGTCAGACAATTAAAGAATAAAACAAACTCAACACCAAACTATTTTTAATCATTAATTTAATTTCCAGCATTTTCAATGCTAGCTTCTGTGGAACCAGGTCTAGAAAATATCGCACCAGGTTCTATGCTCAGATATGTCTAATTATTGTATGAGACTCAGTATGATGGATACTATTAGAATCTAATTATAAGACAGCAGTTATAATATCCTTCAAGAAATTATTCTGCCTCATCACATTAAGGTTCTCTCATCTAAGAGTATTTATCATATTGCTCTCTTGAAATTCTCTCATTAAGCTAAAAGCCATAATGTTAAACAGTGGAATTTACCAGCTATGCATGCTACACATTTGGGGGAAGAAAGAAATTAACAACAAAAATAACACAATAATATCTGACCCTGTTGCAACAGCTTGGTAGGCAAGTGAGAAAGTGCTACTCAATTTAACCCTACCTCGCCCCCCCAATGGGGACCAGGCCTGCTCCAGGAGTGGGTAATGTTGGAGCTTAGGCGATTTACTGGTAGGTTCAAGTTCATCCTACTGTAGGTTAATGCTGACTGTAAGTTGGTGGCCTGAGTGAAACAAGTTAATGGTATTAGTCTAGTTTCTAACAGAGAAACAGAACTACTGCTATCTCAGCCAACAGTAAGGGCCAAATTTTCAATTTGTCAAGATGTGAAATATGAACACATACCAATTTACACACACAAAATTAACGTGTGCAAGCAAATCAGCTACCTAATTACTACTAACTGTCATCCTTCGTTAAGATGTCAAGGGCTAAATGGGCATAGAGAGTAAACAACCCTCTTACCTCTAGAATTGGTCCCTCCCAATAGGGTTGAGGCACATCGTAGGGGTGTGGAAAATTGCACTCTTACTGCCCATACTGTACTGCTTTAAGGTATAAATAGAGGAATTCAGGTTCCTCAGGCTGTCAATATGGCACTTTTTATGAGCAATGAAAATCATTTTGAAAACTTAAAAACTGTGCTCATCTGTCCCCTTTACTTTTTATTGTTCAACTCTGCTTGATTGCAGAAGGTTATGCACTATTTCAGAAACCTGTTTTGCATTATTTTTGCCCTTTATTTTATATGTTTTTTATACAGCGCGCTAATGAGATTCCCTGCAAAAGTGTCAATGTAATTAAATGTGATATGTGCACTGCAATCTTTTCTGCTGATTAAACTGCTTAAGACTCATTAGCTAGAAGCAATCTCCTTCACACTGATTTCTTCAAACTTCATCCTAATATGTAAATTCTGTTTATTCATCCTTGTGTCTAACAGACCATTCTTTAATCCCCCCATTTTCTCCTGGTATCAGACAATAGACTTGTATTGTGTCTCACTTACTCCATCCAAAGAAGGGTGGGAGGCTCCAAGCCAAAGAGTACAGCCAGACTCCTAGCAGGATTATCAAAGCCTTCTTCTTGGACATCACCACAATGGAGGCCAGTGGTCGTGTGATCACAAAATATCTGTCCAGTGCGATTGCCATCAATGTGATCATGGATGTAATGCCAAAAAGGGCTCCGCAGAAGGCATACAGCTCACAACCTTTCAATGGAGAGTACAATAGGGTTAACCAACAGATTTAACCATCCATGCTGGTTATACCAGTATTCCTGGGAGACCATTTATCCTGTGGCCTAGGCTAGTAACACATTACCTAATTACTTTCAGAACTCTTAAGGCAACAGGAAGTTCACTTTTCCAGCAGCAATATACTTTCCAAGCTGTGGGCTGGCCTTGCTAATTATATTATCCACGGATGTAAACGTCAAAGATTTACTTGCCTTTATTACTCAAGACAGTGACTTAATATAACATTCACTTTTCAACTTCTGAAGTTTCTAGTGGGAGCATTTCAGAGATCCCATGGCAGCTCATTTAGCTTTCATTTTATTCTAACTCCCATAGAAAGACCTATTTTAGTTAAAAGTATTTTTAGTCACTCAGATACCATGGAGCAACTCATATCCCAAGATGAGGTCAGCATATTTTCAGTAAATAATTCAGACAATGGATTGGTTGTCAGTTGTTTACTTTAATTATTTGCTATTTGTGGAACATGATTGGTCACAGTTCGTCTTCTGCTGTTGGACAGAAAGACAAATCTTTAAAATAGGAGAATAATTAATGATGAATGGGAATTAAAACATGCAAATTCATGAAGTGTTTGAGATGCACCAACTTTTTCATTAATATCTGCAATTATACAAATAGTACAACACCCATAGAGCACATATTCATTAATATATTCAAAAGTATGCTTTTAATTATTCAGCCAGCTCTAGAGATTAGACCGTTTGTTTATACATCTGTGTATAGTCTTTTCAGTTTTGTAACATGAAGAACTGCAGAAACAAGCATTTGTTATTATCTACTTAGTTTAATAAACAAGTCAGCAATAACCAACATTTCAATACCATACCTCTTGTTCATCTCCCCCACCACATACGTGCAAGATATAACTGCAGCAAGAGAAAGAGTAGCCCCTGCATGGAAAGAGTCAAATGGTGGGATTCACAAAGGTATTTAGGTACCTAACTCATTGATTTCAATGGGAGTTAGGCACTTAAATGCCTTTGTGAATCCCACCCGAAGTGTTTTTATTCCACAGATTTGCTTAGGCCTTTGTAACAGATGGGCTCCATCAGACTGGCTGTATGATCTGTATGTTTGTCTCATACACAGAGGGTGAAATCCTGGCTCCACTGAACTCATTGGGAGATTAGCCATTGACTTGTAAGGAGCCAGGATTTCACCTTAAATCTGAATCTGTGGTGTGGGTAGGCAGGGTGAAGGGAGAGCTCAGCGAAGCAGCACATAGCTTTGAGCCTGTGGAGAATCATGGATGGGTCATTGGAAAGGATAGTTTGACAAGGTTTAATAGGCAAGGATTAGACACTGAAAGTAGACAGTTTAAAATAAAAAGGTAATTGACACACATTAAAAACCAAGCAATGGGGGGGAAGGACCAGGGGTGGATAGTTCATATGTATATTTAAATAAACCAAACCATGTCCCATTTCCTATCCAGATCACTTTCCTTGATGTTGTATCCCCTTCACCCACCTTTTGTCTGGCTTTGTCTTTATAGATTGTAAGCTCTTTGGGGCAGGGACTGTGTTTTCCGGTATGCCTCTCTCTCACCTAGCACATTTTGGGCACTTCTGTCACAAACAACAGTAACTCATGTTTGACAAGAGATGTTTGGTAGTTTAGGCGCAATGAGTGAAATACCAAGCATGTTCACTGAGAACACTAAGAATATTTGGTTTATATTTATATTGTAAAAACTTATGTTTATTGTCAAGCTTTCTAGCAGCAGAAATATCAAGATAAAAATTCCACATTCAAGTTAATTAGTGCCAGTGGCAGAGTGGTATGGTGGGAGCAGATGCTCCTGGGCCTTATTCCTCTCTTTTTTTAATTCAGGTACGAGATGATTGTGAGTGAATGCAAGCAGTGAGAGAGGATGTTCGTTTATCAAACATTAGAGAAGACCTTTTTCTATCTCACAATTCTGGCAGTAATGGTATAGACTTAGTGATGTAAATATATTTATAACAAACAAACTACATTAGAAGAAAGTTATTTAGGTTGCAAAGTCAAGCACTCAGAAGTTAGGAAATACCAGATTTAAGGTTGCCCATGCAAACTTGATTTCCCCTCTTGTGCATCCAAATTTGCATTGAAAGACAAATGTTCTAGAGAAAAAAAAGTATGTGGTCATGTAATAAAAACTGTATCATAATGCACATGCACAAAGGGGCTGACTTAAGGTCACACAGGCAATCATAAATCTGGCATTTCTCAACTTTTTAATGCTTGACTTTACAACCTAAATACCCTTCTTTTAATGTAGTTTTTAGTGTAATTTCCTCTGGATTTTTTAAAGGACAAAGATAAAAACAAATTCTGATTTATGCATCTGTATCGACTCCTCATCATACACCTGTCCAAAATTCGAAATCAAACTAATTGAAAACTGTCAGATTTCAGCCTGTATCATATCTATACCACTAAAATATAAATAACTCCAAGTATGGACCCAAGCTTGTTCTAAACCTTTTGACAAACTTGGACTGAGTCCTGAATGCTTAACAAAACTTGAAACCAGGCAGGTTATATGTGCTTTCGGCTTTAGTAACTATAGTATTGCATAGCTTTGATACTTATACTGTCAATTATTAACTTGAAGTCATTACCATGGCAACAAACTAAATTATCTTTCAGGAGATATATGTACAAACCTTTCTTGCCAAAAATCCAGTGCTTGTGGAGACTGGTAGTGAAGAAAATTGGAGCCTGTGTGATGGACATTAGGAAGTCGCTAATAGCTAGATTGATGATGAACATGTTGGCTGGAGTTCGAAGGCTCCTACTCCTACAGAGAAGAGATCAGAAGGAACATTGCTAAGCGCTGATCTGTGGGTAATTATGCTATTACTCTTTGCTGTATGCAGTGTTATTGTAGCCATGATGATCCTAGGATATTAGAGAGACAGGGTGGGTCAGACAGTACCTTTTATTGGACCAACTTCTGCTGGCTAGAGAGACAACCTGTTGAGCTTACACAGAGTTCTTCTTCATGACCCAAAGAAGAGCTGTGTGTAGCTCGAAAGCTTGTCTCTCTCACCAACAGAAGTTGGTCCAATAAAATATATTATCTCACCCACCTTGGCTCTCTGTTACTCTTTCCTGTGAGCATTGGCAGCTTCACAAATATCAACGTGTAGAATATGTCAAGCTACATCAAACTGGCTTCTGATTTTCCTGAAGACAGAAGCTAAATGAGCCGCCATAATTTTAATAGCACACTCCTTACACTTCTTTGTGCCTTAGTAGAGGATATGGCTTGGTTTTGATAACCAGCTCAGAAACAGGAATAGAAGATATTCTCTGAATACTCTGACCCACTGCACCCTGTGTCCATGATTAACAGGAAATTAAAGTTGATGTACTCTATGGATTTTCTGGATCTGGGTCATGCAGAGCTGAGGGGACATTTTCCACTGCTGATGAGATTAACAGCAACTTCCAAATATGGGGATTAAGGAGGCTGACTTTATACCACATGCAGCATTTTATTTTATCTCAACTCCTCTCCATGACAGGCAGTTCACTGCACCAGGCACTGAATTTGAAGGGACCTATTGCCAGACTTATTACATCCCCCACCTCCATAAATTATTCGCTCCAACATAATAGAGTGTCCTGTCGTGTTTTTGTACAAACTTATTTGCTATTGAGAGTTCTTAATATCAGTACTTTCTGATTCTGATTTTTTATTCTTCCTGAAATTGTGACACTTTATCTAATGTCTCTACAGCTGCTTTCCTGAGTTTTCAGCCTCAGACACAATTGGCCAGATAATATGTTGCACCTCCTGAGAGCTGTAGCATAGAAGATGCATTCCAGGAGGATCAGTGTGTAGGGCAAATAATCTTTTTTGCCCCCAGTGTAACTCAGAGCTGTCCCAGGGGCACACATCATTTCAGTCACTCCCCTCCAGCCCCTGACAATCTTTATGCATTACAAGGCTCTCTCAAGAGGTTCTGTTTTCCTAGAGAAACTGGCAGATGTTCCCTGCACCAGTCCACAATCACCAATTTTAAAGCACTGTTGCAATTGCAGTTTTAGGGGCAGCAAAATACTCATTAACTGTTTACAAACTAACTCCTTTAGGCAGTTGGTGGTTTGTTATTGCTATGCAACTACTGATACAGCACCAATGGTGGGCATGTGTAGTATCAGTGCACCCCCAGCTCTGCAATTCTACTCTAGTCTCCCCACCCGCCTCAGCATTTTTAGATAGCTCCAGGGAGAGACATGACAGCCAGCCCCCTCACCTGTTCCCTACCACAGACATAGCTGTTGCTGCCAGATTTCCTGCTGAGCTGCCGCTTCCAGAGTGGGACACACCACAGTACTGTTCTAGTCTTCTCCCAGCTGCTGCTGTATTCTTACCCCACCCTGTTTAGGCTGTATGGTAGCATCTTCCTGGGTGGGCAGGCCAAGTCCCAAACACCACAGAAAGGTCAATATCTGCTATAAATGCTCTTGTTCAGCCAGCGCCGGCTCCAGGGTTTTTGCCGCCCCAGGCAGCCAAAAACCAAAAAAAAAAAAAAAAGCCGTGATCGCGATCGCAATCTGCAGCGGCAATTCGGCGGGAGGTCCTTCGCTCCGAGCGGGAGTGAGGGACCCTCCGCCAAATTGCCGCCGAATACCTGGACGTGCCGCCCCTCTCCCGAGTGGCCGCCCCAAGCACCTGCTTGTTAAGCTGGTGCCTGGAGCCGGCCCTGTGTTCAGCCTAGCTCAGTTGGCAGCGTATCAGTCTCTTAATCTGAAGGTCCCGAGTTTTGTCCTCAGAGGACACATACTAGAGGATCACAAAATGGCCCCTTCTGACCTTATAGTCTATGAAACGTAACAGAAAATGTTGGGGGGGGGGGGTCTTAGTTCAGGGCAACTGCACCTATAGTGCCTTTCTATGGTCCATCAAGGGCACCCCTAGGCTTAAGGCTCCCCAGCCATCACTTCACTTGGGTGGAGATCTGCGTCTCTGTCCCATCTGACCAGGGTATTTCCAGGCTGAAGTGTTATTCCCATCAGAAGACAGGCTGTCTAAGCAAACCTACTTGCTTTGTCTTCATAGACCAATAAAGGTGTAATTGCCCACGGTTATAAGTTATCACATAGCTCTTTCTGAGCAAGCACAGTTCGTTCTTCAGATAAAAGCATTACAGAGAAAACATTAAAAACAATAAAAGAACCTACATGCATGCTAAAAGTTTACCAGAGATCACCCCTTCAACAGGGCCTCTGGCAGGAGCAGTCCTTGAAAGTCCCACCCAAAGGTTTTCATGTGGTTTCTACTTCATCACTCGCAGTCTTATGGGGCTTTAATAGGCCAAAGTCCTTCCAACCCTTCCCTAAGGATTGGGGCCCTCTGTGGACCAGAAAGTCCTGTCCATTTGCTGGATCTGAACAAAAAACCCTGAGTCAGTTTACCACCAGGTTATTTATCCCAACATCCTTTCTTTGTCCACTGGTCTCTAGAATCCAGTTTGAACCTTTGAAGAGACTGTGAATAGGTAACAGGCCTTCAAAGGGCTGATATCCAGAGGAATTACATTAGCATAAGCCCTCCACCTAGAGAAGTTACATACAATCTCACAATAACACATAAACAATTGCATTTTTAAAATGTATTCAGCTTAATTCAATAAGGGTTATCCAGGATATTGCATAACTATCACAGGGAGTTGTAACAAAAATCTGAGAGATTGTTTTGGGATACTTGCACTATCAAAACCACCAGCAGCCAATTATACCTCACCTTTCATTAAGGCCTATTTCATACGCAAGATAAGAAATACAAGGTCATGGATCTGGGTTACTTTGATGCACAGCTCATTAGTTTGCATTAGTACAATCATAATGATAGTGTTCCTGTACCACATTTCCTTAACACAATCCCACCAGTATTAAAGTCTATCCACAGAAATATTTAAGACACACAGAACAAACAAGATGTATACGTACCTGCAGAAAGCATAGATGACCAGGAAGTTACCCAGTGTTCCGGTGATCCCCACCACCAGAATGACAGTTCCAATTGTGTAGTGGGCATGGTCTGGAACATCCAGTGTAGGGAAGGCATGAGGAACATCTTGCACTGTCATTTCCTACAGAGCAAGCAGGAATTCATAAATGCACAGTGGTACTTCACTGAATGAGCTAGCATCTGCTATTCCTCTGGGAGATGAGATGGATAAAGGAGGTTAAAAGCTGGATAAAAACGAACACTTTGGAGTAAACTAATCCCTTTCAAATTACATTTATTTTTATTCCTCTTTTGCAAATAAACATGCCAGGCATGGTTGTTTCAGCAATGCTTGAGTCAAAGGCTGTTTTTTGTTTTTACTACCAGTTTAGTGTTTCAGAGATTGGAAAATCTTAAGGAGCAAACAAAACCAAAACAAAATACATAATAGTTGACAGAAATACACTGGGACTCTATTGCATTTGACCTCAAGGAATGCTGTAAATAACAGCAAGTGTGTTCTTTGTAATTTTCACCCTATGAGAATTTCAATGCCTGTGGTAAAGTTTGATTTCTATTATTTCCTTAAATCATTGGATAGTTTTCTAATAAATAAATAAATAAATATTACACTGCTTTAGTGAAAATGGTAAGTCCAGTTGATAAGCACTTGTTTATTCAAGCCTTTAGTACAGTAGAAATCTGGTTTCTCCCATTGAATAATCAGTGCTGAATTACTAATACCCTCAAGACCTAATTACCTTGTAGTGTTGAACAACACTATTCCTTACAGATTAAATGGAGGATTGAAATAAACATTTTTTTAAACATTTGTGTTAGGTACAAGTTCCATTTTTATCGTGGCCCCAACTTTGTGACTTAGACAATAAGATAACAGCTAAGTGGCATGGTGACCTGATAGCAGTGGAAGATGGAAGGGGACAGATGCTCAAACTGTCACCACCCTGCCCACTTTTGACATGCATACCCTGAGCATGTAACTTTCTATGGTCCTAATGGATCAGCACAATTCAGAGGCATAGGCAAGACACAGTCCCATGATAGCTAATGTGCAGGAAAATCCAAAATTTTGCTACATGGGGACCTAACCTCTTTCAGACATAAACAAGTCAATGTCTAAATAATAGGAAGGGGTATTTTGCATCTCAGCATATGTGAGGTCAAGAGATCCATTCCCCTGCAATAATTCTAATCCTCCCCAAAAGGAATTTAACTCTTGATGCCAGGACAAGCCACTACAGATGCCTCTAGCCTTGCCACCAGTTCTCAGTCCATTATGGTATATCCAGATTGCAAATATTGGCTTCCGAGTCCAAGAGGTGCACATCACCTGGTCAAAAGAGCCCAGAGCAATCATAGGTAATGCCCTCGTGATTCAGAATCAGACCCCCGCCCCGCAGATGAAGGAGCTAAAACTCAGTCAGTTAATATCTTTCTGCGCCTATTCCACTGCCACTGATCTGCATGTGCCTTGGTAGTAGCTCAGACCACACTAATATGATCTCTGGAAAAAGCAAAGAGCAGTCCTGTTTCACCTGGATTAACAGCTCAGTTCTCTTGTCTACAACCAAGCTTTTCCCACTCTGAGATGCAGAACAATAACTTTGGGGAGGTGAGCGTGCTGTCATCACAGCTCATAATTCAATGGAGTTAGCTGATGCCATCACATGCCACGATTACTGAACTGCAAGAATCACACTGGTCCTGAATAAAGCCCAATTGAGATCCTTGCTGACATGCAGCCACCCACTTCTGAGCCCAGCACGGATGCCTACTATCCAGATCACAGCCTCTCCTGTGACCAATCAGTGACTGCCTCATGACTTTACTAAACCTTTTCATGCTGATCTTGATCAGCTGGGGATCAAATGGCTTGGGTCAATTATCAGATCCAAGTGGGAAGGAGTCATAAAAGGCTAGGAGAACTCCACTGGGGAAGAGTGTTGCAGGAGGGGGATTCTCTCCTGTGACTAGTCCTGTAGGGATAGGACAGCATGAGAGAGGCATGTGGCAAGGTTAAACCCCAGGCAGGTGGCCAGGAAATAGTCTGGAAATAAGGATCAACCTTGTGAAGAGCCAGACTGCTGGGGGTGGGGAACCTTGAGAATCAGTGCTCTGTAGAAAGCATAAAAGAACTAAGCCCAGGAAGGGTGGAAGACCCTTCTATTTTATGGGACCATTGTTTACTTATCAATGCTCCATCTGGGTACAAACAAGGGGCCAGAAGGTGCTGTGAGACAGAAGGGGGTGCTATGTCGGCTGACCCTGCTGTAAATACAGATGATCCAAGCAAATCCCTGAGGAGAAAGGAAGGAAGGTATGAGCTTCCCCCACCAGCAGTCATCTGCAGGATTGCCAACAAATTGAGAGGGGAGGGGTGTTCATTTCCTGTGCAGTACGGGAGCAGCCCAGACTAGTAGAAGCAGCTGGAAAACATGTTTCTAAATTGTCATGTTTAATGTTGCTAAGAGGGATATGGAAGATGGTTTCAGCTCAGTTGGAGCATCTCCTACCAAGAATGCGGGAGAAGGGATGGAAAGCGGGGTTGTCTAGAGCTTTGCGTGTGGTGTGGTGGGGGCAGGGATAGCAGTCTTCCCAGAAATGCAGAACACACAATATGCATCTCGTGGCAAGTGAGAGGTGGGGTAGGGAGTGGTAGGAAGAGGCCTACTTCCAGCCAAAACTAGCTGCCAGCTAATCCTAACATCCCTTATCTGTGCTAGAACTAACTGATAGCAGACATCCTAATAAAGGAGGCCAGCCAGTGGATGAGGCAGCTAGGACATGGGGTTGCCACCTCTGAGGCAGAAAACTGCAACTCCCCCCCATCCCACCCAAGCACTCACCTGACCCTCTCTTCTTCCCCTCCATGGGACCCACTCCCACACTTGCCTGTCTCCTCTCCCTCCCCCTGGCTACACTGCATTATGCGTACCTGTGACCAACCACCCATATCCCAGACTTCCTAGTGCCCACCCACAACCAGGCAACTCTAAGTTTGTGCCTGGTGAAGTGGGGGAAAACTTGACTGTCCACCAAACATGACTGTCCAGAGGACAAAAACATAGGCCCATGGGATTGTGGGATACTTTTGGAGTTTTCAGAGCATGAATCCCGTTGGGCCGCGTCTACATTGCAGAGCAATAGGGCTAGAATCCTGGGTCCCAGCTTGACGCAGACTCGACTTTCCACCCTTGCGGCTGGGACCCTGGGTTTGAGCCCTGGGTTAGGGCAATTTGGGATAGTTAGAAGGGGGAGTTAGACTTGAGCCTCATTTCAAACCCTGGGCGTACACTGCAGTGTAGACATACCCTACACTGCAATGTAAGCCCAGACTCAGACTTGACCTAAAACTCCTTCTGTCTACATGAAAATCTCTTGCACTTGGATCTAGGGTCCAAGCCTGCATCAAACTGGGACCCAGAGTTTCAGCCCTATTGCTCTTCAGTGTAGATGCAGTCCCACTGAACTCATGCTCTGGGTGTCCCCTCAAAGTATCCCACAGTCCCATGGGCCAATTTCTTTTGGCGATTCTTGGGATAGAGAGGACATCGACTCTAGGGAAATGGAAACAGCCCCCCTTGGTGTAGTGCAGCAGTTTGGTGAGTCAGCATTTAACCCTTCTGACTGCCCTGCTGCAAACACCTCAGAGCCATCTGTGTTTGCAGTAGAGACGGAACAGAAGTCTTTTGGAAAGTGCACTGCTTCCTGTTTGTGGGAGCAGAGCCAGATTCTGGTAAATCTCTGGTACGAGGCCAGCAAAACAGTGGACTTTAGTAAGAGTACCAAGAATGATCATGCATACCAGCAAATAGCAAAGAAGCTGGCAGCATTGAAAATTTTCTGGAATGGTGACCAGTGCAAGGAGCAGATTAAGCAGCTGAAGACTGCGTACAGGAAAACCAGGGATAAGACCTGCACCTCAGGCAACTTGCTGACAGCATGCCCATTTTAGGAGTTTGACTGGGTACTGCACAGAGCCAATGCTGGTGCATGCTAACCTACCCATGTGGGATGGTACTCTGCTGGCCCCAGAATCCAGCATGGGGACCGATGAGAGCCAGCAGCAGGTGCAGAGTGAGGCCAGCAAAATGACTCTGTTGTTGAAACTGGATCCAGAGGAGGCTTTGATACAGAAGCAGCAGCAGCACATCGTGGGGCTGCACTCAGAGGAGCTGTTTGATGCCCCCCAAAGGACCCAAGGCCAAAGTTATTAGAAGCCCCAGCTAGAAGCGTCTCTCTCTAGTGGTGGATTGCATATCAGTGCCTTGGCTTCCCCCCTGCCACTCCGAGGAGTGTAAAATGGTGACCAGGAAATGCAAACAGTAAACACACCTTGAAAGTGAATTTTTACTGGGAAGGCACAGACTTTTGCTAGGGCATTCCTGTTTGTTAAAAACAGTAACCTTACATTGCCATGCCTGTATGTACGCCGCTCTGTAACCACCCAGCAGTGTAACGAACCACATGGAAACAGTGAACTGGGGGAGGGGGCAGTGTGTTCCATTTACAAATCTAGTCCATGTTAGTTAAATGTAGTCCACAGGTGACAAAGTCCTTTGTCCCAAATTTGACAGGGGGTTGAAATTTTGTCCAGAAATGTGCTGGGGAGGAGGGGGTGTAAAGAGGATGGCTATGGAATTTTGCATGTTTTCATGCAGTCATAACAGGCTAGGCCATGTGGATGCTAATGCAGCATCCTGTTGATTCCCTCTAACCCAACCCTGTGTGGGGATATCTGCAAACTTGTCCTGAAGCAGGAACTCCAGATAGTTAGTCACATTTCAGGGAAAGACTTATTTTCCAAGGCCTCCTTAGTAGCTGACTGACCCACTCCACCCATAGATGTGCTGTTCAGTCACTTTACGTTTGAATACTTCGATTGCATACATTGCAGATTTCCCACCAGCAGCTTGGAATAACATCTCCCTTTGCCAACTGGGCACCACAAGAACTGTTAAGTCCTCCAAAATGTGGAAGGCCTAAAATGATAGAAAAAGCTTTTGTGACATGGCCATCTACTCCTTCGCCCCGCCCAACCCCAAGTAGTTCTGCAATTTTTAGGGGAAAAGAAAACAGTTTTGAATTTTTTAACTTACCATTGTCTCTGCACTTATTTCGCTGGGACTAATCAGGCCGTGTCCAGGGAGCTTCTGTGGTCTGAAGCATCCCTCTCAGAATCTATTAAAGTTCAGTCTTGAAAAGTAACATTTTATGTCCTTGAAGTTTCACAAGGACTTGGTCTGTGCTACTTCTCTGGGCTATTTAAGGCTATAACCCTCTGTGTCTTGTCCTGTTCCAGGCCCCTCAACCTCTCCTGGATGTAGCATCTCCACAGCTCACCCACAGTTCAGTGCAAGCTTGTCCCAAGGTACCTTCACGGACCGTTCCAAGAGGAAGCGTTTCAATTATGAACTTATGGTTGAAGTTCTGGACAGGGCCAACATACCAAAGGTCCAGTACCAAAGACAAAGGGAGTTACAGCCAGAGGAAAGGCACGCTGGCTGCACAGTTTGAGGACAGGGTTTCAGCACAGGAGCGGGCACTTGCTGCACAGTTCCTGGAACAGGAACAGTGGCTAAGGGAGGAGGACAGAGCTCAGCAGAAAGGATTGCTTGAGTGGCTCATATCACTACTGGCCACAAGAGCATCAGCTCCTGCTGCATTACGCACATCATGGCCTGTGCCCCTTAGTGGTACTGTGATGCAGTCCAGAAACAGCTTGGAAAACAGCTTGGGTGGCCCATGCAGTTGAGTCCCCCCCTCTCCTGCCCAGTGCCAAGTGCATGGCAAATGGGGAAAGGAGAATGCAGGGGACAGTCAACAGTAGGGGGGTTTCTGTATTGTACATGGCTTCATTGTTTGCACTTGTCCGTGCACTTTTTTCTTTAAGGTTCTCTTGTTGCTGGTATTTGTGTGTGGTAACGGCAGCTCGCCTACCTGGCAATGGTTTGATGTTGTTTCCTGGCACAGGATAAACGCACAAGCAACAGAAGTTCTTCAAAAGATGTCTACTCCAGGTTGTTGGCTCCATTAACTGAAAGCATGCAGACCACAATGACTCCTCAGCAGGGTGTGCTGGTGGGCTGGTCAAACCTCCTGTAATGTGCAGGGAGGACTGTAAAGTTTTCCTACGGGGCACCCCAGTCAAAGGGCTAGAGTGGCCACATTTCGGGAGGACACTAGGGCGTCTAGGATATGGTTGATTTGACTCAGGTATATGTGCTGTATGTGAATGCCAGAGCCCTGGGTTCAAGCCTGGGCTAGACAATTCTTAACCTAGGGTTTACAATCAGTGTAGATGCTCCAGCACTGGGTCCCCTTAACCCTGGTCTTACTTTGCAGTGTAGACATATGCTGTGTGACCTGTGGACTGTAGTGGAAGCAGCTGCTGGCATCCCTCCATGTGCATGCAGCTATGATTGCCAGTTGCAGTGTGCTGGGAGGAGGGGTTCACTTGAAACTTACAAGTAATTTGAAAAAACCTGAGTACAGCAACTCAGGAGAAAAACTGGCCAGGCTGGTTAAAAAGAGGTCAGCTGGCAACCTTAACTGGAGTTGGGCTGAGGCCAGCCCCTCCTGACTTTATCGCACAGTCTCTCCCTCTAGTTTCCTTCTACAACCTGGCACTCATTGCTACAGTGGTACCCTTAGTGTCAGTGGCATCCCAATTATTTTGAAAGTCATGCAAATTCTCAGATAATAGGGGCTACCTTCTATTCTCAATTAGCCCTGTGAGATTGGCTGGGTCAGCTAGTGTTAATGGGGATACTTTGAATTTAAACTGGTGTAAGTAACAGCCAAACGTGGCCTGTGGAATTTCAAATGTGATTATCACTGTTCGTTTACAGAGGACCTGCCTGCAGCTAGACTAGTCAGTAAGCCACATTCCTTGGTGTTTCTACATTAATGGGATTTAAACATATGGCAAGTTGTCTGAGGAGGAAGATGGGAAGGGCATGGTTGTGTCAGATTATATGTAGGGAAAAATATTAATATTATATTAAGGTTGACAGTTTGATTGAATAAGAGTTGAGAAATTCACAGTTTAAGTTTCTACAACAAGTATGACTCAGCCATATAACATAGAAATATAAAGGGGCATTTTGCCCAAGTAGGGATTGCATAATTTGGCCCTCAGACAGTACAGTAACAAAAAATACTGTATCAATAATAGGGGTCTGCGTTCAAATTATTTTACAGGAGAAAATAAATCTGCTTTTCTAACACAGTAAAACTGAGATTGGAACATTTTTAATTGTTATAATACACAGACCTGATTAAGGTTTTCTGTATGAAAAACCAGTTCTCTATTTTTCTGTGGTGTGTGCCTGTATTTGTCTTTTTACACAGACCTTGGTCACGATAATAGAAGTGCAACAACTGAAGGAACTTGTCATGGTTAAAAAGAACAAATTGCAACAATGCCTTTGATTTGAATTAAAATAATGAATAACTACGAGCCAGGATTAAATACAAAAACAAACATACAATGAATAAGTAAAGTCCAATTAGAGAGGAAGGATATTTAAAGGAAAATACAAGTTTTGAAACAAATCATCTAGGAAGGAAATCACTCAGGACCAAAAGTAAATGTCAAGACTTAATAACAAGTATTTGTATTATAATCAATAATAAATAGCAAAAGAAATTTTTTTGGTAGAGACGAATTTAAGATGGGCCAAAGTCACAAAATTTGGATCTACATTACAATCTGAATGTTCCCAATGTTTGGGGCTCAGATCCCGTAATCTAATTTTTGCCATTCTTTAGGAGGATAATGCCTACTTTTAAAACATTTTTCATTTCGTAATTTTTCCTGAAATGTAAGGGCCTTATCAAAAGGGAGTGGAAAGACTTTAATTGACTTAAAAGGCATTGGATCAGGTCCTAAGCACTCAAAATTCTGCACTGGGTTAACATACATAGCTCTCATTGACATCAGTAGGGGAACAAATGTTTGCATCACTGAGTAGAGTCTGGCTCTAGATTTTCTAAATAGAATTATAGGTCAAAAGAAGTCACGGGGTGGCGGGGGGAGGAGGAGGAGGGAGAGAAACTGCTTAAGGAAATCAGGTCAGCGGGACAATCAAGAAATAAGACAATTCATATTGCTTTTCTCTATTCTGTTTCCACAGCACAAGGGCCTTGTTTAGTCTCTGTTCCCCATTGTCATCTGAAGGTATTAGTACTTAAAAAAGAATGCAGTTACTATTGTTCTGGTCCTTATCAAAGCAAGGTTACAGCTACATTACCCTTTGACTGCAATAGGAAGTTCACTCTACATAACTCTTGGGGGCATTTAGATTGAGTTTCTATATAGCACTGTTCCCTTATGTATTCTTCTACGGAGCACTCCTTCACTATCCTGGTTATAGTGGAGGCAAGAAAAACAACAAAGCATGCCACATATTATACTCTTTAAGACAGACAATGCTGTTTTTGTTTCATATAACATGGCTCAGAATATCAAGTGTTTTATGGAGAAACTAAAACTGAGCTGAATGGTTAAGGGCTTCCTCCAGGTGAAGAATGTCCCTCAGCTTTCCTTGAGCCAACAAAGAGCGAAGGGAATAAAGACACTTGCATCTGAGGCTTTGTACCACTGGGTGCCAGTATACGCACAGGCTCATTGTGCTGAGGATGGGTTAGCATGGTACTAAATCTGCAGAAACAATTCACTGGGAAAAAGCAGGCTTCCTTCCTATTGTATTAGACAATTAAATGTTACACATCTCTCAGTAACACAAACATTGACATAGTGAAAACCATCAAGGAAATAGATTGCAGGGAGCCCACTCCATTACAGGGGCTATACCAATGCAAGGGCTCTGGAATCAAATCATCTAGGTGTAGACTGCATTTCAGGGATATGTGTGAACGTGAAGGTTAGTTTTACAGTAATACCCAATAGTATATGAAAACCTGGATAATAACACAGCAATTTGTTCAAGGTTTTCAGCTCTGGCAGTCATACCACATTTGGTTTGCAGGCTTTGTTAGGTACCTTTTGCTTGCTATGGAATATAGAAAATGCCGTAACGGATCAGGCCAAAGACTACTGTCCTACTTCTGGCAGTGGCCATTACCAGAAGTTTCAGAGAAAGGTGTAAGTTATGGAAGAAGTTTTCTTCTCACCCAGGCAGTTAACATTTGGTTTATATCCTGAAGCTGGAAGGCTGTTTTATCTCTTGTACATGATAATCCTAAGGGAAGATATTTTTATTATCCGTATAAATGTGTAATCCTTTTCTAAATCCCATTATGCTTTGTTCCTCAATAGAGTCTTGTGGCAGGGAATTCCACAGTTTCATCATGTTAGCATACCTTTCTTTCCAGCA
The DNA here is from genome assembly GCA_003942145.1 of Platysternon megacephalum. Classification (NCBI taxonomy): domain Eukaryota; kingdom Metazoa; phylum Chordata; order Testudines; family Platysternidae; genus Platysternon; species Platysternon megacephalum. The sequence continues at coordinate 4,108,202 of QXTE01000109.1, read as the reverse complement.
GTTTTAAGTGTGTCATTGTGGAAGCACTAGAAAAAAGGAACAAGTCTGGGTTTCCTGATGTCAATGAATATCACATATTCCTTGGACACTTAACTCCTAGTGAATTCCATGGAAGTTTGGTGTGTGAAAAGAATACAGGATCAAACCCATACTACCTAAAACAGAGTGAATATATTTGTAATTGCAGTGAAGGCTGGTGTTTGGATGGTACTCTGCAGAAGACAAGGAGTAGAAACGGGGAGAACAGCATTTTTTTTCTGAGGGGTGAACTTAATAGATACCTGCCAGTTTCCTCTAACACAACATCTAAAACAGAAGTAAATATATTTTTAGTTAATATGCAGTAAGATTTTCTGAGGCTTGGGATACTTTTGGGGGTTGGGAGAAAAGGAAATGCTTGATAGCCAGACAAGTTTGCCCAAATCCTCACTCCTCTAGACCTGACGCCGGAGGTCACCAAGATATAGAACTTTATTGTTCTGTATTAAATATCAGTGGCCCTAAATGGTTATAATTAAGGCAGAATTCCTCTAGGAACCCTTGAGAAATGAATGCAATAGCTGGTCGGCTACCCTGAAAAGGGGGCAATGTGCACACCCCTCCATGCCTGGCCAGTAGCTACCACCCATGGAGGATACTAGGAAGGGAGAGGACCTGCACTCTTCAATGGGATCCTGTCCAGTCCTGTACATGGGCACAAGGTGTGCAAGAAGAGGATGGAAGGAGCCTTACCTGCAGAAGACCAGGCACAACTGTGCCCTAAGTGAGTTCCCCCACGTCACAGTGAGTGTCTTTGGCAGAAACAGTATTAGTCCTAGATGCCTGTTCCCTGCTCTAACCACTAGTCTGCACTGCATTTACATGTATTTTTCGAATAAGATGGACTCTGAAGCCGTTATTTTAAAGTTAGCTTTTAAAAATTCAGTTCACCTTTGAATAAATTAATTTCATTGCATGAATGAAAGGACACATACCCTTCTAAAGTCTGACTCTTTCCTCTGGCATTTCCTTCTCTGTGACACAGAAGGAAAAGTGTAGTGAATAAATTACAAACTATTTTCAGAAGAGAGAGTTCTATTTTTCCAGCTCAGTAAACAAAAAAACAAAACAAAAAAAATCTCATACATTTAACAAGTCTTATCCTGGAGACTTTAGTTATTAAAAAGTCCCACTAAAGTTGGGAATGAAGTCTGCAGCAACAGACATAAACATGCAAGTGTTTGTTCATAAGTTTATTTTCTATGTGTAAAGAAATGACATTCTACTTTTCACACTTTCCTAATAGTAGTGATATGTTGCAAGATCTAATTTTCACTTACTGGGAAACTGAATCTTCAAGACATTGTCCTGGGACTTGAATGTATTGCAGTATCCCTCTCTGCAATAACATGTGTCAAGCCTTGTTATGTGCACATGGCTTTATTTGAGAAGTGTATCTTTTTTTTTAAATGACAGCATGATTTTTTATGGAAGTGACCTGGTTTGGTCCACAGTGTTTAGAATTATACAGAGCATTTGGAAAGGCTTTGTGAAGTAAACAGAGCAGAATCAGGGCATTCTGCAAGTACTCCTCTCAGAGGTACTAGAGAAATTTGGCATTCAATTTTGTATGTATAACAAGATAAAACAAGAAAAGAAAAAAGGAAACAAGAACTAAGATCTCACTGCCTTCCTGATATAATTTAGCTTCAAACTGAATTCACTAATTCAGAGTAGTGCCCATTTTTAACAGAGTATAGCCTGGCTCCAAGAACACCTCAGATTTTGGAAATAAGTTTCAGTCACATAGCTGGCACTTCTTCTTGCTCCAAATTTGGGTGCTGATACTAACGGAGATAGGGGAATTCCCTATGCGGTTTAGGGTGGTTTAGTCATCCAGATTTATTATGTGTTATGATTTTATACTGGAGCAAATTATACATCCCAGAAAAATAAACAAAGCAGAAATTCTGAAAGTCAGCTATAGGTTCTGCCATCGCAATAGGCCCCATATGTCTGATAAAACGTGTTACTCCTCACATCTCCTTGATCTGTTTTCAGAGCTTGCTTTCATAGGCATTTTCTTTGTGGTTAGGAGAAGAAGCAAAGAAAGTAATCCTAATGCAATGATGGTTTCAGCAGGGTGACACCAACTTCTAAGCCCCAATATCTAGTGGGCAGTGGGGCTCTTTGCTGTATGATTTTTGTCCTGTTGAGTAACTAGTGTTGCATCTCAGATTCCCGTCTAAGTCCTGACAACCATATGCAGTCCCTCTAGCATTCTGTTAAGCAGAACTGTGTATAAGTTAAAAACTGTTTGAAAGTTTAACAATAAAGGAACTTAATCTAAGTAAAGTGGTTTGATTTCTAAAGGTCTTTCAGCAGAGGAAGTCTGAAGTTTTTTGGGAAATCATGACCTCGCTCGAGCACGTTTTCCTTTTCCCCTTGTATTCTCTCATTTCTCTTCACCCTCCTTGCTGTGGTCTGCTATCCTCTTTCACATTATTCATCTAATTTAGCTTGTAAGCTCCTTGGCACAGGGAAGTTACCTACTTACTGGCCTCTAAAACATTGTGCACATCAGTTTTGTTACAGAAAAAAGTAATAATCAAACTTTGTTCTTCCTATACAAGTACATCAATAAGAAGATATTTTCTGCTCTATTAAAGATTGGACTAAACCAGAACACCTAATTCAGTACCCTGCCCCTCTTCCCTCGGGTGTTTGTAACCTGAATAAAATTATGCAAACAGCTCCTGTTTTATACTGGCCCAAACCAGGTACGAGCGCACACAAAATCTGTAACTGAATTTTGCAGCTTGAACCCATTTCTATTAATGTTTTTTAAATGGTCCAGATAACTTGAGTACTCGTTGCTACTGAAGAGAATGTCGTACTCTGCTGCTTTAAACAGCAAACAAATAGAACTTCCATTCCTACTAGTGTTTGCAGACACATTTTCAAAATGTGAGCTACCAGAGTGCTGCACTGATTAAGGGGTTTTTACTTTTTTTTAATTTTGTTTTTGGTTGTTGTAGAATTTTTAGAAACACCCGAGGAAATTCTCATTTTATTAATTTCCTCAAATGAATAAACCTCAATGAAATCTCAGTGCAACAGATCCTCCTCACCCTCAAACTTTTTTAAAAAGCAGTTTCCTTCTATTTAGAATTTAACAAATGTAAAAAAAAGGCTTTGATAGAACTTATCATGGAAGTACATGGAAAAACTCCAACCAGATTTCATTATAGGTGACCGAAAGTAGCAGCTCTTGTAATTCAGGTACCAACAGCCTACTATAGAACTGTCCTGGGTTTCCCTCCCACAGTTATTACAGAAGAGGTGGTTGCGTTTAAACTGCTAAGCCAATCATTTCACATTCAGGAGCGGACTATGTTTGATAGTTTTACAATATACTTTAACATTAAATACTCCACTTCATCTTCTGCTCATGTAACCCCGTTGACAATAACGGCTTCTAAAATTGTTACAAGAATCTTAAAAAATGGCATTTCCTAAGTTTCCTTTTATGTTGTTTGTTAGGGCATTGCTGCCTTTAAATGTGAGCAGGCAACACACACCTTATATGTCCATGTCCCTTAACGGCAACTTTTGCCAGCAGAACTATTTGCTACAGCTTTTAGCCACAGAAAAACAATTTAGTGCCACACTTACTGTTGGGGCTACAGGAGGCAGGTCCACCAGTTTGTAGGCATTAGCTTCTGTGTCATTCCAGACACCCTTGAGGGACTCCACAGTACTGGTGCAGTTGGGGTTCTGAGGGGGGCAAGAGATGCCCCTTCGAATGGATTGAATATTCATCGGATGAAATAAAAGCAATTTCCAAAAGCAACAGATGTCACAAAAAAGCTCTGCTCTGAATTTTAAACACTAACCCCAGTTTCCCTGGTTTTAAGTACTGAGCAGGTTGTCAGTTTTTCTACTCTGGAACTATGTGAAATGCAGGGTTTCTCAGTAGAGCCTCAGATTGCTTCTTTTCCCTCTTCAGCTCAGCAAAAAGCAGCACCAGCAGCTTCCATTTAAATATAAAAGCCTGCAGGGTCTGCACATGCCCAGTTAGGCCCTTGCCCCATTCAAATTAAGGCTTCTGTTTCATTACATTATAAAATTGGTGTTCACTTAAAAACAATGTTATCATCTTGCTTCTGACAGATTTAAATCTGCATTATAATAGCAACACATTGTCCTAATATGAATAGAAAAAGAGAAGGTAGGGGGAAGGTTGATTTTACTAGCTGACTTGAATAATAGTCGTCGTAAATTTCTTCACTGTGTTGGTGAATTAATTTTCATCCTCTGCAATTAAAGAACACGCAAACATACAATTATGCCAGAAATGTAAAGAATCAAATTAACTCAGATGCAAAACTCTTTGTGTATAGCTATAGGTTACGATTAGCGGTCAGTCTGCGTTTAAAAACAAACAGGAAAAATACATGCTAAAACTAATTAAAGTCACCCTGAGCTCTACTTCCTTTTCTACCTCTCAGTTTTAAAATTGTTTATGGAGAAAGTGACAAATAACCACACATTTCAGAAATTGTGTGTTACCCTGTGAAGTTTTTGGCAGGAAGAATATGGGGGGCTTAATTCTCATGTATACTAGGGGCCCCTTACAGCACTGTGGCAGTATCAAAGGTGTGTAATTGGACTGTATTCCCACTTTACGGCCCCTTTTATACTACCAGAATGATGGAAAGGGGCCTTAGTGTAAATGAGAATCAGGCCCATGTAGTGGAGGTTTGTCTTAGTACATACTGGCTAGCCAAATATCAGTGTCATAGTCCTTAGGCCTTTCAGCCACTCAGTGCTGCTGAGTGACCCTAATGGGAGCTGTTAGCTTCAGTGCAATTAGTAATGAAAATCGATGGCATGGGACGTTTCTGAAAGCCTTCATGAGAAGATATTTTTAAGGTAAGATTGAATATTGCATTCCCAGGGGCCCACTCTGAGATTCCAGTTCTCACATAGCTTTTCTTGAGTTACTACCAACAGTACCTAATCTGAATCAGGGCACAAAGGTGCATGTTTCAGCAACTGCTCTCTCTGCACTGTTACTCCATGCAACCCACCTCTCTATCCCAATGCACGCACTCATATCACCAGTCCTGCACATTCACCTTTTTCTGATGGCCATATAGGGAAGATGCTATTCAGCATCTCTGATGCTCTGTACCTCGGGGGAACACCCAACACCCCATGTTCATCTTTATAAAATGATTGTGTGGTATCCAATGCAAAGTTTGTCATGTTGGGTGTCTCCGGAAGGCTCATGATGCACTGAGCATGGTTGTTATAGTGATATTATAGTAACTGTTATAGTAATGTTATAGGTTATAATTTCACATATGTAGTTATGAGGCTGAAAATGTATCGTCATGGCTTAAAATAAGCCCAGGCAAAAACTCTCCAAGAGCAGAGAGGCAGTTCACACCTCATCAGGGCAGGTATGGGACAAACCCAGCCCAGCCTCACAGGAACAAAAGACACTGACCTAGGCAGCAACAAAAGAATCTGTTAGACTCTCGAGGGAGTCACCCTCCTTCCTTTGGTCAGTTTGGAACTGCAATGAGGTAATGCTCACCTGACTCTGAAAGGGGGGGGACAAAGCCAAGAGGGAAGAAAGGACATGATAAAGGGGAGAGACATTTGCCATGCTCTCTCTCTCTCTTCCACCTACATCTACAGACACCACACCAAGCGACTGAAGCACTGATCAAAGGGGAGAGCCTGGCTGAAGAGCAACCAGCCAGCCTGTGGTGAGAAGCATCTAAGTTTGTAAGGGCACTGAAAGTGTTAAGATTAGCTTAGTATCAGAGGGGTAGCCGTGTTAGTCTGGATCTGTAAAAGCAGCAAAGAATCCTGTGGCACCTTATAGACTAACAGAGGTTTTGCAGCATGAGCTTTCGTGGGTGAATACCCACTTCTTCGGATGCAAGTAGTGGAAATCTCCAGGGGCAGGTATATATATGCAAGCAAGAAGCAAGCTAGAGATAACGAGTTTAGTTCAATCAGGGAGGGTGAGGCCCTGTTCTAGCAGTAGAGGTGTGAAAACCAAGGGAGGAGAAACTGGTTCTGTAGTTGGCAAGCCATTCATAGTCTTTGTTTAATCCTGAGCTGATGGTGTCAAATTTGCAGATGAACTGAAGCTCAGCAGTTTCTCTTTGGAGTCTGGTCCTGAAGTTTTTTTGCTGCAGGACGGTGACCCTAACATCTGCTATTGTGTGTCCAGGGAGGTTGAAGTGAAGATTAGCTTAGAATGCGTTTTGCTTTTATTTCATTTGACCAAATATGACTTATGTTTTGACTTATAATCACTTAAAATCTATCTTTATAGTTAATAAATCTGTTTGTTTATTCTACCTGAAGCAGTGTGTTTGGTTTGAAGTGTGACAGAGTCTCCCCTTGGGATAACAAGCCTGGTACATATCAATTTCTTTGTTAAACTGATGAACTCATATAAGCTTGCAGCATCCAGCGGGCATAACTGGACACTACAAGACGGAGTTTCCTAGGGTTGTGTCTGGGACCGGAGATATTGGCTAGTGTCATTCGGTTGCAAGTAGCTGGGAGCAGCTTACATGCCAGAGGCTGTGCGTGAACAGCCCAGGAGTGGGGGTTCTCACAGCAGAACAGGGTAAGGCTGGCTCCCAGAGTCAAGGATTGGAGTGACCTAGCAGATCTCCGGTCCGGATAACACCAGAGGGGAACATCACAGCATCCCAACCTGAAGGAGAGCTCTCCTAGGCTGAGAGTCACCAAGTCCCCCCAGGGAATTACAACATATATCTCTAGCACATTTTGTCCTTTGTTGAGTGAAAAGAGACTCTCATAGGGAGAAAACAAGTGTGGGTGCAGGTGGTGGGGTGACATGAAAGGAAAACAGAGGGTTAGGGGAAAATGAGCTTAAGATTTTCATCATACAGGACCTAGACAGTCAGTAAGTGCTGACTCCAAGGGCAGTCCATCTAGCTTTTTGTTTGGGGTGGAAAATGCTAAAGCAAGAGGAAAGACCCACAGGCACCTGCTTTCCACTCTGTGCTGCTCTCCCAGTTGTCTCCCTGAAAACCATCACATTTTCTGGTGAATAACTCAATAATTCATCTGTTTCCATCCTGCAGAAAGCCCGTGAATCTTGGACCCTGAATGGTGCCTCATTTTTACACCATGTGGTTTTATGTACTACTGTTCTGTATATTACAGTGTAGAAATAGGTACATCTAAGTGATTGGGGAGAGGAATTGTACAACATTCATCTTTCTGTACAGGATCAAATTGATAAGACCTATAAACCAAATCTTCAAACACAGTCACAAATCCTAAACCACCAGAGATGTTTTTGACTCCATTTTCTAATTTTCTTTGCCCAAATCCTGTCAGTTCCCTCATTTGTTTTAGGTTTGAGTGATGCCAAATCTCATGTTAATCTGCTTACAGACAACTTGTCTATTATTCTTTCCTTCCCCCACTATACAAATTCCATTTTTTATTTCATTTCATCATAACTCCATCCCCTGCAACCAAAGCACTAAATGTTTTATTTCCACTTTGCTCCAATTGGCCTTTTATGCCAAGGAAGCATCCACATCTATGGTCTCTACAAGGGACCCCACAAGCTGTCTAAGGATTACATTAACGCTAGCATTTGATCATGCTGCTGCCAAAGGTAAACCAGAAGTGTCAGAAACCATGCGTCTACTTGCTTTATTAGAAGTAGTGGTGTTGTACCATGCTTTTCTAGACTGGAGAATTTGTCTAATTCAGAAGCTTGATGAAATTATTACAATATACACAGTTTAAAAGAGAAAAAAAGTGACACACACAGACATAATACTTAAGAGTGGCCTATAATTGTTGGTCCCCAACTTTAGACTTCTAGCACCTGGTTTTCAGAGGTGCTACGCACCCACATCTTCAGTTGAAGTCAATGGGTGCCTCAATATCTCTGTGTAAAGTTGGGTACCAAAAAACTGAGGCACCTAGTTACAAGCCACTTAAAAAACTGTCCCTAAGAAATCATTCTGGTTTACAGCCAGTGGTGCAAATGCAGTGCTCCTACAATGTACAGTTGTAAATGAACTAACGAACACTCTCAGACCCAGAAGCCAGCTATTATAGCAACTTTTCTGTGACTAATGAGAATTCCCCAAAAGACTGCAAACTCTTATTTTGTTTGATCTTCACAGATTTGTATTATTCTATTTTACAATGCACAGATTTCACATTTGGCACTTAAACTGTACATGCAGTTTGATATTTCACACAAGCTTCTTAAAGGTCCAGAGACTAAAGGTGGGAAAAGCCTCATGGGTCTATCATACAGGGCACATGGTATGTCTACAAGCATGCTCAAAGCTTGATCTTAAACACCAGCATTGCTAGGAAATAGTTGTGAGCAGGGAGAACATTCTGCACTAAGGACATGCAAATCCAAACATAATCCCATGCCATCCTAAACTGGAGGTTGAGTAAATTCCTGCCATCCAACACATTACCACAAGGAGTCACAGTAAGAAGATCCTCTGTCAGTCAGAAGGGGATGCTTTTCTTCCTATATTGGCCTCTGAAACAGATTATTCATTGAATTCTCGTAGTTGTTTAAGATAAGAGAACATGAAAGTACGGATATATTCAAACCTAAGCCTGCTCTCGTCTCCTTGTTTGGGAGCTGACTGGTAGATTCCAAGGCCAGAAAGGATCGCTGCAAAAATCTAGTCTGATCTATTGTATAGACATAAGTCATAGAACTTCCCTGAATTAATTCCTGTTTGAACTAGAGCAACTCTTCTAGAAAAACATCTAAACTTGATTTTAAAATGGCCAGTAATGGAGAATCCACTACAACCTTTGGAAAGTTGGTCCAGTAGTTATCATTACTGTTAAAAATTTGCACTTTATTTCCAGCGTGGCTTCAACTTTCAGCCACTGGATCTTGTTTTACCATCGCCTACTAGATTAGCCCCTTTTCAAATTTTTGATCCCTGTGCAGGTATTTATAAACTGTGATCAAGTCATTCTGTAACCATCTCTTTGTTAAACCAAATAGATTGAGCTTAAGTTTATTACTATCTTTTCCCCCAAATCCCAGGCAAATATCTTCAAAGAGAGTTAGAATTTCAGGGCTGGCTCCTGCAGGACCTAACAATAATCAAGGCAATTGGTGATCTCTTCTAGAGGCTAACACTGAATTGTTGACATTGCTACCATTTTATCTCTATTAAATGCTCAAGCTTGTCTCCTCAATCCCTGTATATATTTGTGTAACAGTAACTTATAGGCAGGGGCTGGAAAGACAAGCTTGAGCATTTCGTAGAGATAAAATGGGTGTAAACAGGGCATGCTGAGTCAGGAGTTAACTCAGCACACTGTCACTCTAATACTCACCCATGTATACTCATTGGGACCTACCTGGAAAACACGTGATAAAAGGGTATCAATTATCTGAGTACAGCTACAGTGGAGAGGCTAATGGAGAGAGAGGCAACCCCCAGCAGTTGGGATTATATAAACAGACAAGGAGGACGTTCTGGGAGAGAGCAGGGAGCCTACAGGAAGGTAGAGGTAGGCAGGAAGGACTGGTTGCTACTAGTACAGTCCCATTCCCCAGCAGTAAGTGGGGAAGTGGCATATAGAATTTAAATAATACTACAAGCTGTGGCCTGCTGACAGAATATAATAAAAGCACAGCCGTGGTGAAAGAAGCCGAGAGAGAGTGTGTGTGTGAGAGAGAGAGAGAGGCACCTGAAAGGACTCTCAAGAGGACTACCTTGTGATGAGGGGGTTTTGATGGCAGAGTTGTTTGAGGGTATCTAATCCCTCTCCCATTAATAATCCCTTATAAATAGAAATTACAGGTGTGGAAAATTAAGACAAGTTTTTCTAATTTCCAGCACCTATAAAGTATGGGCTAAAAAAAAGAAAATAAATATTTTACAGAAGAAAAAAATGCTAGACACAGGAAAAATAACTAGTAATAATTTATTGAACAAAGATGGTTTGGGTTTTTATCTAAGCCTATTCTTCTAGAAAGGATCATCACATTCACAGTTTTATGGATTCTGAGGGACATCTTCCCTCTGGGTTTGTTCTTTAATCATTATGCTCACTTCTTTCTTGGTCCAGGAAGCTTTAGGGAGGAAATTTATCAGCTTATTACTCCAAATTTTATATCCCAGGCTTGAACCTACTTACACTGCACCTCTCACTGATAATGAACTTGTGCTACTGGCTTTTAGCAACATGGGGCTGAGAGGCTCAGAAAACAGTGCACTCTTGAGAGACATCCATTCTCATGTGAAACTGAAAAATGTCAAAACTAGCATGCTGCAAGAAGAGAGAGAGAACCAAGTCAGAAGGCAGAGATATAGTTCCCAAGGGCAAAACTGAAAGTTTACTTTTACTGGAGGTGGCATCAGGACAGGCTAAAACAACAAAAACAAAAACATTAGAACAGCTGAAAACTGAGCTTTCAGGTGTAAAGCCTACATCCCTGTGTTCTGAGGACAGTGGTTGGAAAATACACTTTTCTGGGGAGGAAAATCTTTAAACCAAAAAAAAAGTCAGGTTTTCCATACATGCCGTGTAGTTGTAACAGTGTCAGTCCCCGGATATTAGAGATACAAGGTGAGTGAGGTAATATTTTTTATTGAACCAACTTCTGTGGGTGAGAGAGACAAGCTTTCGAGCCACACAGAGCTGTTCTTCAGGTCTGGGAAAGGTACTCCCAGCACATACAGCAAAATGCAAGGTGGAACAAGTGGTTTAGCATAAGCAGTTAACACATATTGTAAGGAACCATTCAAGGTAAAGTGGTCCATTAACACCTCTGCAGTCAGAGGACAAAGAGGAGGTCAGCGGGTTACAGATAGTTGTAATAAACCATAAAATCCAGTGTCTGTTTAGTTAGTCCATGGAAATTTGTGTAGAAACTCAACAATGTTCATTTCAACACAATACTTTGAAATGAAAATTTTAATGTAGGTTTGGAATGTTGAAATGAAACAATGGTTTGTTTTGGTTTTTGAAAACCAAAAATAATTCAATTTTCAATTTGTGGAATTTTTGTCCCTCTCCTCTGTATATTTTGTTCTGCCTCTTTAGTCCCAAGAGGGCTGCAGTGCCTTATGTGTATGCCAAAATAAAGGACTATCTTTGCCTTAAATTCTGTTGTAATACTTGATGGTCAGCAGAAAGTGCACTTCAAAATAGACAGAGTAATTGGTCTGAATCCTTTTTCTGTAGAGGGTTTAACAGTGCTTAGGGTCTGATTGAAAATAGGTGTGGTCCTCTAATCTGTGTAGCCCTGAATGCCTTCTTTCTGTGCACTGAAATGGCTGTGTAGCCTCCTTTGGACAGTTTACCTCTTATTCCAGTATGTGTTTGAAAGCGTAAAGGGAGCTAAAATAATCAGTGCAATGTCTGCCATGCAAGGTGCATAGTTTTTGTAACCCCACAGTGCCACCATCTTGGGCAGTCCACCAGGACGGATAGAGAGCATCAAGCAGCATAGGAAGGGATGGGGCAAAGCAGGAGGGGCGTGAGGCAGAGGCATCGTCCACTAGGAGGGAGCATCAAGCAGCATGGGGTTGTCTAGGGAGGAATATTTGGTCCTGATTATGGGATTTGATATTTTGGGGAATTAGTCGTTTTGAGTTTGACATTTGTGTGGATGCTGTCTTGAGCATGCTGAAGTGTGGGTGTTTGGGTGGTGTGAAGGAGGCAATGAAAGCTAAGCAGGTGGAGACAGGCTCACTGCACATATCCACCCAACATGGCATCCAAACAATATCCAGGACAAAGTTGTTGAAACATTCTTATACAGTTGTATTTTAATACTTACTAGTAGAGTCTCCTCTGCAGCACTGTCAGGTTGGCAGTCTGCCTGGGTTTCAGAGGCCAATCTCAGGTGCCATCTTTGCTTGGGTTTCTGGCTCAGGACTGTGCTTGGTGAAGAGCTCTTGGTTGTTTGGGAGGATCTCCTCCTGGCTGGGGTCTGTGGTCACTTGGGTGCCTGCCAGTCCTGTGGTCAAACTATCCCCTCTATACTGGGGTTTGGTGGTGGCCTCCTGGGCAAAACTCCAGTCCAGCTCCTCATAGTAAGGGCAGATACTAGGAACATTACTGGAGGCCTTGTTTTTGGCCTCAGTTTTCTTGTAATGCTGCCAGAGTCCCTTTGCTTTGGTGTGGTACTGGGTTGCTGAGAGTACCCCTTTACCTGCATTTGCTCTGCTAGCTGATCATAGAGCTTCACAATAGAACTGGTCAGGTTCCTCTCCCCAGAGGATAAGGAAGTCTAGGACCTCTGGATGCGACCACATGGAATCATGGGGCCTGGCTGCTACAATGGACTCTGTGTGGGTGAGCTTGCCACGAGCTGGAAATGCAAAGTGGTGCACCTGACTGGGTTCCAGCATTTAAACAGGGAGATGACATCTGCTCATAGTGACCCTGGAGCAGTAGAGGGCACACAAGTAAACAGACAGACTGGTCCAGGTGCAGCAATGCAGAATTGGATAGTACTGGGAAGACTGCTTGAAGCTGTATGGCTAATCTGAAATAGGGATATGTACATATAAACCTCATATGAATCACTCATTCTGTAATAGAATTGTTGCTTCCAAAGTGGATTAATTAGAGCAGGATAAAATGACAGATTAAAATAAAATAAAAACTTGTCTATGGACACAAGACAATTTGTGCTGAAAAAAACCCAAACCAAAACAAAAAACCCTATTCCTAAATCAACAGTATGATGTATCTCCTTTAGCTAAGATTTAGCTAACAAGAATCTTATAGAAATAATGTTTATGATGATTCTTAGCACTTACAAAATGTTATCATTGTTGAGTTTAGACTAGTTCCTTTATCTGCATTTTAATGTTGTGCAGTAATCTCTCTCTCCCTCCCTAGTTATTTGGGAGATTGATACATATATGGTATGGCCCCCACTACCATAGTATCTAATCTTTTGAGAATTCTTTATGGGGATTTCCCCTGCTTTGGGAAATGTTTTGTCTTCCCTTTTTCTATCATCCTTTCCCCTAGCTATACACAAGTGTATGCCATTTGTTGCTTCTAGTTACTGTATTGTTGGAAGAAACGAGTTTTTTTAAAAAATTGAATATGGGAAAAAGTTGAAAATGTGGCCAAATCACCTGCATCCATGGAGCTGAGTCTTAAGGCAATTCCAGAGACATTTCTCTATCCAGCACAGTGTGAAAGACTTGAGTGTGGCATAGATCATCTGACACCCCTAATATCACAAAGGGGGGGGGAGGGGTAAATGGTGGTCAGTAGGACGCTTTGTTCTTATGAAGTGAAACTTCTCACTGATAACAGATGGTGCTGAAGAGGAGATTTGCTTGTGGTTAGTGAAAATGTAACCTTTAATAATGGTTTAAGTGTTGGGGATGAGAGATGCTGTGGTGTTCAAGGACAGGATGATTCTGGACATGGGGAACAGAGATTGCAAAATGAAACTCATTAGAAGATGGGAACTGGAACATTTGTATGCTAGTTTGTCATTAGGAAGTTAAAAGATTATTCTTGTTAGAGACCAGGTGCTGATTTATGTACAAACTGTCACCAAAATAATATCAGTTTTAATTCACACTTTTTTTGTTTTGGTAGAAAGTATGGACACTCTTATTTGAGATTACAAGTGTCATGTTTTGATTTAAATTAGGAAAAAACAATTTAAAATAAATCAGTTTAAGGTACAGTATTAATAACAACAAATAATGCCCAAATATTGCACCAACATAACTGAAAGTGTGAATTAAAACAGATGTTGTTATTCTGGTGACAGTTTGTACACAAGACTTTAGAATCTGTCTAGAGTCTCACACTTAAATTGTTAGTGTGTTCAGTGGGGGAGTCTGATATCTGCCTATCCAAGGGTAGTCTCTTAGCAGTCCCTCAGTGTTAATGGGAGAGAGGAACTCCAGTTCCCATCTCAGGCCCTGAAGCAGTCCAACTTCACTTCCCAAACTCTCCTGCCTTTCCTAAACTATCTCTATCCCTGACCACCTGCGGCCTTTGTCCTGAGAGAATGGGACCTGAGTAGAGCAAGTATCTTCTTCCTGCTCTCACTCTTCAGGTTCGAGAGATCACACTGACAGCTGTTCAGTTGCACAGCACTCCCTCTGTTTGGGTCAGAACCCTTTCCTATACAGGTTTAAGGCAGAGAATTCTTTTTTTAGCCTAGATTTATAACATTTAAATTGCCCCCAAATATTTTTTGTTTACAATAGATGCCTGTCATGTTTTACCAGAGACTTGAGTGGTTTCTCCGCTTTTCCATAACATCCAGCAATTGCTAGTACAAAAAAGCAGGTACAGAAAAGCTGACATTTCTAAAGTGTGGTCTTCTTCAACAAAGGCGGAGGGGAGAATGTTATTCACCAGTTATAATGTGAATATTTTCTTTACCCATTACTGAAGCTTAAAAGAAATATGCTGCACTGAAATTGAAGTCTCTTTTGTTGGGAAATAGTAACGCACTGTATACAAATTCAGAATAATATGGGAGATTTCAGCTTACACCACTATAGGGGCAATTTCTTACCAAGCCTGGATGATTTATTTTCTGGTGCTATAATTTCCATTATTAAAAGGAAAGGAAACTTGGGAAAATAAAATATATTAAACTGAAGAGCTCGCTTGTATCGCTTTGAAGTAGTCAAGGACAGATTTAAAGGTGTCCCCCTCCCCGCCCCCCCCATGCCCTATTTATTTTGTGACTTTCATATGATGGTCAGCATTTTAAAATGTGTGAGCTTCTGTACATTACATTATCTATATGCCGGTAACATAACTGGCTCCTGCAACATAAGAAACTAGTGTCTGCCAAATATGGCTGATTCATATTGTAAGCTTGTTTGCAGGATATTAATAAAAATATATATTCACCTGCCTCAGTTGAAATTCTTGTGTGGAATCATTTTGTATCCAGTTTACTTTCCATAGTGGATGATAGGCTGCCCACATAGTGCTAGATCCATTTCTCCAGGTGGAGGCACCATACATTCTACAATCTTGGATTGATCTACCCTACTGGAGAGTCCCCACTGAAGGTTCCAATAAACCCAGGTTCCGTACCAGTATCCGGATGGTAACGTGCCCAATGGTAAATGGGTAGAAAGTGTTTGTAACAGGGTATTAGGCCTTGAGTGTGTAAGAACACATCCCAGTGTTCCTGTATGGCCCTCCGGCTCCTTACAACTGGAAACTTGTAGTTGCAAGGCACATGACTGAGAGCAAGCATGTGACCTACAGGAAGCAAGATATAAGGCTTCCTGACTCTTAAGCAGAGACCGTAGAGACGTATGGCTAGAGCAGCCTTAGTGTGGATCTCTGCATAGTAGCCAGGAAAGGCCTACCTACTGAGGAAGGATGCATCCCCTCCATCTCCCCATCCGACTGCAACAAGTGGGAAAGGTTTTTGTTACTGAGTGTTTTAATTAATTTGAATGTTGGCTTTTTTAACATCTTCTGTTTATGAATATAACTGGTCCTAACGAAAGGGAGTTGGAACTAAACTTGAGGTATTATTTGGACTGCCTTAACTGATGAATCTGCCTCATTGGTTTACAGTATTATGGCATCTACTGCTTTATTAATGAAAATTTAAACCATAGGGGAAGTTGCATAAGGACTTGCAGTCCCTGGTGTATTGAATTTTATGAGACATTCCTTTTTTAGGAAACAGAGTATTGGAATGATACTTTGTTTTTTTATGTAATTCATTTTTTAAGTGCCTTGAATTTTGAAACATTTTGTGAAGTGGGTGTTGTCAGCAAATAGGTTGTAAGGGGTTTATTTCAACAATATGAGGCTCATTAGTTATTATAGTGACAGAAAAAGCAGGAGATTCACTTCTGCTGCCCAAGAAGCATCTGTAAAAGAGAGTGTTAAAGCCTACAAGAATCAGGAAGCTTTAAAATAAAGTTAAAAGTGTTTTTTAATAATTTGGAAGCTAGTGAAATCACTTCCAAACAATCTAAGTAGGTGATTTACAGGCATCATGACTCACCTATGCCAATAAGGGACCATTGCATTATTTTATACATCATTTCAAAAAGATATTTACTTTTTACTTCATATTTTCATGCATGGGTAATGTCTTCTTTGGCTGGATCATGTTCAGAAATTAGATACAGGAGCTCTGGTCTAAAAAGTACAAGCCACTACTTGAGCCAATGAGCCAAGTCCGTTAACTTGGGGGCAAAAACCTAGTCTAGCCACTAGAGAGGAGCAAAGTGATGCACTGATAATGTGGGTTAGACTTTGCAAGGAAAGTCAGTTCTACTGTACGCATTTTTGAATAAACAAATGCTAAGTACGACCAGGCCTTTACATTTTCATAACTGTAGCCCAGTCTAACCGTATCTGCATATCTTTTATTTGTGGCCAAAATTAGTCTTTCTGCTGTTTGCAGGGAATACTGGATGCAGGTGTGCGTTTGTGCTGCAGTGGCGTTTAGCAGAAGTGTTTGAGCTGGAGCTCCCTTGGTTTGGAAAGGGAACAGCTCACAGGGTGTTCTTCGTGTAATAGGCATGTGTCGGACCCCTGAATCTTGAAAGGTGTATTGTGGGGGGTGTTGATCATTGTAGAAGTGGAGATATGTCTTCAGATTTTGCATCTGTTGTTCTAGCAGAGTCTAGTGCTGATTTGAGTTGGTGTGCCCTAGTCTGTGGGGAGCTTGCTTCTGATGACGAACTTGGAGAGCTTAGGGGGTTATTGAAGGCCAGAAGAAGGGGTTCAGGAAAGATTTCTTTCAGGATTGGGTCCCTATTGAGTATGGGTTCTAGTTGTTTGATACTGTAGTTAGGCGGTGGCCTCTCTCCAACCCAGAGGGGGAGGGACGACCCCCACACCACTACAGATACTCTGAATGGGTTCTAGTGTGTGTGGGGATAAATGACAAGTAGGGGTGTGCGGTCAGAGGGGGTTTTATTTTTGTATTGAAACAGATTCTCTTAGAGTATATATAAACAGTGGTGTGTTTGTCTCTTGAATTCAAAAGGAGTATTAAGAATCATAGGCTACTCTGTGCCTTTAAAAATCTCCTTCAAAGTGCATGCCCTGAAGAGGTAACAGACTACATACAGTAGGGAAAGAGATGCAAGGCTCTGTATGAATGCACCTGATAGCTAATTTTGCATCTCATGACAACCATCCCCTCCACACCCCAACTGAACTGTAGAATAGAGGGTCATCTCTGTAAATTCCCTTCATCCTGCGGACATCCGCCTCTGGGGACTATGAGCCATAGGGATCTCAACTAGCAGCTGAGCTCAAATGTCATGATGGTACGTCAGGAGAGAAGTGGTATCTCCGGTATCTAGAACACAAGCTCAGCACCACCACCATGAAGGAGACAGCTCTGACATCATTGCTCAAGACAGAAAAGATAGTACACCTCTACCCCGATATAACGCTGTCCTCTGGAGCCAAAAAATCTTACCGCATTATAGGTGAAACCGCGTTATATCGAACTTGCTTTGATCCGCCGGAGTGCGCAGCCCTGCCCCCCTGGAGCGCTGCTTTACCGCGTTATATCTGAATGTGTGTTATATCGGGTTGCGTTATATCGGGGTAGAGGTGTATTAGCAGGAGTTAGATAAATACCAGGCTTACTGTAACTATTACTCTAACCCTTCTGATGTTGGTTTGTGTTATATGGCAACCTACAGTAATTAGAAAGGCAGTGGAGGGAAGGGAGGAAAAAATTGGTCCCTTGGGGGGGGGGGAAAAAAAAAGAGTGAATTAGCACAGTGTTTCAGACAGAGCCAGTAGGCTGAGAATATTTAAATGCCTAGAGAGAAAGACAGAAAGAGAGAGAGAGAGGCTGTCAATTAATTGCAGTTAACTCACGCAATTAATTTGAGTTAATCACAATTTTAAAAATTAAGTTGCGATTAATCACACTTATAACAATAGAATTCCAATTGAAATTTATTAAATATTTTTGTATGTTTTTCTACATTTTCAATATTGATTTCAATTACAACACAGAATACAAAGGGCACAGGGCTCACTTTATATTTATTTTTATTAAATATATTTGCACTGTAAAAACAACAAATGAAATAGTATTTTTCAATTCACCTCATACAAGTACTGAAGTGCAATCTCTTTATCGTGAAAGTGTAACTTACAAATGCAGATTTTTTTGGTTACATAACTGCACACAAAAACAAAACAATGTAAAACTTTAGAGCCTACAAGTCCACTCAGTCCTACTTCTTATTCTGCCAATCGCTAAGACAAGCAAGTTTGTTTACATTGACAGGTGATACTGCTGCCTGCTTCTTATACAATGTCACCTGAAAGTGAGAACAGGTGTTTACATGGCACTTTTGTAGCTGGCATTGTAAGGTATTTACATGCCTGCTATGCAAAATATTCATATGCTCCTTCATGCCTCAACCACCATTCCAGAGGACATACTTCCATGCTGATGATGGGTTCTGCCTGATAACGATCTAAAGCAGTGTGGACTGATACATGTTCATTTTCATCATCTGAGTCAGATGCCATGAGGAGAAGGTTGATTTTCAGATTTTGGTGGTTTGGGTTCTATAGTTTCCGCATCAGAGTGCTGCTCTTTTAAGACTTCTAAAAGCATGCTCCACACCTCATCCCTCTCAGATTTTGGATGGTACTTCAGATTCTTAAACCTTGGGTCAAGTGCTGTAGCTATTTTTAAAAATCTCACATTGGTAACTTGAGTTTTGTCAAATCTGCTGTGAAAATGTTCTTAAAACGAACATGTGCTGGGTCATCCTCTGAGACTGCTATAACATGAAATATATGAAGGATGCAGGTAAAACAGAGCAGGAGACATACAATTCTCCCCCCAAAGAGTACAGTCACAAATTTAATTGCTGCATTATTTTTTTAACGAGCATCATCAGCATGGAAGCATGTCCTCCGGAATGGTGGCCAAAGAATGAAGGGGCATACAAATGTTTTGCATAGCAGGCATGTAAATACCTTGCAACACCGGCTACAAAAATGCCATGCAAATGCCTGTTCTCACTTTCAGGTGACATTGTAAATAAGAAGCAGGCAGCAGTATTGCCTGTCAATGTAAACAAACTTGATTGTCTTAGCGATTGGCAGAATAAGAAGTAGGACTGAGTGGACTTGTAGGCTCTAAAGTTTTACATTGTTTTGGAGTGCAGTTAAGTAACCCCCAAAAAATCTGCATTTGTAAGTTACTCTTTCACAACAAAGAGATTGCACTTCAGTACTTGTATGAGGTGAATTGAAAAATACTATTTCATTTATCATTTTTACAGTCCAAATAATGTCTACCGACAGTGGCCAATGCCAAGTGCCCCAGAGGGAGTGAACCTAACCTGCCGTCCATNACTTTCTCAACATCACTCATGATTTTATATACCTCTATCATGTCCCCCCTTAGTCTTCTCTTTTCCAAGCCGAAGAGTCCCAGCCTCTCTAATCTCTCCTCGTATGGGACCCTCTCTAAACCCCTAATCATTTTAGTTGCCCTTTTCTGAACCTTTTCTAATGCCAGTATATCTTTTTTGAGATGACGAGACCACATCTGTACGCAGTACTCAAGATGTTGGGGTACCATGGATTTATATAAGGGCAATAAGATATTCTCCATCTTATTCTCTATCCCCTTTTTAATGATTCCTAACATCCTGTTTGCTTTTTTCACTGCCGCTGCACACTGCGTGGACGTCTTCAGAGAACTATCAACGATGACTTCAAGATCTTTTTCCTGATTAGTTGTAGCTAAATTAGCCCCCATCATATTGTATGTATAGTTGGGGTTATTTTTTCCAATGTGCATTACTTTACATTTATCCACATTAAATTTCATTTGCCATTTTGTTGCCCAATCACTTAGTTTTGTGAGATCTTTTTGAAGTTCTTCACAGTCTGCTTTGGTCTTAACTATCTTGAGCAGTTTAGTATCATCTGCAAACTTTGCCACCTCACTGTTTACCCCTTTCTCCAGATCATTTATGAATAAGTTGAATAGGATTGGTCCTAGGACTGACCCTTGGGGAACACCACTAGTTACTCCTCTCCATTCTGAAAATTTACCATTTATTCTTACCCTTTGTTCCCTGTCTTTTAACCAGTTCTCAATCCATGAAAGGATCTTCCCTCTTATCCCATGACAACTTAATTTACGTTGAGGGACCTTGTCAAAGGCTTTCTAGAAATCTAAGTACACTATGTCCACTGGATCCCCCTTGTCCACGTGTTTATTGACCCCTTCAAAGAACTCTAATAGATTAGTAAGACATGATTTCCCTTTACAGAAACCATGTTGACTTTTGCCCAACAATTTATGTTCTTCTATGTGTCTGACAATTTTATTCTTTACCATTGTTTCAACTGATTTGCCCGGTACTGACGTTAGACTTACCGGTCTGTAATTGCCGGGATCACCTCTAGAGCCCTTTTTAAATATTGGCGTTACATTAGCTATCTTCCAGTCGTTGGGTATCGAAGTCAATTTAAAGGACAGGTTACAAACCATAGTTAATAGTTCCGCAATTTCACATTTGAGTTCTTTCAGAACTCTTGGGTGAAAGCCATCTGGTCCTGGTGACTTGTTACTGTTAAGTTTATCAATTAATTCCAAAACCTCCTCTAATGACACTTCAATCTGTGACAATTCCTCAGATTTGTCACCTACAAAAGCCAGCTCAGGTTTGGGAATCAGGTTTGGGAATCCTCAGCCGTGAAGACTGAAGCAAAGAATTAATTTAGTTTCTCCGCAATGACATTATTGTCTTTAAGTGCTCCTTTTGTATCTCGATCGCCCAGGGGCCCCACTAGTTGTTTAGCAGGCTTCCTGCTTCTGATGTACTTAAAAAAATTATCTTAGGCTTAGGAGGCTAAGTCTCATTGAAAGTCAATAGGAGTTAGGTACCTAGGTACGTAGTGGGATTTTCAAAAGCACCTACCTGTATCTTTTTAAATACCTTTAAAAATCTGGCCCTTAGGCCTTGCAACCCCAAGTGGAGCAATGCCAAAATACCTTTAAAAATCTGGGCTTTACACCAGAGGAACTATGACTATGTCTACACTGTGAGCTAGAGGTGTGATCTCCCTGCTCACGTGCATATACTCATGCTAGCTTTCATCAAACAAGCGCAAGTGTAAAGAGCAGTGTAGCCGTGGTAGCGCAGGTGGCAGCAGCAGAGCTGGCTGAACTATGCCAAGTATATACCCACCGGTTTCAGGCAAGTATATACTCAGCAAGGCTAGCTTAAAGAGAGCTAATGTGACTATGTGTACATGAAAAGAGGAATGGCACCCCTAGTTTGTAGTGTAAACATAGCTGTAGCAGAGTGAAGACTCACCAGCACAGCACCTCCTGTTGGTCATTTGGGAATTAGCTCCTCCAGTACTCAGAGCGCCTCCTGGTGGCCAGTGTCTCGCCTGCCTCAGGCCCCCCCATGTCCCTCCCAGACCCTGGTGCCCCTTACCCTGGGGTTCTGCCCACAGCAGTACCCCCACACTCTGCATCTCCCCTCCCAGGGGAACCCCCAACCCTCTATAGCCCACCTTGCCTCAGTGGCTACTGCCAGTCATCACCTGGCCCCCTCTCACTAGGGCAAACTGCAGTCTGTACCAGCCACTCATCATTGGCAAGGGGGTCAGACCAGCTGCCTCTGCCTATTCCCAGGCTGCACCTCCCAGCGTAGGATGACCAGACAGCAAATGTGAAAAATCGGGACAGGAGGTGGGGGGGTAATAGGAGCCTATATAAGAAAGAGACCCCAAAATTGGAACTGTCCCTATAAAATCAGGATATCTGGTCACCCTATCCCAGCACCAGTACCTGTGTAGGCCTTTATCAAGGCCTCAGGCTGGAGCTCCCCAGCTTCTCTTGCCCTTCCCCAGCACTGCTCTGTCCAAGGTCCCCTTTGCTCCTTCAGACAGCTAGGTCCATCTCTCTCCGATGCTAGAGAGAGACTCTGACCTAGCTCCCCGTTAGGCCTTCTTATACTCCCAGCCCGGCCCTGATTGGCTGCCTCAAGCCCGCTCCTGATTGGCTCCCCAGGGCAGCCCTTTCCCAGGGCTGTTTTTAACCCCTTTCACACCAGAGCGGGGTGACCGCCCCGCTACAATAGCTTATATTGATGTTGTTACACAAGTGTCAATTTTCTTAATCAGAGGGGTAGCCGTGTTAGTCTGGATCTGTAAAAAGCAACAAAGAGTCCTGTGGCACCTTATAGACTAACAAATGTATTGGAGCATAAGCTTTCATGGGTGAATACCCACTTCATCAGCTGTATGTGTTCGAAAGCTTATGCGCCAATACATTTGTTAGTCTATAAGGTGCCACAGGACTCTTTGTTGCAATTTTATTAATGTAGTCGGGGCCAGATGCATTTAAGGAAAGAGTGGGTATTGGAAAAGACAATAGTGGATAGGGGGAGACAAGTGGGTAGAAGAGACAAGAATGGATAGAGAATGAGACACGCCAATAGGGAAGTGTGAGACTGGAGAGGAAAAGCAGTTTACACACCATTCAGCTAATCCACCAATTATTCTTATACACAACAACGGAGTGCCAGTCACTGTATTCTCCAGGTGCTGAACTGAAACCATTTATAGCCAGCAACCAATAATATTTAGTAGAATAATGGATTTGAAAAGTCATCAGCAATTTGTAAGAAAGTTACTTTGGAAAAAAAAATCCAAATTCCCTGAATATCAGACAGTAACACCCAAATGTAGCACTGCATGAGATGATTACTGATGAAATAAAGAGGCTGCTAAGCATTGCTAACTTTCTTCTTAGAAAGATAAAAAGCTTACTGAGGTTATTTGTTTCTTCTACAGAAGCAGAATGCTGTTCCATTGCATTTTTTGCAGTTTTTGGCTGAAGATGTAATCTTATCCTTAAAACAGGAGGAAACAAATTCCTATCACTCTTAAATTTTTTTCTGGGATTTAAAAAATGAAGTTGCAATTTTTTTAAAGTTGAGTTTGTTCTCTAAGACACATCTGAAATATCCACATCTACCATTTGGCACAGCTGTATTGATTGGGTCAGCGATGCTGGCATAAGATTACAACTATATAAATAATTGATTATTCAGTTTGGCAGTAGTTCAAAAAAAATATTGGTTCAGGTCAAACCCAATCCAAACACACACACACACACACACCAGCAAATTGTAAAAGTCCATTTTGTGTTGAACAAAACATGAAACACATTTCCAGCTGAAATATTTTGTTCTGGGCATTTTTGAAGGGCCAGCTTTGCCAGGTGAGGGGGAAAAGATGCCCACCTTACAACTTTTAGCACAGTGCTTGGGCACTACTTGGGTTGTGGTAGGCACAGGTTTAAATCCCCATTCTGGAGCAGGGATTTGAACACAGGTCTCCCTGCTCCCCAGTGAGTGGCTTAAACATGAGGCAAGAGGCTATTCTGGGCTGAGTTTCAACCTTTCCTGTTGAGGCTATTGCACTTTGTATATATATGTAAGGGGACTGTTGCCCCCTTACTAACATTCAGTGGGGGTGTTTTGGTTGCTAGCTCCCAGCACTAAAAGGGGAGGGATCGATGGCAAATCAGGACCCTGAGACTGATAGTCCCCAGGAACAATGGCAAGAGGCCAATGCTCCAGATTGACAGGGCGGGCCAGCTAATCAAGGAGACAGAAGGCCAGGGTGGGTCCCGTCCTCCGTGTGAGCAGGAATGTGCCTGAGTCAGACAGAGTGGGGCCGAGCTAAGGAGAAAGCAGGGGCCCAAGCTGAGCGGGAGAGCAGAGCTGGGCCAGATCCAGAGGGGCCAGAGCTGCAGCCAGAAAGCCCCAGGGAGAGCAGATCCTGTGCTGGGAGCAGAGTTGCAGCCAAAAAGCCAGAGCACAGCCCAGAGAGAGCAGACGTGCCCTGGGAGCAGAGCTGCAGCAACCAGAGCCAGAGGGGCCAGACAAGCAGCCCAGGAAGCAGCCTGCAGAGCAGACCTGTCCTGTCCTGGGAGCAGAGCTGTAGCAACCAGAGCCAGAGAGGCCAGAGAAGCAGCCCAGGGAGCTGAAGGCAGAGCAGCAGCAGCAGCCGTGCTGAGGCAGTGTGGAGCTGGAGCAGTCCAGAGCTGGGTGCGGTGAGCAGCTGGGCAGAGTGAGGGGGACCCTGGGCAGTGGGCCCAGCACAGGGAGACGCCTCAGCCAAGAGGCCCTGCAGGCCAGACTTGGAGGGGGATCGTAACCCTGACAGGGCGGGGGCGATGCTGGGGAGAAGGGTCCTGCCACCTACAGCCTGAGAGCATGTGGCCACCGCCAGGGCAAGTGTCCAACCTGCAGCGTCTGTGCAGCACAGCCAGGACCTGAGAAGGTGGCCTGGGACCTACAAGGAACAGACTGTGAACTGCCCTGATGTTCCAGAGACACTGTCTGTAAATGTTCCCTGCCACAGAGCGGGGTGATGTGTTTTCCTTTAACCTTTCCCATTTTTCCTTGTTCTTTTTTTAAATTAATTGTTAAGTAAACAACTTGTATTTGCTTTATATTGTCTGGAATAATCAGTGGGTCAGGGAGGTGCCCAGTGCAGAAAGGGTACCCCGGAGTGGGGACACCTTAGCCCCTGTCCTAGGTGACCACAGCAGGGTTGGGGGTTGAGCCCCCCCAGGAATCCTGGGCCCAGCCTTGTTGGGGCTACGAGAACTCTGCCAGACAGGAGAGTCCTCAAGGGCAGGGAGGCCTCTGGGTCAAGGAAGTGGGAGCGAGGACTCAGATCCTTTCGCTCGCCCACTTCACCGGGGTAGCACAGAAGCCAGGAAAGTTCCCCACAAGAGCGGGACCATTCCCCCGCTTACATATAATTAAATAGTAATTGGAGCAGGGACTTATTTGAACTTGGTCTCCTACACCCCAGGTGAGTGCCTTACCAACTGGGGTCAAAGTTATAAGGTGGGCTCCTCCTCCTCTGGCTCTTTTGTGAATATAACCCTCAACTTTTTCTTTAACTGAAATTATTCAGCAAATTTGTGTCAGATTTGCAAATAGTTTTAGGTTGACAACTGTATTTTTGGGGGAATAAACTATTTGTCCAAAAAAATTTCCCCAATAAATTACATACGTGAAAAGCACTTTCTACAAAGCCAGTTTAGTGTTGCTCGCCAGGGACAGCTACTGCTTTTACTAGACCAGAAAGCAGTATATTTGAGCATCACTGGTAACGGAGATTAGATCACACCCAGAGCCCTCTTATCAGAGGCTTGTCAGTGGCCACCAAATGGTAGACACAGCAGCACAGAAACAAATGAGCAAGACTTTGCTCCTCTCGTCTCCCCACATCTCCTCCCACCCCCCAAAAGAGGCCAGCTTATAACATGACCCCCAGAGCAGCTGCCTTAAGTGCTTGGGGGAGTCACAGGTTAAGGAGCAGTGCTGGATCTGCAAAAACTTTTGGCCCCGCACCCAAAAAGAGCGGGATATCCGCCTCAGGACTCTCCTGATGGAGTCTGCCTTCCGCCCGGCTTCTGAGCTGTCCAGGCAAGTTGCACTGAGTGCCTCGGCCTCCGTGCGCAGTGCACCGCCGGCACCCGGCTCCTCCCGGCAACGTTCACCTTTGCTGGTGCCTAAGAAGAAGGCCAAGAAGCACTCCCCAGCTCTGAGGCAGAAGGCCCAGGGGTCATCTACCAAGGGACCCGGGCCTGCCTGCCAGGCTTCTCCAGAGCCAAGCGATTGTGCCTCTGCAGTTGGGGCTCCCAGCCCCCTTAAAGGTCTGTTACCAACTCCTGGGAGTGGTATGGGACCCACACCCCTGCCTGCATCGTCGTCATCCCAGGCTCCCCAGGCACAGAGAGAGCACGGGTCTCCACCTGCTCCAATAATGACCTTGGTGCCGCAGGACCTGACTAAGGCTCCCCAGGAGGGCAAGCCCACTGTTAAGACCCCTCAGGGTCCGGGGAACACTGCCAGTCACCGGACAGAAAACACTGATCTTCTCCACCGCGTTGAGAATCCAGGGGCAGATCCCAGTTGCATTGTCGGTCACCCAGGCTGACATCCAGATCCCCTTGGCACTATTTACCAGCACGGGGTCGACGCTCCCCCTACTATTCACGGCACTGCTCACTCTCTCGCTGATCGTCCTCCAGGTGTCGGTCCCAATCGCCGGCGCAGTGGGAACGCTCCCTGTTTCGGCACTGACCGGGGGAGGGATAGCTCAGTGGTTTGAGCATTGACCTACTAAACCCAGGGTTGTGAGTTCAATCCTTGAAGAGGCCATTTAGGGAACTGGGGTAAAAATCTGTCTGGGGATTGGTCCTGCTTTGAGCAGGGGGCTGGACTAGATGACCTCCTGAGGTCCCTTCCAACCCTGATATTCTATGACTCTATGACACTGGTCTCACCCGTACAGTCACCGGTCAAATATGCCTGGTCAATGGTCGCCGGTAGCCACGACCAGTAAGCAAACGCAGACGTCCATGGCTCCTCCTGGTCACCGGAAGGTGGTTCCTCTGGTACAGAGAGCCAATTCAGCCCATCGCCCAGGTCCCATCGGCATGATTGGGCACCAGAGTTTGCTCCCTCGTCTGTAGCACCGCAGTGGCAGCACAGCCAATGGCCAATGCGGTTGCCATATTGGAGTGCGTGGGGGCCGTATTGGAGCGGTTGTGACGATGCCCCCTTCACAGCACTTCTCAGTGGATGCGTCAGAGCATCGGTCGGCGGCCCTACCAGCACTAGGCCCAGTACTGGAAGCCAGGTCGGGGCAGAGGAACCTGTGCCTAGCCCTAAGCCTCCTTCTTCGATGGTGGTCAAGACCCCAGCACCTCCACCAGTGGTCCAGTCTTCCTCATCAGCCCCAGACAAGGCGGTTGTGGAACCTTCCAGAGCTAACCCGCCGGATGACTTTAGGGAGCATCAAGCCCTTCTCTGGCGCGTGGCCGAGAACTTGGGACTTGAGGTGCAGGAGATGGCAGAGCTGGAGGACACCCCCTTCAGTGTCCACTCAGCTTCTATGCCCGCCCGGGTCGCCTTGCCCGTACATGACGGGGTCCTCAAGATAGCCAATACCCTGTGGCAGATGCCCTCCTCCATCCCTCCCACCTCGAAACGGGCCAAGAAAAAGTACTTTGTGCTGGCCAAAGGTTTCAAATACTTTTATACCCACCCACCCCCGGACTCGCTGGTTGTGTCTGCGGCCAACGAGAAGGACAAGCAGGTTCCCACCTCCTCGTCTCCCAAAAACAAGAGGCCAAAAAACTTGATTTATTTGGGAGAAAAATTTATTCAATCGCCAGCCTGCAATTCCGGGTGGCGAACCATTAGGCCCTGCTGGGCCGGTACAATTTTAATCTCTGGGATGGTCTTAAGAAGTTCCAGGAATCCCTCCCTCAGGGTCTGGCCCAATAGTTTGGCACCCTGGTGGAGGAAGGTACTGCGGCAGCCAGATGTTCCCTGCAGATGGCATGAGACGTGGAGGACTCAGCGGCAAGGGTGGTCGCATCGGCGGTGGTCATACGATGCAGCTCCTGGCTCCAAATGGCGGGCCTCTCCCAGGAGATGCAGGCCTCTATCGAGGACCTCCCTTTTGACGGAGGTGGCAGGTTTGTTTTCTGATCAAACAGATACCAGGCTGCACAGGTTGAAGGACACTAGGGCTACCCTTCACTTGTTGGGCATGTACACGCCGCAATCAGCCAGGAAGCTCTTCCGACCACCACCGCCACCAAGACCCTGGCAACCCCATCAGGGATCTACAAGGAGAAGAGATGCTAGTTTTTGTCATTGTCGCCCTTCTTCCTCCTGCTTGCCAGCCCAGCCTGGGCCCTCCAAACACCCAGGGGGCCAAAAGCGATCATTTGAGGGTGCGCCCGAGAGTGACGCTCCAGTCAACTGGAATCTACCTGCCTTTTCCTCAACCATCTATCTCTCTACCACTTGGCTTGGTTGCGGGTTATGTCAGACCGCTGGTTCCTGGACATAGTAGCTTGGGGCTACACCCTACAATTCTTGGCCGCCCCTCCTTCCTGCCCCCCCACTTTCCCGTCCCTCTTCAGGGACCCTTGTCACGAGCAACTCCTCATTCAGGAGGCCGAGAAGCTCCTGGGCTTGGGGGCTGTGGAGGAGGTCCCTCAGGACATGGAAGGAAGAGGATTCTACTCTCATTACTTCCTAATTTCTAAGGCCAAAGGGGGCCTCAGACCCATCCTGGACCTGCATGGCCTCAACAAGTCTCTCAAGAAGTTGAAGTTCCACATGGTCTCCCTGGCCTCCATCATTCGTTTCCTGGATCCGGGGGATTGGTACACCACTCTCAACTCAAGGACGCTTACTTTCATGTTTCCATATTCCCGGGGCATAGGCATTTCCTGCGTTTCATAGTGGCTGGGTGCCACTTCCAGTTCATGGCGCTACCCTTTGGCCTGTCCTCGGCCCTCACGGTGTTCAAGAAATGCGTGGCACTGGTAGAGGCTTACCTGAGACATTGAGGGGTCCAGATCTTCCCATATCTCGACAACTGGCTCATCAAGGGCAGGTCTCCAGAGCAGGTGCAACAGAGCTTTGATCTGGTGCGGTCCATCTGCAATGATCTGGGCCTGTTAATAAACACAGAGAAGTCCACGTTAATGTCAGTTCAACACATAGAGTTTATCGGAGCGGTTCTCAACTCTACGGGGGCCAGGGCCTTCCTTCTGGAAGCGCGCTTTCAGGCCATGTTGGATTTGATCGCCCACATAAAGAGCCATCCGCTCACCACGGCCCACATGTGCCTGCGACTGATGGGCCACATGGCTGCATGCACGTACGTGATCAGCCATGCCCAACTTCATCTGCGGCCTCCGTAGGCATGGCTGGTCTCAATCTATATCCCCATCAGGCATGCCCTGGACCGAGTGGTCACAGTACCGAGCCACATCCTCTCGTCCTTGGACTAGTGGTTGGATCCCGAGTTGGTGCTGCAGGGGGTTCCCTTCATGACCCTGTCTCCGTCACTCACCCTGGTCTCGGACACATCGGACCTGGGCTGGGGAGCCCACCTGGGCTACTGGCTACAAAATGATCTAGCCCTTCATATCAATGTCAGGAAGCTCAGAGTGGTTTGCCTGGCCTGCCAGGTGTTCTTGCCACACCTGAAAGGCAAAGTGGTGCAGGTCTTGATGGACAATACAGCCGCAATGTATTACATCAACAGGCAGGGCGGCGCCAGGTTTTCGGCCATTTGTCGGGAGGCGCTCAGCCTCTGGGACTTTTGTGTGTGGCATGCCATTCATCTGGTAGCCGCCCACCTGCCTGGAACCACGAATTTCCTGGTGGATCGCCTCAGCAGGACCTTCTCGTATCGCCACGAATGGTCGCTTCATCCAGAGATGGTCAGCCTAATCTTCCCCACCTGTTCTGTTCTCTGCAGGGCAGGGACAAGGGCTCCCTGTCAGATGCATTCCTAATTCCGTGGTCGGGAGCTCTTATGTACGCCTTCCAGCCAGTACTGTCGATCCACAAGGTACTGCTAAAGGCGAAGCAAGACAAAGCGTCTGTTATCCTCATAGTCCCAGCGTGCCCTTATCAACACTGGTTCAGTGTGCTGTTGAGTCTCTCAGCAGCCACCCTGTTGCAGCTACCTCTTCTACCTGTCCCAGAACATCAGCAGCCTGCTGCACCTGAACCTGGCGTCGCTGCACTTGACAGCTTGGCTGCTGCATGGCTGAGTATGGATGAATGGGAGTGCTCCACTGGTGTCCAACAGGTCCTGCTGGGCAGCAGGAAACCTTCCACCAGGGCTACCTATGTGGCAAAGTGGAAGCGGTTCACATGTTGGGCCACGGATCAACACATTCATGCAGAAGAGGCCCCGCTGCAGGACATCCCGCATTATTTACTGCATCTTAAGCTCCAGGGCCTGTCACTATCTTCTATTAAGGTACACCTGGCGGCCATTTTGGTGTTCCACCCTCTGTTTTAAGAAGGCTGTTCGGTCTTTGCGTATCACATGATGTCACGGTTCCTGAAAGGTCTGAAGTCCCTTTACCCACATGTCCGGGACCCAGTCCCACCTTGGGACCTGAATCTTGTGCTGTCAAGGCTCATGGGTCCCCACTTCAAACCCTTGGCTTCCTGCTCCCTCCTGCTTCTCTCCTGGAAGGTCTCCTTCTTGGTCACTATAACTGTAGGGTGTCCAAGATCAGGGCGCTCACGTTGGAGCTGCCCTATATGGTCTTCTATAAGGACAAGGTCCAGCTGCATCTGCACCTGGCTTTTCTGCCCAAGGTTGTCTCCCATTTCCACACTGGTCAAGACATTTACTTACCAGTCCTTTGTCCAAAGCCTCATGCGATGGATGAAGAATGCAGGCTGCATACCCTGGACATCAGACGGGCGCTGGCCTTCTACATTGATAGTACGAAGCCGTTTGGTAAGTCAACGCAGTTGTTCATTGCTGTCGCTGACAGGATGAAAGGTTGCACAGTGTCAGCCCAGAGAATCTCGTCTTGGATCATGGCCTGCATCCGCTACTGCTATGAGTTGGCAAAGGTGCCCCCACTGGCGATCGTGACGGCTCATTCGACTAGGGTGCATGTGTCAGCAGCAGCCTTCCTGGCACAGATACTGATCCAAAAGATCTGTCAGGCCACCACCGGGTCATCTATCCACATGTTCGCATCGCACTATGCGGTGACCCAGCAGGCTAGAGACAATGCTGGCTTTGGCAGAGCAGTGCTGCAAGCTGCAATAGTGTAAACTCCGAGCCCACCTCTGTTGATTCTGCTTGTGAGTCACCTAGAATGGAATCGACATGAGCAAGTACTTGAAGAAGCAAAAACAGCTCCCTACCTTTTGTAACTGTTGTTCTTCGAGATGTGTTGCTCATGTCCATTCCATTACCCGCCCTCCTGCCCCTCTGTCGGAGTTGTCGGCAAGAAGGAACTGAGAGGGCATAGGGCCAGCGGCACCTGATATACCGCGGCATGAGCACAGCACTCCAAAGGGCACCACAGCTGATCCTATGGGTACCACTAAGGCAAAAATCTCTGATGGCCATGCACATTGGCGCGCACCACCTAGAATGGAATGGACATGAGCAATACATCTCGAGGAACAACAGTTACGAAAGGCAGGTAACCATTTTTTCTGGAATATTTGGACTTGTTAGCACAAAACAGGGCTACAGAATGCAGCATATCTGCTGTATAACCTTTTTACCCCTCCATGAATATAAAGACAGAGTGGCAATTTAAGAATTTAGAAACTGATCACTTGTTGCTGAAAGATACCCATGATACTGCTACTGACACATGATACTCTTCACTCTTAGTGAAGGACTGGTAATTTAAATCATCTGTACTAATTCCCACTGTTTTGTGGTTTTCCTTTCAGTCCCTCTCTTTTCTGTCCATCCTATTCATAAATGTTACTGCTTCTGCGCTATGGGGAGCAGAAGAACTGAGTGTGTATTGTAAAAAAAAAGTGACTAAGTTAAAAGAAATTGTGAATAAGGCAAAATTCACTTGAGTAGTAAAGCAGTCATCAAGGGGTTAATTGGGTTATTTACATTTAGGGGGTGGAGCCATACTCCACCACTCCCAAACTTCCTATTTAGTGAGTGGAAAGCCACTCTGTATTATGTAATTGAATAAAGCAGCAAGCACATTCCCAGTCTAAGTACTGTTGATTGTGTTTCTTGTGTATAGAGCACTCTCTTTACAAAACAGGCTTCTCAAAACCAGGCAGGTTTCCAGGAAGGTTTATAAAAATCGTGGTGTAATAATAATGCATGGAGAAGAGTGAGTGTGATCCTGAATGTAACCACTGACACTTTACTTTCACCACAAAATCTCCAAGGATGTGTCAAACCTTAGGGTGCCAGTTCAGCAACAATCTTAATCACAAGCTTAATTTAAAGAGCATGCTAAATCTTACTGATTTCAATGGGACTTAGAGACATGTTTAAGTGCTTTGCTAAATCAGCGCTTAGTTAAACCTCAGAAATGTCTCCCTTGTAAGGAAAGTAAATATCAATGAACTGATTTTACAGACAGACACAGATGTTAAACGATTTGCAGAGTTCACAGGGAGTCATTTGCAGAGCATGGCATAGAACCTAGGAGTCCTGGTCCCGTCCTTGCTGTAATCAACTGAAGCACATTTCTCCCCCACAGAAGAATATACTTCAATGGATTAATATATTACAGTATCAAGTAACTGTAGCCACTTTTCGTATTTGCACCTTACTGCTCCTTCAGTGATCGGTATACACAAGGCATTTTATCTCCATAATATTATACGCACCAAACCATTATTTTAAAATGCATGAACCCTCAAGCTTTGGAAAGAGGAGTCTTCTGAATGGAAATAGCTATTGTCAGACTTACAAGAGTGTATTGTGATGGTGGTGCTGAGGATATGTAGCTCAGTGTTCCTCCAAAAAAATCTTGATCTGTGGAAGGTGATTAAGAGATCAAACTAGGACTCACTTGGTTTAGAATTTTCCTGTTATGCTATAATTAATAACTCATTAGTCAGAAAATAGCTTTATTCTTCAAACTTTCCTCTATTCTATTCTTATCTTTTTCATTGTTCTACTTAATTCTCCTCCTTTGTTAGTTGCCACCCCCCACCTTTCATTTTTTCTTCCTTTTCCCCCCAAGCTGTATCTCTTAGGGCTTGTCTACACATGTTGGACATTTTGTTCCTGGCAAGCTGGGGTATAAACTGCGCTAACCTGTTGTGCACTAACGGCACGTCTTCACTAGCAACATTAAAGCGCTGCCGTGGCTGCACTTTAACGTGGCTTGTGTAGTCATGGCATAGTGCTGGGAGAGAGGTCTCCCAGCGCTCTAAAAAAAACAAGCACTAAAAGTTCTCTAGTGTGCTTTGATCTGCTCCAGTTTCAAAGGGGGTAGATCAAAGCATGCAGTAGAGAAATTTTAGTGTATGGCAGCAGATTCCACACAAACACTTAGGGCTTGTCTACACTGGCACTTTACAGCACTGCAACTTTCTCGTTCAGGGGTATGAAAAAACACACCCCTGAGTGCAGCAAGTTTCAGCGCTGTAAAGTGCCAGTGTAGACAGTGCACCAGCACCCCTCGTGGAGGTGGGTTTTTTAGAGCCACACAAGCCACGTTAAAGCGCCGCCGCGGCAGCGCTTTAGCATTGCCAGTGTAGACTAGCCCTTAATGTACACAGGCTAGTGTGGTTTACACCCCCACTTGCTGCGAACTACGTGGTCGTGTAGATAAGCCCTTTTTCTTCCTTTCCTGTCTCTCGCTCAAACTTTCCTTCATTTTGTGCTCTCCCTGTCCCTATGGAAGAATAACTGACTTAGCTTTATAATAAGAGGGATTTGTATATTGTGTATTTGTATATTACACAAAAACAAGCTATTTTTCTTATTTTCCTGTGGAAGGAGGTGGATCTGATCTGCAGAAGAATAATCTGTGGAAATCAAACAACTATTGCATGGAATGATTCAGATTTTTTGCCCATCTCTAATTTTGTGTTCAAAAATTCTTTAGCACCGCTAACTTCATAACAAGCCTTTTTAAACGCCTTTCACTTTTAGCATTTAGGCTTTAACTTGGGCACTTTGTGTCAACTAATGAAGGAAATCTACATTTTGGGGATTGATTTAAAAATTACAGTAAATGGAGATGGAGAATCATGACTTCCACAGAGCTAAGGTCTATAAAATTATATGCTACCACATCATTTACTAGCTGAATCATAATAATCTTTGATGGAATACACTTACTTTCATTATGACTGACTGACAAGGTGAAAAAGAAAGATATATGCCCAATACTAAAAAGACCAGAGTCACTTAGACAACACAGTGTAGAAGACATTCCATAAATGTTTTCCTAAATGTAATGCGATGTGTTTATATACACATTTGCACAAAAAGAGTGGTTTTTAAAGGTCATATCAGGAGAATGAAAATATTTTCCTCTAACAGAAAGCTTTATTCTAAATTTGTTGGCTATTCACAGTAAGTTCACAAGGACATTTAATATTATAAACAACAGAGAAGACCCTTCTGTTATTGCCTTCTCTCCACTATGTTTGTACAGCAGGATACTAATGTGTATTATTTTATCCCATGTTAAAAAATACATTTTTGTCAGTGAAGACATAGCCTCAGCCTAGGTGGAAGGGTGTTCTGATATAGAAGAACTAAAATCGTTGTGTCCAAGGCCTACTAGGAAACTCTGTGGGCCACAGAGTCATTAAAAAAACATAGAGGACTCTTGCCCCATTTACATGTTTCTCTTGTTCTGTGCATTTTTTCTGGTATTCACCTTCACTCCGTCCTCTTTACTATAATCTTTGATTAAAAATGTACAAGAGTCCTATAAATATATACAGAAGCTAACGCCTTCCCTTTGGTCCTGGCTTTTTCCCTCAGAGAAACTGTGGAAGTCCATTTTGGTCTTGCCTCTCCTTCTTGGTTCCATGGGGAATGCATGCTGTAGAATCTCTTGGCCCTGCACCTGAATGCTCTGCCACTGGCTATTAAACTAGGTTGAAGAAGTGTATTCTGAGCAGTGGAAAAATACAGAATATTTCACAATGAAACACTTTGACCCAATGTATAATAACACAATGCTTACATTTCTAGTAGGTCTCATTACAAGGGAAGCGTTTGGCTAACACTTTGTTTTCTTCCCCCAAGGAGCAGACTGTACTGAAGTTGAAAATGTTCAGTCGTTATGAAGGGATAACACATGTACATGCACATTTTCCTCAAAGTAGGTAACATCATTAATTCAAATAATTTTTATTCAACTAAGTAAATAGGAGCAGACAGAATAATCTTTTACCGCTCCAGTAGAAAGAGGTTGAATGTTCCAACAACCCCAGTGAGGAGAATTCCTGGGACCTGAGAGGAGTCCAGAGTACCGAATAGTAAACATGGGGCAGCAGCTCATTCTCAGTGAATCGCTATTGCATGTGTTCTCAACCCGGGGGGAAGGGATTATGAAAATGTCCAGGACCCTCCCTTTCTTTATGGCTAGATGGGGAAAGGATCTCAAAATGTTTTTCTGTTGTGACATGGGATCAAGGTACAGAAAAGTTGAGAACCATGGATCTATCCCATAATCAGCATATAAATTCTATACTGATCTTATCCTACTCCTTACAGTAAAATCGCACAGTATCGACCAAATTAGATTTTAAACTCTGTGGGACAGGGACAGTGTCTACTTGTGTGTTTGTCCAGGACAACAGGGCCCTGTGATGGGGTGTACAAACGCCACACAATGGATAGGGAAGGGTTAATCAGCTGCGGTGAGCTCACTCAGCCCTGCCCCACTTCACCTGCAAGAGCTGTCAGGTTTGGAGGGGGCAGTTAAAAAGAGAGAGCCAGCTCTCTTGAGAGAAGACTGGGAGGGAAAACAGATTTCTTGCTCCCTGAAGGAAGGCTAGGCTGAGGCTAGGAGCTGGAGCCAACCAAAGACTGCTACATGCCAGTGCCTTCTTGAGGGCAGGTAGGCCTGTTGTAGGACTATTGTGTTTCTTTTTGACCTGGGGTATTGTGTTTTCTGTTCTGCCTGGGACCCGCTTATTGTCTGAATGGAACTACTGCAGTCAATGCGCCTCCCCTGAAGGGAAGGACCACTCCCAATAAACCTCTGTTGGTTTGCCCCCTACCAGAGTCCATGCAGTGCAGTGATTTGTCACAAGCCTTAAGGCAGCCCAATCTCAGGTCCTGACACAGGTCCAGGATGGGAACAGCAAGAGAGAAACATTAATTGAAAATGTAGGTTTGAATAAATCACTCTCCCCAAGTAGAGTTTTATTGCAAGGGGTCTGGGTCTAATCCAGACTGGTGCCAGTTTAGCAACAGTCCCTAGCTGCATCCTGTCCCACATAGTTTTAGAAGTAATAAATCAAGAAAGACCAACATCTATATCTCCCCAGGATTGCCTTTGGTGGCTTTTTCTCAATACCATTATTTAAAGTTGTGAGTCTATAAAGGCTTATCTGTAAGTAATTAGCACCCAGCAGGTAATGCCTTCCTCTTTGAACCCTGGCAGAGAATTAAATCCAGCACAGTGGGACTTCCTCCTAGGAGCACCACTAAGATGGAACCATTGGGCTTTGGAATCTCCTCCAAGGATCAGATGGGATCATTGGGATGTTATTGTGATGCAAATAATAAATGGGACAGTAATGGTCCCAAACTACATTATCACGTTGGATGATTATTGTAAGAGTATTTTTTTCAGATGTAAGCTAGAGATTGACTTCAATGGGATTTGCACATAAGGATCAAGTGCAGAATATGCAGCAGATTCCTAGCATGGATAAGAGCTCTATGGATCTGAAGTCAGAATGTGCCCTTAGCTATGAGAAATCAGTAACAGAATTGCATATATGGCCTAAATTAACACATGATCAGCAATCTGTCCAAAACTTTCTGTGACAATCTGAATCACAGTCTGCAAAGAATCCTAATGAGAGAGAGAAAAATGATAAGCAATTGCATTGTGTCGTACTTATATTTTTATATAAAGAACTCTGTGAACCAGTTCAGGCTGGTTTAGAGGGGGCAGTTAAAATGAGAGAGCCAGCTCTCGAGAGAAGAGTGGGAGGGACAACAGATTTCTTGGGCTAGCTCCCTGAAGGAAGGCCGGGCTACATGAGAAATCTGTACTGATTTAACTAAGTTCATTTTAAAACTTAGAGCTTGTCTACATGAGGAAGTTACACCAATTTAACTTGAGATGTGATTTTTAAAGTGGTGCAAAAAACTGTGTGGACACACTTATTTCCATTTAAGAGTGGCTTATTTGGGTGTAGCTCTTTTTGTTTGTTTTTTTGTTTTGTTTTATTTTATTTTTAACCTTTTGTTAGATTTGAAACCTAAAAAATAAACAAATACATATATAATAATAAAAACCGGAAATTTGAAAATTACACTCTGGTTAAATAAAACAGAACTGCATTCCTAAATGTGTTTTCTGTTGTATTTAAGGTCATCCCATTTCCCCTACAAGTTGATGCACTGAACAATGGTTAAGTGGTTTTCTACTTCTTTTATTCTCTGTAATTTGAAGTTTAACTGCTGCCAGATTGGATGAACATGCCACTGAATCTGTTCAGTTATTTTTATCAAACAAACCACGAGTGCTCTGAAGCAGGTAAAGATCAGAAACAGCAGGTGGGGTAATTCTGTTTTTTGTCTAGAGAGAAAAAGACAGGGATAATGGCCAAGATTTCAAAAGTGACTCATGATTTTTGGGTGTCTCCATTTTGGAGTTTTCGACTAGATACCTTAACAATGCTTGATTTGTGAAAGAGTGGGTGTTCAGCATATACAGCAAAGCACTCTGGGAAATTTTTCAGAACAGAAATTGGGAAGAAAGAGGACTGGCCAAAGCGGTTACATAAACATGGATAGGGGCTCCTGTCATCTTTCAAAAAAGCATGCTGAACTGGCTACAACCTAAGATACTGGCAGGACAAAACACCTTTAACTGATCAAGTTATGAACTGAGTTTTAGCCATATGCTGTGCAGACACAAGCCATATTTAGAGTCAGCTGTCACAGTAAGTGCTTACAAACATAGTTATAAAAGTTGTAGTGTAGAAAGGCCATAAGTCATTCTTATGAAGCATTTATTTTATAGTAAAGTAATTGATTTTGAACAAATGCAGTGTTTTGGGGAATCCTGTGGAAAAATGCCATTGCATTTTGTTGTCTATAATGAGAACAAGTTAACACAGAGTAAATGGTATTTAATAGCCAGGGAATGCATTTGTGCATCCTCAGTTGCTACATTTTAGTTATGTGCAATGTATTATAAATAACTCTCCTTTTAATATTACTGTCTGGTACGTGACTCACTTCACAGATTCCTGTGCTTATCAGTCTTCAAATGCTCTCCAGTTTAGCCCTCCAGTCAATGGCAAACTGTCTCACAGGAGTCAATGCTACTAACAACAAATGTTAATTTTCCTCCTGTCTTGCAAACGTTACTCCACCCACAGTGAAAGGAAGAACAGCTGGTAGACTAAGGGCTTGGCTACACTGGCAGATGTACAGCGCTGTGAGTTAAACCTGCCTTCGTACAGCTGAATAGGGAAAGCGCTGCAGTCTGTCCACACTGACAGCTTACAGCGCACTGTCGTGGCCACATTGGCGGCACTTGCAACGGCATTGGGAGCAGTGCACTATGGACAGCTATCCCACAGAGCACCTCTTCCCATTTTCGCGCCACTTTGGCGCCGTGGCTTGTGGGAAAGGGGTGGGGGGGGGCATTCTGGGTCCTGTCCCAACGCCCCGTGATGCATCGCTTTTCACATCCCAGCAATCCCTGTGTTTCCGTCCACATTTGGCGCCATCTTTCAACGGTTTCTGTGCAGCGCGATCTGTGTGCTCCGTTTCGGTCTGCGGGAAATGGAGCCCGAACTGCTGAGGAGTATGCTGACGAGTCTCACCTTCACGTCACATTTAGCAGTCGAGCTATTCCTTAGGATCCGAAGTGACAGTGAGGAGTCCGACGAGGATTCCGACGATGATAGCGAGTCACGTAACGCGTACGACACGAAATTGCTTGTGGCATTCACGGACATGCTNAACCAGTTTGGAGTGGGGAAGTCGACCGTTGGAATCGTGCTGATGCAAGTTTGCAGGGCCATTAATAAAATCCTGCTCAGAAGAACCGTGATTCCGGGTAACGTGCAGGACATTGTGGATGGCTTTGCACAAATGGGTTTCCCTAACTGTGGAGGGGCAATAGATGGGACGCATATTCCTATTCTGGCCCCGGAGCACCTAGCCTCCGAGTACGTTAATCGGAAGGGGTATTTCTCTATGGTACTCCAGGCGGTAGTGGATCACCGTGGGCGTTTCATTGACATTAATACAGGGTGGCCCGGAAAGGTGCATGATGCACGCATCTTTCGGAACACAGGCCTGTTCAGGAAGTTGGAGGCCGGGACTTTTTTCCCCGATAGGAAGATCACAGTAGGGGAAGTCGAAATGCCCATTGTGATCCTTGGAGACCCCGCTTACCCGCTAATGCCGTGGCTCATGAAACCCTACACAGGGTGCCTTGACAGTAGCAAGGAACGGTTCAACTACAGGCTGAGCCGGTGCCGAATGACTGTGGAGTGTGCTTTTGGCCGTTTAAAGGGCCGCTGGCGATCTCTGTATGGGAAGCTGGACTTGGCAGAAAACAGCATCCCCGCGGTTATATCCGCGTGCTGTACCCTCCATAATATTTGTGAAGGGAGGGGTGAAATATTCAGTCAGGCATGGACCTCCGATGTTCAACACCTGGAGGCTGAATTTGCACAGCCAGAGAGCAGGGCTACTAGACGGGACCAGCACGGGACTGCTAGGATTAGGGATGCCTTGAGGGAGCAATTTGAGGCTGAAAGCCAGCAGTAATGTCTGGTGCCCTGTGGTTACAATGTTGGTAGGAATCTGTGTTTGCTTCACTGATTTGCAGTGCCTGGTTCCTGGCCTAATGGATCTTTTACTTTATGCAATAATAAAGAATGTTTTCAAAACCAAAATATCCATTTATTGAAAAGAAAATAAATGTATTGAAAGAAACAACTGTTTGGGAATCAAGAAAGGGCAATGGGGTGGGGTGGGTTTGGATGGGGAATGGTACTATCAAAGCTCTGCGTATGTCCTGTCTGCACTGCTTTGCATTGAGTGCTGCACTTCAGGATGTCTATACTGCATGGTGATGGGGGTTGAGTGCAGGGGGTAAGGGTCGTAGTTTTCAGAGCTGGGTGGTGAAGATACCGGTGTTGGAGGCAGCAGTTGGCGGTAAGAACCCGCACGTTGGGGAAAGTGGGTTGGAGGTGACATGGGGGCACAAGGTAAAGAGTTTTGGGGCAAGGGCTGCAGGGGGGGGCGGGCGCGGTAGTGCTCCGCCTGCATGGCTACGAGCTCCTGGATAGAGTCTGCTTGGCGCTCCATGATGGTTATCAGCCGATCCGTGCTTTGCTGCCGGTGCTGCGTGGCCTGCCGCCGGTGCGCTGCGTTTTCCTGGCGGATCCTGCTTTCTCTCTCCCTCCACTCCTGCGCTCTCTCCCTCCACTCCTGGGCTTTTTGATTTTCTTTAACAGACTGCTGCATCACTTGGTGCAGCATGTCTTCCTTGCTTTTCCGCGGTCTCTTCCGGAGTCTTTGCAGTCTTTGAGCCGGTGTAAACACGGACGGCTGATGTCTCAAGGTTGCATCTGCAAAGGCAAAATGCAACACTTAACAGAGGCAGCATTGTTTAAACCAGACAGAGTAATCATTCCCCCGCACTTGAGGAGGGCACACACAGTGTACACAATAGCATAATTTTCCTGTCCCAAAGAGAGCGGACATAACCCACGGGAGCCCCAAAATGGTGAGTAAGGGGGACTGATTGTTTCTGGGCTGTACTGTCTTCTGGGTTTCTGTGCCTTGGGGAGAGCCAACAGCTGCAGGGGGCACCTACACTGAACACTGTCCCAAAATTTTCCACAGGAGTTCGTCCTGGAAGATATCTCACTGCTGAGGGTGACCTGGGAAGCAAGGGAGGGTCTTCTATTGCAATGCGGCTTCCGCCCTGGCCCATATGCAGCTTCACTGTGTGCAGCAATGGTCCCCCCGCCCCTCGCGGCACAGTGGCGCGGACACGTTAGCCTGACTGGGACAAGGACCACGGTGGCTCTCCCAAGAAACCTGCGCAAGCGCATTGCCCACATTCTGGATGAGACTTTCGAAGAGATTACCGCGGCCGATTACCGCGAAGTGATAGACCACATCAATGCGCTATTCCACATCTAGGCATGCATGCAGCCCTAACCCTCCTCTCCCGAAAATCTTCCTTCCCAAAAAATAAAGCGCTTACCGGGAACACGCTCTTCAGTTTGTCCTCCACCAGTTTGTCCTCCACCAAGTACCGGCTGCTGCGACTGGCTAGCTTCCTCCGGGCTCGAGAAGAGCTCCTGGCTGCATGGACCCAGGTAGTCCGGGGTGTCTCCAACCGCCCCAGCACCCTGACTCCCGGTTTCCTCCTCGTCCTCCTCCTCCACCACCCGCTCTGAAGTGTCCATGGTGGTGCTCGGCATGGAGGAGGGGTCACCCCCAAGTATCTCATCCAGCTCTTTATAGAATCTGCAGGTCGTGGGGGGAGCACCCGAGCGGCTGTTTGCCTCGCGGGCTTTGCGGTAGGCATTCCGCAGCTCCTTCACCTTAATCCTGCACTGCAGAGCGTCCCGGTCATGGCCCCTTTCAATCATGGCCCTTGATATCTGCCCGTAGGTATCGTAATTCCTACGGCTGGAGCGCAGCTGGGACTGGACAGCTTCCTCCCCCCAAACACTGATGAGGTCCAGCAACTCGCCATTGCTCCATGCTGGGGCTCGCCTGGCACGTGGAGGCATGGTCACCTGGAAAGATTCGCTGATAGCACTCCACACCTGGCTGGCTGAGCAAACAGGAAGGGGATTTTTCAAATTCCCGGGGAATATAAAGGGTGGGTCTGACGGTTGGTCACCTGAGGCCAGGGCAGTAGAGTTCGAACTGATGACCAGAGTGGCTAGAACAGGCATTGTGGGATACTGCCGAATACTTCTGGAGGCCAATCAGTGCGCATTGGGCGGCTACACTGGCGCCGCAGCGCAGCAGCAGCAGCGCAATTCTCCTTATTCCTCTGGGGGAGGAGGAGTACAAGCAGCGCTGTATCTGCGGAGATACAGCACTGTACGTGCCTTGCCAGTGTGGATGGGTAGTGAGTTACAGCGCTGTGCGCGGCTTTAGTGCGCTGTAACTTGCCAGTGTAGCCAAGCCCTAAGCCAAAGCTGCCTTGTTGCTCCCCATGACCCCACCTATACACACATAGCTAAAGTAAAAAAGGAGCAAAACAAGGAGCTTGTCTAAACACAGCTTTTTTTGTAGAGAATGATAACGCAGTAAAAACCCCTAGTGTGGACCAAGTTATGTATGTGTATAAAGGTGCTTATAATGCTTTAGGGGAATAAGCTATACCAATATAAGCACCTTTATACCTGTATAACTGCATCCAGACTAGGGCGTTGCAATGATATCATTAAAATGATACAAATAAGTGTGTGGAGACCAAGCCCAAGGAATTAATGGGATGTCACCCTGTCCCACTTTATTAAACTGGGCTTGTTTCTTGACAAACAATTTTAACAGGAAACAGTCTTAAATACATGTATTCCCCTACCAGGTGTACAGTAGTATGGTTTTGGTCAGTTTCCTCCTCTGGACAGAGGTCCTGCAGTGAAGTCACAGTGCAGACTCAGAGTTGGTGACATAACAATCCACGTGGCATCAGTGCCATACAAGGGTAGATAGACATGCACTAGCTATGCTTGAGCTACCATGCTAACAATAACAATGGGCTGCCACACTTCTATTTTTAATGTGTTTGCTCCAGCAGCGCTAGCACGTCTCTCTCTGCCTGGGCTTGGAGGCATGCTCCCAACTGCAGTGAAGACATACCCTCAGCCATTGCTTCAAGATGAGGCAAGCAGAAGGTGTCTGAGAAAGAGCAAGTTTGTTATTGCAAACATTATGGGCCAGATTTTGCAACACTTTCTGAAGCAACTAGTCATTGAAGTCAATGAGGCTACTGACATGAGTAAGTGCTACTCACCATTAGAGAGGAATGCAAAACTGCATGTTATAATAATGTAATAGAGTTTCCAGAAAATGACTGGGATAACGTTGCTGATTTCCCCCCCCCCCCCAAAAAAACCCCCCACCATTTGCCATGATATAAAAGTTCCTTTTCCTCTTTAATGAGATACTGTGTAATAGGACAACAGCCAGCACTGTTGCATTATGGGATTATCAACATTCCATTGTAACTCCATCTGTGAGAAGGCTCACTCTTGGCTTGCAGTTCCTCTTTAATAACCCAAGTGGCAACAACTAATGAAACTCCGGGAGGAGGTAATGCCTTTAAAGCAGCTCCTTCGGGGATGTGAGAGGGACCGAAATATTCTGCACTGATAAAAGATGAAAGTTTGATGCTTCTACTTGCTACTATGTGAAACAAAATAGAAATGATCTGGAAGTTTATTTTATATATATACTTATATATATATATATTACAGTAACAGCTGAGAGCAGGGTCCTATTGTTCCACACTGTACAAGCAGAAAAAGACCGTCCATGCCCAAAAGAACTTGCAATCTACATAGACAAGACAGACAAAAGATGGGAGAAAGATAGGATTAATATCTCAGGTTAGAGATTGGGAATGGTGGCACAAAGACAATAAATGACTTGTCCCAGGTCACACAGAAAAGTCTGAGGTAGTCCTGGGAGTTGAACCCAAGACGCATAAATCCTAGTGCAGGGCTGTAACCACAAGGCTATCTTTTCCAAAGCACCTTGGACTCTCCTGTTCTTCATTTGTACTGAAGAGGCAAGGTCTCTAGAAAGGGAGACAGAAAGACAAATCTATAGGCAGCTGAGAAGATCCACATTCTTCAGAAGCAGAGTAGCTAGATTGTTTGACATTAGTAATTAACTCAGCAGCATGAAATAATTATGCAAAACAGGCCAGACGCTGTTTATGACATGGAAATCCTTTACTGTCTACATTCATGGAGATCTGGATGACAATAGTCCTTAGGCATAATCATAGGAAGTATTTAAAATGATCTAATCCAGTGGTTCTCAACCAGGGGTACACAGAGATCTTGCAGGGGGCATATCAACTCACCTAGATATTTGCCTAGTTTTACAACAGGCTACATAAAAAGCACTAACAAAGTCAGTACAAACTAAAATTTCATACAATGACTTGTTTACACTGCTCTATCTACTGTACACTGAAATGCTTGTACACAAATGCTAGAAGTCTAAATAATAAGATGGGTGAACTAGAGTGCCTCATGTTAAAGGAGGATAT
The DNA here is from genome assembly GCA_003942145.1 of Platysternon megacephalum. Classification (NCBI taxonomy): domain Eukaryota; kingdom Metazoa; phylum Chordata; order Testudines; family Platysternidae; genus Platysternon; species Platysternon megacephalum. The sequence continues at coordinate 4,064,350 of QXTE01000109.1, read as the reverse complement.
TGATATAATAGGCATCACAGAAACCTGGTGGAGTGAGGACAATCAATGGGACACAATCATTCTGGGGTACAAAATATATCGGAAGGACAGAACAGGTCGTGCGGGGAGGGGAGTGGCACTATATGTGAAAGAAAATGTAGAATCAAATGAAGTAAAAATCTTAAATGAATCCACATGTTCCATAGAATCTCTATGGATAGTAATTCCATGCTCTAATAAGAATATAGCAGTAGGGATCTATTATCGACCACCTGACCAGGCCAGTGATAGTGACTATGAAATGCTAAGGGAGATTAGAGAGGCTATCAAAATAAAGAACTCAATAATAGTGGGGTATTTCAATTATCCCCATATTGACTGGGTACATGTCACCTCAGGACAAAATGCAGAGACAAAATTTCTTGATACTTTAAATGACTGCTTCTTGGAGCAGCTGGTAGAGGAACCCACAAAGGGAGAGGCAATTCTCGATTTAGTCCTGAGTGGAGCACAGGATCTGGTCCAAGAGGTAACTATAACAGGGCCGCTTGGAAATAGTGACCATAATATAATAAAATGTAATATTCCTGTGGTGGGAAGAACATCTCAGCAGCCCAACACTGTGGCATTTAATTTCAGAAAGGGGAACTATGCAAAAATGAGGAGGTTAGTTAAACAGAAATTAAAAGGTACAGTGACTAGAGTCAAGTACACCTCTACCTCGATATAAAGCTTTCCTCGGGAGCCAAAAAATCTTACCGCGTTATAGGTGAAACCGCGTTATATTGAACTTGCTTTGATCCACCGGAGTGCACAGCCCCCCCCCCCCCGCCCCCCGGAGCACTGCTTTACCGCGTTATATCTGAATTCGTGTTATATTGGGTCGCATTATATCGAGGTAGAGGTGTATCAGAGGGGTAGCTATGTTGCTCCAATACGTCTGTTAGTCTATAAGGTGCCACAGGACTCTTTGTCACTTTTCCCAGTGACTAGAGTGAAATCCCTGCAAGCTGCATGGACACTTTTCAAAGACACCATAATAGAGGCCCAACTTAAATGTATACCCCAAATTAAAAAACACAGTAAAAGAACTAAAAAAGAGCCACCGTGGCTTAACAACCATGTAAAAGAAGTAGTGAGAGATAAAAAGGCATCTTTTAAAAAGTAGAAGTCAAATCCTAGTGAGGTAAATAGAAAGGAGCATACACACTGCCAAATTAAGTGTAAAAATGTAATAAGAAAAGCCAAAAAGGAGTTTGAAGAACAGCTAGCCAAAAACTCAAAAGGTAATAACAAAATATTTTTAGTACACCAGAAGCAGGAAGCCTGCTAAACAACCAGTGGGGCCCCTGGACGATTGAGATAAAAAAGGAGCATGATTAAAGATGATAAAGTCATTGTGGAGAAACTAAATGAATTCTTTGCTTCAGTCTTCATGGCTGAGGATGTTAGGGAGATTCCCAAACCTGAGCCATCCTTTGTAGGTGACAAATCTGAGGAATTGTCACAGATTGAAGTGTCATTAGAGGAGGTTCTGGAATTAATTGATAAACTTAACAGTAACAAGTCACCAGGACCAGATGGCTTTCACCCAAGAGTTCTGAAAGAACTCAAATGTGAAATTGCGGAACTATTAACTATGGTTTGTAACCTGTCCTTTAAATCAGCTTCTGTACCCAATGACTAGAAGATAGCTAATGTAACGCCAATATTTAAAAAGGGCTCTAGAGGTGATCACGGCAATTGNTGGTAAATTCTCAGAATGGAGAGGGGTAACTAGTGGTGTTCCCCAAGGGTCAGTCCTCGGACCAATCCTATTCAACTTATTCATAAATGATCTGGAGAAAGGGGTAAACAGTGAGGTGGCAAAGTTTGCAGATGATACTAAACTGCTCAAGATAGTTAAGACCAAAGCAGACTGTGAAGAACTTCAAAAAGATCTCACAAAACTAAGTGATTGGGCAACAAAATGGCAAATGAAATTTAATGTGGATAAATGTAAAGTAATGCACATTGGAAAAAATAACCCCAACTCTACATACAATATGATGGGGGGTAATTTAGCTACAACTAATCAGGAAAGAGATCTTGGAGTCATCTGAAGTCGTCCATGCAGTGTGCAGTGGCAGTCAAAAAATCAAACAGCATGTTAGGAATAATTAAAAAAGGGATAGAGAATAAGACGGAAAATATCTTATTCCCCTTATATAAATCCATGGTACGCCCACATCTTGAATACTGTGTACAGATGTGGTCTCCTCATCTCAAAAAAGTTGTACTGGCATTAGAAAAGGTTCAGAGAAGGGAAACTAAAATGATTAGGGGTTTGGAACGGGTCCGATATGAGGAGAGGAGAGATTAAAGAGGCTAGGACTTTTCAGCTTGGAAAAGAGGAGACTAAGGGGTGATATGAGGAGGTTGTGTAGGCTAGGACTGTAACAGGTTTTAAAAGAGAACTAGATAAATTCATGGAGGTTAAGTCCATTAATGGCTATTAGCCAGGATGGGTAAGGAATAGTGTCCCTAGCCTCTGTTTGTCAGAGGGTGGAGATGGATGGCAGGAAAGAGATCACTTGATCATTACCTGTTAGGTTCACTCCCTCTGAGGAACCTGGCATTGGCCACTGTTGACAGAGAGGATACTGGGCTGGATGGACCTTTAGTCTGACCCAGTATGGCCATTCTTATGTTCTTATGTTATGTAAGTACAATATTTGTATTCCAATGGATTTATTTAAAAATTCTATGGTAAAAATGAGAAAGTAAGCAATATTTCAGTAATAGTGTGCTGTGACACTTTTGTATTTTTATGTCTGATTTTGTAAGCAAGTAGTTTTTAAATGAGGTGAAACTTGGGGGTACGCAAGACAAATCAGATTCCTGAAAGGGGTACAGTAGTCTGGAAACGTTGAGAGACACTGATCCAGTCAACCTGAGCAGAATCTGTCAGACACACTGAAAAGGAAGGAAAGAGGAAGATGTTTCCTTTCATTTCCTTCTTTGGGTATGTCTACACTTAGGAAATTAGGTCGAATTTATAGAAGTCGGTTTTATAGAAATCGTTTTTATACAGTCGATTGTGTGTGTCCCCACACAAAATGCTCTAAGTGCATTAAGTCGGCGGACTTCGTCCACAGTACCGAGGCTAGCGTCGACTTCTGGAGCGTTGCACTGTGGGTAGCTATCCCACAGTTCCCGCAGTCTCCGCCGCCCATTGGAATTCTGGGTTGAGATCCCAATGCCTGATGGGGCAAAAACAGTGTCGCGGGTGATTCTGGGTACATGTCGTCAGGCCCCCACTCCCTCCCTCCCTCCCTCCCTCCCTCCGTGAAAGCAACAGCAGACAATCGTTTCGCGCCTTTTTTCTGCCCAGACGCCATAGCACTGGGATCATGGAGCCCGCTCAGATCACCGCGGCAATTATGAGCACTATGACAACCACGCGCATTATCCTGGAGTATATGCATAGCCGGAACCTGTCAAAGCAAAACCAGGAGGAGGAGGAGGAGGAGGCAACAGCAGCGCAGAGGCAACAGCAGCGCGGTGACGAGAGTGATGAGGAAATAGACATAGACTTCTCACAAAGTACGGGCCACAGCAATGTGAAAATCATGGTGGTAATGGGGCAGGTTCATGCCGTGGAACGCCGATTCTGGGCCCGGGAAACAAGCACAGACTGGTGGGACCGCATAGTGCTGCAGGTGTGGGACGATTCCCAGTGGCTGCGAAACTTTCGCATGCGTAAGGGCACTTTCATGGAACTTTGTGACTTGCTTTCCCCTGCCCTGAAGCGCCAGAATACCAAGATGAGAGCAGCCCTGACAGTTGAGAAGCGAGTGGCCATAGCCCTGTGGAAGCTTGCAACGCCAGACAGCTACCGGTCAGTCGGACATCAATTTGGAGTGGGCAAATCTACTGTGGGGGCTGCTGTGATTCAAGTAGCCAGGGCAATCAAAGAGCTGCTGATATCAAGGGTAGTGACTCTGGGAAATGTGCAGGTCATAGTGGATGGCTTTGCTGCAATGGGATTCCCTAACTGTGGTGGGGCGATAGATGGAACCCATATCCCTATCTTGGCACCGGAGCACCAAGCCAGCGAGTACATAAACCGAAAGGGGTACTTTTCAATGCTGCTGCAAGCACTGGTGGATCACAAGGGACGTTTTACCAACATCAACGTGGGATGGCCAGGAAAGGTACATGACGCTCGCGTCTTCAGGAACTCTGGTCTGTTTCAAAAGCTGCAGGAAGGGACTTTCTTCCCAGACCAGAAAATAACCGTTGGGGATGTTGAAATGCCTATAGTTATCCTTGGGGACCCAGCCTACCCCTTAATGCCATGGCTCATGAAGCCATACACAGGCAGCCTGGACAGTAGTCAGGACCTGTTCAACTACAGGCTGAGCAAGTGCAGAATGGTGGTAGAATGTGCATTTGGACGTTTAAAAGCGCGCTGGCGCAGTTTACTGACTCGGTTAGACCTCAGCGAAAACAATATTCCCATTGTTATTACTGCTTGTTGTGCGCTCCACAATATCTGTGAGAGTAAGGGGGAGACGTTTATGGCGGGGTGGGAGGCTGAGGCAAATCGCCTGGCCGCTAATTACGCGCAGCCAGACACCAGGGCGATTAGAAGAGTACAGCAGGGTGCGGTGCGCATCAGAGAAGCTTTGAAAACCAGTTTCATGACTGGCCAGGCTACGGTGTGAAAGTTCTGTTTGTTTCTCCTTGATGAACCTCCCCCCCGCCCCCGCCCGGTTCACTCTACTTCACTGTAAGCTAGACACCCTCCCCTCCCCCCTTCGATCACCGCTTGCAGAGGCAATAAAGTCATTGTTACTTCAAATTCATGCATTCTTTATTAATTCACACAAATAGGAGGATAACTGCCAAGGTAGCCCAGGAGGGATGGGGGAGGAGGGAAGCGCTGGGTGGGGTGGGGGAGGAGGGAAGGACAAGGACACCGTGCACTATAAAACTTTAAAACTTTAAAAATTAGAAACTTCAAAACTTATTGAAGGCCAGCCTTCTGCTGCTTGAGCAATCCTCTGGGGTGGAGTGGCTGGGTGGCCGGAGGCCCCCCCACCGCGTTCTTGGGCGTCTGGGTGAGGACGCCATGGAACTTGGGGAGGAGGGCTGTTGGTTACACAGGGGCTGTAGTGGCGGTCTGTGCTCCTGCTGCCTTTCTTGCAGCTCAACCATACGCTGGAGCATCTCACTTTGATGCTCCAGCAGTCGGAGCATGGACTCCTGCCTTCTGTTCTCAATCTGACGCCACCTCTCAGATTCAGCCCGCGATTCAGCACGCAACCTCTCCGATTCAGCACGCGATTCAGCCCGCCACCTCTCCTCGCGTTCAAACTGTGCTTTTCTGCAGTCAGACATTGTCTGCCTCCAAGCATTCTGCTGAACCCTGTCAGCGTGGGAGGCCGTCTGGAGCTCCGAGAACATTTCATCCCGAGTTCTCTTCTTCCTCCTTCTAATCTTCACTAGCCTCTGCGAAGGAGAAACATTTGCAGCTGGTGGGGGAAAAGGGAGATAGGTAGTTAAAAAGACACATTTTAGAGAACAATAGGATCACTCTTTCCCGTTAAACCTTGCTGTTCACATTACATAGCACAAATGCTTTCGTTACAAGGTCGTATTTTGCCTCTATTTATATTGAGGGTCTGCCGATTTGGTGTGAGAGATCACTCACGCAGGGCCAGGCAACAGAATTCGGCTTGCAGGCAGCCATGGTAAGCCACAGTCTTTTGGCTTCTTTAACCTTAATAACATGTGGGAATGGTTTCAAACAGCAGCACCCTCATTTTCCATACCAAGCAGCCGTTGGGTTGGCCATTTAAAATGGTATGGCAATTTAAAAGGAGGGAGGGATGCGGTTGCCGGGTTAACGTGCAGCACAAACCCAACTAACCCCCCCCCCCCCCCCCACACACACCCAATTCCCTGGGATGATCACTTCACCCCTCCCCCCACCGCGTGGCTAACAGTGGGGAACATTTCTGTTCAGCCGAGCAGGAACGGGCACTCTGAATGTCCCCTTAATAAAAGCACCCTATTTCAACCAGGTGACCATGAATGATATCACTCTCCTGAGGATAACACAGAGAGATAAGGAATGGATGTTGTCTGAATGCCAGCAAACACCGGGACCATACGCTGCCATGCTTTGCTATGCAATGATTCCAGACTACGTGCTACTGGCCTGGCGTGGTAAAGTGTCCTACCATGGCGGACGGAATAAGGCAGCCCTCCCCAGAAACCTTTTGCAAAGGCTTTGGGAGTACATCCAGGAGAGCTTTCTGGAGATGTCCCTGGAGGATTTCCGCTCCATCCCCATACACGTTAACAGACTTTTCCAGTAGCTGTCCTGGCCGTGAATGCCAGGGCAAATTAATCATTAAACACGCTTGCTTTTAAACCATGTGTAATATTTACAAAGGTACACTCACCAGAGGTCCCTTCTCCGGGGTCTGCGAGCACGCTTTGGGATTCGGTGGGTTCGGGGTTTACTGGCTCCAGGTCCAGGGTGATAAACAGATCCTGGCTGTTGGGGAAAACGGTTTCTCTGCCTCCTTGCTGTGAGCCATCTCCCGTCTGTTCATCATCATCGTCTTCCTCGTCCCCAGAACCCGCTTCTGTGTTGCGTGAGTCTCCATTGACGGAGTCATAGCACAGGGTTGGGATAGTGGTGGCTGCACCCCCTAGCATGGCATGCAGCTCGGCGTAGAAGCGGCATGTCTGCGGCTGTGCCCCGGACCTTCCGTTTGCCTCTCTGGTTTTCTGGTAGGCTTGCCTTAGCTCCTTAATTTTCACGCGGCACTGCTGTGCATCCCTGTTATGGCCTCTGTCCTTCATGCCCTTTGATACTTTTTCAAATGTTTTTGCATTTCTTTTACTGCTACGGAGTTCCGCTAGCACGGATTCGTCTCCCCATATGGCGATCAGATCCCGTACCTCCCGTTCGGTCCATGCTGGAGCTCTTCTGCGATCCTGGGACTCCATCATGGTTACCTGTGCTGATGAGCTCTGCGTGGTCACCTGTGCTCTCCACGCTGGGCAAACAGGAAATGAAATTCAAACGTTCGCGGGGCTTTTCCTGTCTACCTGGCCAGTGCATCCGAGTTCAGATTGATGTCCAGAGCGGTCACAATGGTGCACTGTGGGATAGTTCCCGGAGGCCAATACCATCGAATTGCGGCCACACTAACCCAAATTCGAAATGGCAAAACCGATTTCAGCGCTAATCCCGTCGTCGGAGGTGGTGTAAAGAAATTGATTTAAAGAGCCCTTTAAGTCGAAAAAAAGGGCTTAATTGTGTGGACGAGTCCAGGCTTAAATCGAGGTAACGCTACTAAATTCGACCTAAAATCGTAGTGTAGACCAGCCCTTTGTCTTGTGGCGGGAGGGGGTGCAGATACATATAGGAATCTGCTTTCAGTAGAATACATTGTTTAACAGTTCAGACTATTTACATGCAGCATGAAGTAAATTGAAGAATGTGGGCGGGGGGAGCATAGTTAAATATGCATATTGGGCCAGAAGGTAGCCCAATTTATATCTGTATAACTCCGTTGACATCAGTGGGGTAACTCTTGCTTCACACCACGGTAAGTGTAGGGAAAATGAAGGCATTGTGTATATGAATGTGTGATATGCATATGAGGCCTGGTTCTTCTCTTACTTAGATCGGTATAAATCAGTAATAACTTTATGAAAGTCAGTGAGTTAAAATGTATAAAACTTGCATGAAATCAGAGTCTGTTCCATGGTGTATAAGGTGGTTTCTGTTATCTAACAGTAACAAAAGAATTTAAAAAAAGGAAAGCTCAGAGAAAGAACAGAGCTGTATGAAAAATGTCAGATGGAAGCAGCCTAGGGTTGCTGTCTGTAATGGTTTCTCCTAAAGGAATACTCATATGTCCTGCTGTCATGACAATTATGTTGCAATGGAAGTCTAAATATTATCACCTCATAACACTGATGTTGAGCAGGTCCCCAGAATCTGTTGGGGGCCTTTTCTTGGGTTAGCATCCTTATCTAACTATGGTATCAGGCCTCTGATATAATACATTACACAGCCATCTTCAGACTTTTTATAATGTAGTCTGGGTTCCAACAGCCAGGTAGCAACCGTGACAAATATAGCACCTTAGGTCCCCGATCCTTGCAAACACATTTGCATCCTGTAGCCACTTAACTTTTATTATCTTGAGTAGTCCCATTGATTTGCAGTGCTTGTAGGATCAAGGCCTTAGTTTTTCCTCACAGGCCTTGTAATTGCCCCTTGTTAGAAAGGATGTCCCTCAGTTTAGATGCAAATTCACTTCCGTCCCCCAGGGAGTTGCTGTTCTTTCACAGTCCACTTTATTTACATCAGAAATGCTAAATCATGAACCCAAGGTTAGAGGAAATGTTTATGCTAAGCAAACAGGTCCCCAGTCATTTTAAGGTTGCTAGGATAATACTCTTTCTCTGGATCTTTTCCTGCATGTAGTCCTTTCCTGCATAAGTCACTTCTCTTATCTTCTTTAGATCTTTCCTTCACATTCTTAATTCCTCAGTGTTAAGACCCCTCGTCATTAATGATAGACTTTCTTGTACCTAGCCTTTTCCTTTAGGAATGCAACAGTGCAGTCAGGCAACTGTGTCAATATTCATCCCAACACTCTATTAAGAAAGAGAGCCTGTGGCACATACAGTGTTCTTCCTTGAACATAACCCACTAAGAATACATATTAGTAACTCACCCAAACAGCTTCTGGATGGCACCCTTGCTCCACATAAAGGAAGTCTGCTTTTAAAAACACACACCATGTTTTGAAGAAGGATTTTTATCAAAATGTAGGCAGATGCTCATTTCCATCAAGGACTGGAAGTAACACATCCAGTTGCCTGTGGTACCCTTGCATTGTGAGTAGGGTAACCATATTTCAAAAGAAGACACTAGTGGGGTGGCTGAGGAGGGGGGTACAGTTGGGGGTTTTGGAGGGGGTATTTGGGGAGGTGCTGGAGGCAGGGCTGCCCAGAGGGGGGGGGCAAGAGGGGCAATTTGCCCCAGGCCCTGGGCCCCACAGGGGCCCCCATGAGAGTTTTCAGGGGCCAGTCTTCAGTCAGCAACTCCCTGCAGGACCCCCTCCAGGGCTGGGAACCGGGCTATAGGGGAATAAACCAATCAGCTGTGCATGCAGGGGAGGAACCAATTGGGAAGTGGACCAATCGGGACTGTTTCTGAGCTGCAGTTTGTCAGCTACACAAAAACCTAGGACATTTCCTGTTATTTTTAAAATCCCCTCCACCCCGGACAGAGAGAGGATGCTCAAAAAAGAGGCTTTGTCCAGGAAAACCTAGACATATGGTAACCCTACTCACAGGGTCCTCCCATGGTGATGCAGATGTAGCAGTGGCCCAACCTCAGGTTCCAGCCCCACAGCCTCTAACAATGTGTCCCTGATCCTTGACTTGTGGCCTCAGGAAGCTACTGCAATATAAATAAATAATAACAATGGTGAGACCTATTTGACTGCTGAATGGACTTCCAAGGGAAATGTTGGATGTACCATTGCCTAAACTAAATGCACCCCTTAGGAAAAATATTGTTGCCCTTTCTTCTAACATCAGTGTCCCATTCTGATGCCAGAATGCCTCTCTGTCATGTGGTAGCAGATGTCCAGGTCAGGTTCCCACAGGAGAAATCAGTGACATAGTCTGTATATACTCCAATGGCAACTTTTTGTATTTACACATATATGCCAGTCCTGAGATGAGATGGTCAAACAGCATGCAGGGAAATCCCTTCTTCCAGGAACTTCAGCTCAATACCAATTCCCAGAGAGCAACTCTGCCTCCAGAACAGAGCTCAAGGCAGATAGTAAACACTCCTGCTGCTCACACATTTCCCTCTCTCCCAAAGGTACCTCTACACCAAAAACCTTATACAACCGCAACAAACCACCACATAGCATATCGTCCCAACAATCAAAACCTGCTTGCATGCTAAGAAAAATAATTTGGAAGCCTGTGTAACAGCATCATCTGGTGACATGTGCCATAACAATATCCTAGAGAACAATCCTGCAATGGCAGGGGAAAGGGTTAGAAGACACATGAAGGTTTTTCCCTTTCTAATACAGGGCTTTATTTAATATTTTGGGCTGTACTTTACTGGGCTGAGTTTGTTTCTCTTTCATATAAAAGTGACATACATGACTGCCCATGATGTTGCTTAAAAGCAAATAACCCCAAAGCCCAATCCCTTTACAACATTCAGGGAACAAGATTTAAAACAAAACAACCACCTATTGGGGTTAAGTTTACAAGCCAACTGAAGTTAATTTAGAAAACAATTTAGAACTGTAGTCACTAGTGCAGGGATCGGCAACCTTTGGCACACGGCCCGCCAGGGTAAGCACTAGGGTGACCAGATGTCCCGATTTTATAGGGACAGTCTTGATTTTTGAGTCTTTTTCTTATATAGGCTCCTATTATCCCCCACCCCCTGTCCCGATTTTTCACATTTGCTGTCTGGTCACCCTAGTAAGCACCCTGGCGGGCCGGGCCGGTTTGTTTACCTGCCGCGTCCGCAGGTTCGGCCGATCGCGGCTCCCACTGTCCGCGGTTTGCCACTCCAAGCCAATGGGGGCAGTGGGAAGCTGCGGCCGGCACATCCCTCGGCCCGCGCCTCTTCCCGCAGCCCCCATTGGCCTGGAGCGTCGAACCACGGCCAGTGGGAGCCGCGATCGGCCGAACCTGCGGACACGGCAGGTAAACAAACCGGCCCAGCCTGCCAGCCTGATTGAGTAACTTTTAATATAAAAGCAGCACCATTCTTAATGTTGAAAATTGTACCCAAGAATTTATTTATTCTGTATTAATGGGGAGAAATAATCTGGAGAGATCTGTGTTTAATGCTCTGCATGGAGGATTGACTGTGCCACAAACCCCTTTTTAACCTGCCTTAAGGCCATTACTTTAGCCACCATTCTCCCAGTTGAGGAAAATGTGTTGAGGCTCCCCTTCAGAGACCCTCAGCATTGCCTTTTAGTCAGCCAGAAGCAGCTGCTATTGAGATGTGAGGCAATCCCAAATTCCTACTCTTCCCACAGGGAAAAGTATGTGGCTGCCATTGGATTCTCATCCCCATTAGACTGAGAGATGCAAAAGAGTGGGTCTGGGAATGGCACTATGGTCTCTGTCAGCATGGCATAAACACCATCACTGCCCGTACATAATTCCTCAGATATACCACTCAATGACCAGCGTTCTCCCTTTGTCACACCACACTGGGGGGTGCTTACCAGGAAACTGACCTGAAAGTGCGAACTCACCTCTGTTCCAGTTCCACTGTGATATTATGGGCCAAATTCTTCCCTGAGTAAACTCCACTGAGGTCAGTACTGCTATACCAAGGATGGATTTGTTGCCAAGTGTTCGATGGTGAAGTGGCAAGAAGTGTGCATTCATTCTTGCCACTGGCTGACTTTCAAAGGTGACTGAGTGCCCAACTTGAGACAATTTTAAAAGGGCCTTTTTTCAGAAAGTGCTGAGTCCCACACTCAAAAAATCCCTGTAAACTGTCTCAAGTTGGGCACCCAGAAACACTAGTCACTTTTGAAAATCTCAGCTATTGTGTTCAGATTGTTATCAAGATTATACAGGATTCCCTGGAAGCATAGCCACAGTACTCAATTCTTTGTTTCATGTGATGAGACAGAATCATTGCCTCCTACTTTGATAATAATTTTGTCACCACATGATGACAATTACTCACTACTTGACATTAAAGACTTGATGATGTTGTGCTGTGATCCACTGACACAACGTCATTGTATCCTGACAGAAGTCACAAAACCAACGTTTGAGTCTAAGGGCATGGCTACACTTGCAGATGTAGAGCGCTTTGAGTTAAACCAGCCTTCGGAGAGCGCAGTAGGGAAAGCGCTGCAGTCTGTACACACTGACAGCTGCAAGTGCACTGGTGAGACCACTTTTGCGGCACTTGCAGCAGCATTGGGAGTGGTGCATTATGGGCAGCTATCCCACAAAGCACATCTTCCCATTCTGGTGCTGTGGCTTGTGGGAAGTGGGCAGGGGGTGCGGGGCATTATGGGTCCTGTTCCAATGCCCTGTGATGCATCGGTTCACATCCCAGCATTCCCTCTGCTTCCGTCCACATTTGGCGCCATCTTTCAACATTTTTTCTGCTGCGCACTCTGTCTTCCCTTTCGGTCTGTGGGAATGGATCCCGAACTGCTGAGGAATATGCTGATGGGTCTCGTCAGCACATCACATTTGGCAGTCAAGTTACTCCTGAAAATCCAAACTGACAGTGAGGACTCAGACGATGATATCGACTCGAGTAACGCATATGACACGAGATTGCTTGTGGCATTCATGGACATGCTCACCACCGTGGAATGCTGCTTTTGGGCTTGGGAAACAAGCACTGAGTGGTGGGATCACATTGTCATGCAAGTCTGGGATGACGAGCAGTGGATGCAGAACTTTTGGATGAGAAAAGCCACTTTCATAGGACTGTGTGCTGAGCTCACGCCCACCCTGCGGCGCAAGGACACGAGATTGAGAGCTGCCATGCTGATGGAGAAGCAGGTGGCTATTGCAATCTAGAAGCTGGCAACTCCAGACAGCTACCGATCGGTCGTGAACCAGTTTGGAGTGGGAAAGTCGACCATTGGAATCGTGTTGATGCAAGTTTGCAGGGCCATTAATCGCATCCTGCTCAGAAGAACCATGACTCTGGGTAACGTGCATGACATTGTGGCTGGCTTTGCACAAATGGGTTTCCCTAACTGTGGAGGGGGCGATAGATGGGACGCATATTCCAATTCTGGCACCACCCCACCTAGCATCCGAGTACGTTGATCGGAAGGGGTATTTCTCTATGGTTCTCCAGGCGCTTGTGGATCACCGTGGGCATTTCATTGACATTAACGCAGGCTGGCCCAGAAAGGTGCAAGATGCATGCATCTTTCGGAACACAGGCCTGTTCAGGAAGCTGCAGGACGGGACTTTTTTCCCAGACCAGAAGATCACCATAGGTGAAGTCAAAATGCCCATTGTGATCCTTGGAGACCCCACTTACCACTTAATGCAGTGGCTCATGAAACCCTACACAGGGAGCCTTGACAGCAGCAAGGAGCAGTTCAACAACAGGCTGAGCCGGTGCAGAATGACTGTGGAGTGTGCTTTTGGCTGTTTAAAGGGCCGCTGGCTCTCCCTGTATGGGAGCCAATGACAGCATCCCCGCGCTTATATCCACATGCTGTTCCCTCCATAACATTTGTGAAGGGAAGGGTGAAAGCTTCACTCAGGCATAGACCTCGGAGGTTCAACATCTGGAGGCTGAATTTGACCAGCCAGAGGGCAGGGCTATTAGAGGGGCCCAGCGCGGAGCTGCAAGGATTAGGGATGCCTTGAGGGAGCAATTTGAGGCTGAAAGCCACCAGTAATGTCTGGTGCCCTGCACAGAAGTGAAATGCAGTGCTTCCAATGTTAGTAGGAATCTGTGTTTGCTACTCTGACTTGCAGTGCCTGTTGGTTTCCCAGGCTAAGGTATCTTTTACTTCATGCAATAATAAAAAAAAATTTCAAAGCCAAAAAATCCATTTATTGAAAAGAAACACAACTGCTTGGGAAACAGAAAGGGCAAGGGGGTGGGGTAGGGAACGGTACAATCACAGGTTTGCGTATGTCCTGTTATCATACTCAGCCTTCCTGTCTGGAGTGCTGTGCAATGACTGCTGCACTTCAGGATGGCTATACTGCATGGTGATGGGGGTTGAGTGCAGTGAGTAAGGGTCGTAGTTTTCAGGGCTGGGTGGTGAAGCTACAGGTGTTGGAGGCAGCTGGTGGCGATAAGAACCTGGATGCTGGGGAAAGTGGGTTGGAGGTGATATGGGGGCACAAGGGAAAGAGTTTTGGGACAAGGGCTGCAGGGGGGGGGGCGGGTGCGGTAGTGCTCTGCCTGCATGGCTACAAGCGCCTGGATCGAGTCCGCTTGGCGCTCCACGATGCTTATCAGTCAATCCGTGCTTTGCTGCTGGAGCTCCGTGCTTTTGTGCCGGCGAGCCGTATTCTGCTGGTGGATCCTCCTTTCACTCTCCCTCCACTCCTGCGCTTTTAGATTCTCGTTAAGTGACTGCTGCATTACTTCATGCAACATGTCTTCCTTGCTTCTACGTGGCCTCTTCCTGAGTCTTTGCAGTCTCTCGGCCAGTGATAATACGGACGGCTGAGATCTCAAGGTTGCACCTGTAAAGGCAAAATGCAACACTTAACAGAGGCAGCATTGTTCACACCAGACAGAGCAATGATTCCCCCGTACTTAAGGAGGGCAAGCACAGTCTACACAATAGCATAATTTGCCTGTCCCAAAGCAAGTGCACATAACCCATGGGAGCCCCAAAATGGTGAGTAAGTACAGGGTCCAGGGGGAATGATTGTTTCATGGCTGTACTGTCCTCTGAGTTTCTGTGCCTTGAGAAGAGCTAACAGCTGCAGGGGGCCCCCCTACTGAACACTGTCCTCACATTTTCCAACAGGAGTTCGTTCTGGAAGATCTCGCTGCTGAGGGTGACCTGGGAAGCAAGGGAGGGTCTTCTACTACAATGTGCCTTCCACCCTGGCCCATGTGCAGCTTGCCTGTGTGCAGCAATGGTCCCGCTGCCCCTCATGGCACAGTGGCGCAGACATATTAGCCTGACTGGGACAAGGACCACAGTGGCTCTCCCAAGAAACCTGCGCAAGCGCATTGCCCAACTTCTTGCTGAGACCTTTGAAGAGATCACTGAGGCCGATTACCGTGATGCGAGAGAGCACATCAACGCCCTACTCTGCATCTAGCCATGCATGCAGCCCTAACCCTCCTCACCCCAAGAGCCCGCACCAAATAACTTCCTTCCCAAAATAAAAGCCACTTACCGGGAACCTCCTCTGGCGCTTGTCCTTCCCCAAGCACCGGCTGCTGTGACTGGCTACCTTCCTCCTGGCTTGAGAGGAGCTCCTGGCTGCATGCATCTAGGGATTCCAGGATTGTAGGGATATTAAAGAAGGTACTAACAGTGATTCCCCCAAGTGACAGTGACCCCCCACAATTTGTCCCCCACACTTTAAAATCCAACAGTTTCACCAAGTACAAAAAACTCTTGGGTCTTCTGTTAAAACTTGTAAGCTACTGTCTGTAGAAACCATTGATTGTATCTGTCCTGGGAAAGATACTTCATTATGATGTAAAAAACTTTGTTCTTGAAGTGAACACTATGTTACCACCCCTGCTGTGATCCTTAAGCCATTAAGTGACTTTAACTTCATTGTAACAGCAACGGCTCCTAGGAACAGACCCCCTCCCTCTGTGATTAAAGGGCCGGGAATCTCAAATGAATTAGCACACACCCCGAAAGTGGTGGAGACAGTAAATTAAAATATGGTTAAGATATGGAATGTATGTTGATGAATGCTTGATGTACATTAATGGTTAGGGAGGTGCCAGCCTAGAAAGGGAGTATCCATCGGCCGAAGAATGTGTCAAGTGGACCACCAGACAACCCCCGGAGGGTAAACTGGGATCCACCCCATCACCTGGAAGGATGAGAAACACAAACTTTGGACAGTGTGGAGCCACCAGGAATGTGCCATCTGCTGATTGAGTCAGCAACAGCAGAATGAAACAGCTCCCATAGACTAACATAGGAATTAATTCCTATAAGAATGGTCTCTCAAGACTGAGGACTCTGAGTCTCTGGTTCTGCTGCCAACTTCCAGGAGCATCAGGTGCATCTGACACAGACTCGACTCCATCCTCATGACCAAGATACCTGGCCAGTAACTTGGCATGAGCAACTTCTAGGCTGGTAACTATAACACCTATACAGAACTTGAATGAATGAATAATATATATGTATATATGTGTGTGTGTGTGTGTGTGTGTATAAGGAATAAGTAGTGATAGGAATAAGTAGTTAAACAATGTTGTTTACTTTTATCTTTTGCTTTATTATATTTACAATAAATGTGGCATCTTTGCCTTACCCCTCTTAACAAGATCCTGCTGGTTTTTATTCTATTGGTATAACAGGATGTCTTCCTCCGCCTCAGCACCCTCGCTCCCGCTTTGCTGCTCCTCCTCCTGCCTTGTTGAACTGGGCTCTTTAGTGTACATGGTGGTCTCCAGATTGGAGGTGGGGTCGCCCCCAAGTGTCACGTCCAGCTCTTTGTAGAAACGGCATGTCGTTGGGGAAGCACCGGAGCAGCGGTTTGCCTCATGGGCTTTGCGGTAGGCATTCCGCAGCTCCTTCACTTTAACCCTGCACTGCAGTGCATCCTGGTCATGGCCCCTTTCCATCATGTCCCTTGATATCTTCCTGAAGGTATCGTAATTCCTATGGCTGGAGCGCAGCTGGGACTGGACAGCTTCCTCCCCCCCAAACACTGATGAGGTCCAGCACCTCGCCATTGCTCCATACTGGGGATCGCCTGGCATGGTCACCTGGAAAGATTCGCTGATAGCACTCCACACCTGGCTGGCTGAGCCAACAGGAAGGGGATTTTTCAAATTCCCAGAGAATTTAAAGGGCGGGTCTGACGGTTGGTCACCTGAGGGCAGGGCAGTAGAGTTCAAAGTGATGACCAGAGTGGCTAAAACAGGCATTGTGGGACACTTCTGGAGGCCGATCAGAGCGCATTAGCAGACCAGGGCGTCCACACTGGCACCGCGGCAATCCAGCGCATCAAACGTTATTCCTCTCGCCGAGGTGAGTACCAGGAGCGCTCTAGCTGCAGAGTCAGAGCACTCTACGTGCTTTGCCAGTGTGGACACGTCGTGAGTTAGAGTGCACTGGGCTGCTTTAATGCGCTCTAACTCGCAAGTGTAGCCAGGGCCGCTGCAAGGGTATTTTGTGCCCTAGGCGAAACTTCCACCTTGCGCTCCCCTTCTCCCTCCCCTCGGACCATCGCTTATTATAAACTTTCAAAATACTTTAAAAAATACACCCTTTTTAGTCACATATATTTCCTTCCTTCATATCAAAATCTACTACATTTTATTCTATCTTTAGAAGATCCAATTATTATTAATAAAATTTATAAAATTAGAATGGTGGATACTCCGTCATACAACAACAACTGACAATATCAATATGACAAATTTCAACAACCTACACACGCATATTTGCGCAATAGTGACTTTGGATCCCATGCCACTCCCGGGAGTCAGCAGTGGATCCCTGGGGAGACTAGTGGATCCAATCGGAGAGAAACCCCCATGCGGCTCTGGGGTGGGCAGGTGGCCTGAACTAGGTCCTTTGTCCGATGTCCCTTGACCCTTTTTGCTTGGTGCCAGGGAGTCCCACTTTTTTGACTGCTTCTTGGGCACTGGCAAGGGGTAGCGGTGCCAGACTGAGCCCGGTGCCAGGGGTGCACTACAAACCGAGGCCGAGGTGCTGGGCCTAGAGTCCTGACGAGACTGCAGTCCTGCGCCGGGCGGAGCGCAGCCTCCATGAGGAGAGCCCTCAAACGAATATCATGCTCCTTCTGCATTTGCAAATGAAAGTTTTTACAAATCCAACACTTGGCTTTCATGTGTGATTCCCCCAAGCACTTCAGGCAGCTGCTATGGGGGTCACTCACACGCTTAGGCCTGTTGCAGGCATAACAGGGTTTTAAACCCAGATACTGGCAGGGGTGGCAGGTTTGTAGAAATTTTGGTGGTGCCTAGAACCCGCCCCCCCCCCCCCAACTCTGCCCCCCACCTGCCTAAGGCTCTTGGAGGGAGTTTGGGTGGGGGAGGGGGTCTGGGGTGCAGGCTCTGGGAGGCAGTTTGGGTGGGGGAGGGGGTCTGGGGTGCAGGCTCTGGGAGGGAGTTTGGGTGGGGGAGGGGGTCTGGGGTGCAGGCTCTGGGAGGCAGTTTGGGTGCTGGGTGCAGGCTCTGAGCTGGGGCAGAGGGTGGGGGTACAGGAGGGGCTGAGGGGTGCAGGCTCTGGGAGGCAGTTTGGGTGGGGGAGGGAGTCTGGGGTGCAGGCTCTGGGAGGCAGTTTGGGTGCTGGGTTCAGGCTCCGGGCTGGGGCAGAGGGTGGGGGTGCAGAAGGGGGTGAGGGGTGCAGGCTCTGGGAGGGAGGAGGGGGAGGGATGCAGGCTCTGGGAGGGAGTTTGGGGGCAGAGACGGTATGTGGGAAGGGGGCGGAGTGGAGGGGTGAGGACTGTGGGGTGGGGCTGGGGATGAGGGGTTTGGGGTGTGGGAGAGGCTCAGAGCTGGGGCAGAGGATTGGGGAGTGGGGGGGTGAGGGCTCTGGCTGGGGGTGCGGGCTTTCGGGTGGGGCAGGGCTGGGGATGAGTTTGGGGTGCAGGCAGGCTGCCCCAGGGATGGGGCCAGAGAGGAGGACTCCCCCCAGCCCTCTCTCTGCCGGCAGCAGTGAGTTCTGGGGGAGGGGCCCCCCACTTCCCCCCCCGCACCCCAGTAGCACACTCACCTTACAGCACTGTCACTGCACGTGCTCCTAGGGCCCCTCTCAGGTACAGGAAGCCCCCTCGCCTCCCCGGTGGTGGGTGCCGGGGGGGCAGCCATCACATGTGCGCCTCCTCCCCTGCTGCTGCCCCTCACTGTAGCCTCACTGGGGTGACCCTTGCCCAGTGTGGGGCAGGAGCGGTGACTGCAGGCAGCGGGGGGAGGGGCCCTGTGCTGGTGGAGAGTCCCACCAGAAAAGGGAAGGGTCTGAGGGGGAAGAGCAGGGTAAGGGCAGCCTGCCCTGCCACTAGTGGTTGAGGGGCACTAGGACACTGCGGCAGCAGTTGATGCGGGGAGCAGAGCAGAGCCGAGGCAGCGTGGAGCTGCAGGAGAGAGGCAGGGACGCTTCTGGGGCTGGGGGACATGCGGGGGGCGGCAGGCTGAAACGCTGTAAAAAAAATTGGGGTGCACCACTTTTTGGCGCCCCCAAATCTTGGCACTCTAGGCGACTGCCTAGTTCGCATAGTGGTTGCACCAGCCCTGAGTGTAGCCATGCCCTAAATAAACTGAAAACTCTTTAAATGTCTTGCAAGCAGATTCTGGCCCACACATTTCAGATGGGTTCCACTCTAGCACTGCTGCAAAATTCTGTAAACAAGAACAGCATTGTTTTATCGCTGTACCAGAAGAATACCAGAAGATTAAATTCATTCATGGCTTAAATACACCCCATTAATGTATTTACCTGCTGATGTGTTGAAAGCTATCAGGTAAATACTGGATGTATTAGCAGTTTATATAAATGCAAACATTTGCCACAATAGAAGTAGAAGCTGTGATGCTCTAGCTTGTCAAGGCCAATTTAAAGAATTATTCTTAGGAACACTACCTAATAAAGGGAGCCAGTGAGGTCTATTGAACTGAAGTGATTCCCACTGGCATTTGGTGCTGTTATAGTTTATCATGTCAGGGCTACTTGGACACTTTTCAGGTCCTAGACTACAGAACAGAGGAGGCTGGGAATACACATGAGCAGTAAAATTAGACATCCTGCGCTTCCATTGCAAAACACATTACAATCCATGTTTATAATGAAATCATTATTGACACAGTTCAGTGGAAAAGAATCTACCTGGCTTCCTTCTGAAACAACACTGCTTTAGCCCCACCACCTCACAAAAGAAAAATCAAGGGTTTGTGAGGGCTTCTGAGGGGTGGAAGCTGCAAAAAAGATTTTTGATTAATCTTGCTCTGTGTTGTTATAAAATGTATAACTGTCAGCCTAAAAAACAATCCGCTGCCTGTTGAAAGGAATCCTCAGCAAAGCTTCACCTTAGAAAACTCAAACTGTGTCTATGCTGGACTCATTTTTATTATTGTGTCAGGTAGGCCAGCTTTCAACAGGTTTAACTAGCATGGTAACAGTAATGGAACCAGTTGCGGGGCCTTATCTACACTCTGGTTCTAGAGATTTGTGGAAAGTGAAAGTTCTGTTTTGTGAAGGATTTCAAGGTTTAGAAATTTGGCTTCATTCTGAATTGGAGCAAAACCTGAAAAATTTGAAACTGAGAAAAAAAAATTAAAATTTGTTTTGGGCTGTTTGAAACATTGTTTCAATTTCAACTATTTTTTATTTTGTATTGTATTATGCAATATACTACAACACAATTTTTTAAAATTTCAAAATAGAAACCTTTTGTTCTGACAGTGAAGCTCTGCTTTGCAAAGATGATGATGTGCCAGCACTGTACTGACAGCCAGCAAATGCTTGGTGGGTGGACCCTGGGGTTACTTCACTCAAGGACTATCTAGGCTTCTGTCATTTATAGTTTGGGAAATAGCTCTCCCCAATTGTGCACAAATCTATCAAAGTTTCAGCCAGGAGGAAATCTTCACAGAAAAGTTCTAATTTCCAACCCTTTGCCAATTGGAGAAGCCTGCTATCTCTCTGACTACCTATCCTGTTCACGGTTTGCACTCAGTAAGTGATGGAGGAGTTCCCCTGACATCAGTGCATACTATTACCAGTCCTTTGTGTACAGGGTGGCCGTGACTCCTAGGTTGCAAGACTGTAAAGAATAAGTTTAAGACAGACAAGACAAAGCTTGTTTTGAAGGACGGCACCAAAATATTTTACCTATGGCACAGAATCAGAGATTTGTATCACAAGGTATGATCCTTTGCATGATCGAATGGTCCTTTTTATCCGTGTTTATTTGCTCCTGTAACTTTAGCGCCCTCGTGGCCAAGATGGAGCCTGCTCTGCAGGCAGCTCTGGCCAAGAGAAGGCGCACGCAGGAATGCAGCAAGAGAAATCCCTTCCACCCCAGGGGCACCTGTTCCAAACCCCCCAGAGTGAACATGCACACCCCCAGGAAAAGTACAATGGATATAACAAAGGGAAATATTTATTTACAGAGGGATGAGAGGAGAAATACAACAAGGGGAAAATATAGGGGGAGCAGTAGAACAGGGTTGCATTCAAACCCAGGCCCCACGGGCCCGGTGGTAGCACAGGCTGGAAGGGCAGACACTGAGCAATGTGTCTGCACACAGAGTTCAGGAGTCCTCAGCAAAGTTCCAGTCCAGGGGTGAGTCTTGGGTGCTCCTGGTCGTCTTCGGCGCCAGTGAACTTTCCCCCAACAAACCCCTCCGGTGCCCTCTTCTGCCGCTCTCTGCAAAGCCACACAGAGCGACCACCTCCCCACTTAACTAGCTACAGCCTCCCTCCTTGTTCCCAATGCAGAGTCCCAAGCCCCAGTACTCACAGCCCCATGCAGCTCTGGGCAGCCGTGATACTGGGTCCAGCTCCAGCCTGTCCTTCTCGGGCGATTCCTCCCTGGCACAGTGCTCCTCCTGGCTCCTGTCCTGGGCTGTCCCCGATCGGCCCTGTCCTTCCCAGGCTTCCGGCAGGTTCTCTCTCCTTCCTTTTTCAGGGCCTCCCGGCTGCTCTCTCCCTCTCCCTGGAGCTCCAGCGCTGCCCCCTCAAGTTTCCCTCCTTTTTTCTTACTCTCCCCCTCCCCCCTAGGAAAAAAGATGTAAAGGGGCCATGCTCTCTAAACCCCAAAGGGGTTACACTCCTTATGGGATACAGACTGTTGGACATTAGACCTCAAATAAAGGATGTTCCTTAAAACAGGATGGGTGGTCAGCCATCATATGCTACCTCTGTCTTCCGCCCCTACCTACTTTCCTGTTTTCTTTTGGTAACACCTCCATTCCTGTCACTGCTGTGAGCTGACTGAACAACATGTTACAAATTAATTGGATTGCACTGTTTCCAGTGTCTGATGGGCAAGCCCTACATTGGTGTGAACCAACAATGTCAGTACAACAATCCCCAATCAAGCTCTATTTGCATTCCTTGTAAAGTGCTGATGTTGCCTCAGTGGGATTCAATTTCCATTCTATTATTTTAACACTTTCTGAAACCTGTAGTTAATATTAACTGACAGGGTGAACTGAGAATCTTGGGATTTCCTATTATGGCTAATTAAATGAAATACTAATTAATGCACGGGCAGACTCTTGGCACTAAATTGCATTGCGCCACCACAATTGACTTTACTGCTAATTCTAGTTCTGATTGATTATTTAAAATTTGTCTGGAAGAACAAGATGTCAGAGCCATGTGGATTTTCCAACATACAGGTGCATGTAGCGAGGTGGCCTGGTTCCCCACCGCCCCGGAGGGGGACAAGCCCCTCCGGATGCCAAAGTGGGCAGAGCCAGTGGAGCTTGCGCCTGCCCCCCAGAGGTCAGGGCGCAGGACAGGAAGTACAAAAGCCCAACCCCAGAGCTCACTAGAGGCCTGGCCGCCGGAGAAGCCAGATGCCTGTGGCCTAGCTCCTGGTTGGGAGACTCCTGCAGTTTGCGGCTGACCCGAGGACTGGCCAGACGCCGACCAGACCCCGGGGAAGCTGTTAAGCCTGCCTGTGGCAAGTTACCCAGAGGAGCTGCTAAGCCTACCGCTCGCCAAGTACCCAGAGGAGCCCATGGTGCTTGATTCCTTGGAAGACTCCGTCCAGACGCAGGTACCTCTAGAGGCAGAGGTAGGAAGTAGCCTGGGGGCAGCTGACCCTAGTCTGGCTGCAGCACACCCAGAGCCAATGTCAGTGTGTTGCGGTCAGGATCCCCACTGACACCGCAGCGAGTCTTCTGCTGCTGTTAGGGCCTTGGGCTGGGATGCAGTGCAGTGGGTGGGCCTGCATCCCCCCTGCCACCCAACGTGCGGGTGGCAGTCTCCCCCTCTCTCAGGTCCTTCGGAGCCAGGACCTGGGCCTCCTAAACTTATTTGTCTGCTCAGCCCCTGCTTGAGGGCCTGAGCCACTGACTCTCTACTGCCCCACCCTGACCCTGGGCCTGTTATTTAGCTGTTTGCTCCGCCCCTGCCTGAGGGCCTGAGCTACTGACTGTTTGTTGCCCCGTCCTGATCCAGGGCCGGGGCTTGCTAATAAACTGTTCGCTCAGCCCCTGCCTGAGGGGCCGACTGTTTGCCTCACAGCCAGGCTAATTCCCCGACTCACCTGACCTAAGTAGCGAGGCGGCCTGGTTCCCCGCTGCCCCGGAGGGGGACAAGTCCTGACCGAACCCCCTACAGTGCACACTGGAACCAGCAGGGAAGCTTTATTTCTGAAAAAAGAATGCACAGAAACTGGCTGTGTGAGAATGTTCCTGTTAACTTTCCAGTACAACTGGGAGAAGGATTTCATATCAGCAAGTACTTCACTAATCCCCCAGTTAATGCTAAATTCATTCTACTGTATCTCACTAGGTCACCTTTATTATGTTAATTAGGTCTCTAGTTACCTATTGTACTTTTATGGCCTCAGGATAAACCTCATTTGGACAAAAAAAGAACAGACTTAAAATGGAACTGAATGAACTGCCTATGCAACCTAATTCAGACAAAGCAGGAGTCAAAGTGCAAATGGTCATCTTCCTATCTGCACCAGTAACACTAAAGGCTTCACCAGTTTCTAAACTAAATATGCATCCATCTGTTGAAGGGTAGTATTTAAACCAACAAGCTGTTGTTGTCAGAAGAGTAACAATATAAAAATGGTACCTTCTTGCTAAACAGATCTGTTCCCTGGGAGTATGGCTGCTTTCTTTGGTGACTAAACGAAGATTTGATTGTTTTATTCTTGTTAGTACCGCAGAGCCAACACAGCTATGAGAGGCTGAGCTAGAGTCTACTATGACTCCTGCATTTACAAACAGAATGTTCATACCAGTTACAAAATGTTTCACTGAGGACAATGACACATGAACCAGAGGAGAAAAACAGCTTGACTTTCAGATCCCAGACAGAGTTGGCAAGGCTGACACTTAGAAAACTTCTTAGTTGTAAACTGAGCAAATTTGATCTGACATCAATAAAACACCGTAAGTATGGAACCTCCCATTATGATTTTCAGAGTCATTTTTCAGGGGTAGAACTGTACTTCAAACCAACCATAAACAATAATAGAAATACTTAAACACTGAGTGTGCTCCGTGCCATACAGAATATAAAGAACAACACAGTCCTTGCCCCATGGAGTTTACTAAGTAGACCAGGGGTAGGCAACCTATGGCACGTGTGCCAAAGGCGGCACGCGAGCTGATTTTCAGTGGCACTCACACTGCCTGGGTCCTGGCCACCGGTCCGGGGGGCTCTGCATTTTAATTTAATTTTAAATGAAGCTTCTTAAACATTTTATAAACCTTATTTACTTTACATACAAACAAGAGTTTAGTTATATATTATAGACTTATAGAAAGAGACCTTCTAAAAATGTTAAAATATATTGCCGGCATGCGAAACCTTAAATTAGAGTGAATAAATGAAGACTTGGCACACCACTTCTGAAAGGTTGCTGACCCCTGAAGTAGACAAACAATATAAATCAGGCACAAGATGTACTAGTAACCAGAAGGTGAGTTTAACATGGGGCGGAGTGTGGTATGGGTTGTTATTTTTTTCTTTTTTAAATAGGAGTCTAACAAAGCTTCTTGGTGTAGTAGATTAAGCTGATGGGCTTCAGGAAAAAAGCCCCTCATCATAAAGCTCTGCTTTTATCCCACTCATATTTATCTCAGCATGTTTAATCCTGATTATGATCATCCCATGTCATACATTAAAGCAAGTTTAGCTTCCAGGACGACCATAAGGAAAGAGCAGTGTTTGCTATTTTTATCAGTGGCAGGCCAAATGGAGCTCATGGAGGTCTGGATACTACTGTTGGCCACATTTGTTTTTTCTACAGAAGTGTGACCCACAGACTACAGGTCCAAGCACTTCTTATTGATCGGAATACCCAGGCATTCAGGGATCTGTAATTTCTTAGCCACCACCTACATATTATAGATAAGGATAACTACAGTCTGTTCATTTTTATGTAAACTGTGTGCATTACTGATAGTTTTTATGGCAGTGCCTAGTTCCTTGGGCTAAAGTTTACTTACTAATATTAGGTGGGATTATCAAAAGCACCTAAGTGAAGCACAAGTTCTACTGAAAGATAATGAGACTTGTGCTCCTAAAGCTTTGTCTGTACATGAGTTATTCTGAAATGAGAGGAGTGAATTTAAAGCAGAATAGCTATTCCTGATTAACTCCCTGTGTGCATACTTTATTGCAGAATAAGAGTGCCTTTTTATGGTTTAGCTTAATCTACTTCCACAAACTATTCCAGAATAACTTCATGTGTAAAAAAGTCCTAAGTACTTTTTGAAAATCCCACCCAACTTGGCAAAGTGCATCCCTCTTGTTTACAGTTAAACAAACTTTCACAGAACCAGTCTCCAGGTTACTGAAAAGGATAAAGGCTGTTGTATAATTTCAGAGTCTTTCAGATTGCTAAAAAGCACATACAGTAGCTCTAAATTTTCAGACAGATTTCTTGAGGAGTGAGACCTTTTGATTGTCCTTCAACTTGAGAAAAGTCACACAGAAGACCTAGATTGACCATATTTTCTCAAAGGGAAAATGGGACACCACATGAGCCAGCCTGAGGCCCCGCTCTCCCCATGTGCGGCTGGTCCAAGCCCCGGCCTCCATGTGGAGTTGTCCTGAGGCCCCCCGCCGCTTGCAACCACACGGGGCCAGCCCGGCCTAAGCCACTCTCCCAAGCTCTCCCTCCCTGGCGTTGCTGCTCTCCCACCACCAGATGTTTCTCCACACCCCGCTATGGGTTGCACTCCACTTTTTTGGCAAAACTGGGCATTTATCCAGTTTGCTCTTGCCAACTGATCATCAGTTGGCAAGAGCAAATGGGACAAATGCCCAGTTTTGCCAAAAAAGTCAGGATGGCCTGGGCAGGGCTTAAAAAAAAATCGGGGGGGACTGTCCCAACCATGCAGTGAGATGAACTCCTTGTCATGGTTTCAAATAACTGCTCCTTTGAAAGTTAAGCAGGAAAACAACTTTGCTGATTGCTTAGGCTTTGGTTCTCTTCACAGTCTCTGGGGGAAGCTTTTCAGAGGAACAAATGGGAGGTGGGAATCCCACGGGCAGCGGGTATAATAGGCCACAAGAGCTTTGCCTCTCCCAGCACAGCACTGGGCCCCCAGTTGTGGGGTTTGGTGATAAAGTTTTTGATATATTATGCCCTGTAGCGAAGTGAGACTCACCGATGAAGCACCTCCTGCTGGTTATCCTGGGCATCAGCTCAATTTCAGCCCAGAGCACCATCTGCTGGCCAGTGGCTTGCCTGCCTCAGGCCCCATGTCCCACCTAAACCCCAGTACCCTTTACTGCAGGGTTCTGTCCCTGCAGTACCCCCACTCTGGGTCTCCCCTCCCAGGGGAACCCCCAACCCTCTAAACCCACCTTCCCTCAGTGGCTACTGCCAGTCATCATCCAGCCCCTGCTCACTGGGGCAGACTGCAGTTTGTAATGGCCACTCATCATTGGCAAGGGGTTTGGACCAGCTGCCTCTGCGTAAGCCCAAGCTGCAGCCTCTGCAACCCCAGTACCTGTCTTGGCCTTTTCCCAAGACCTGTAGCCTGGGGAGTTGCCAGGCTGGAGCTCCCCAGCTCCTCTTGCCTTTCCCCAGCCCTGCTCTATTCCCTGTACCCTAAGCTGCCAAGCAGCCAGGTCCTTCTCTTGCCACTGCTAGAGAGAAACTCCTCCAGCTTCTGGCCCACAGCCCTCTTATCAGGGCCAGCTGGGCCCTGATTGAGCTGGCCACACCTGTGGTCAGCAACTCACTCGGGTACTGTCACTCCTTTTCCCAGCTGCAGCCCTCTCCAGGGCTGCTTTTAACCCCCTGCCTACTGGAGTGGGGCAGCTGCCCTACTACATGCCCCATTCAGGTTCCTCCTCAGAGACCCTGGAACCTGCATGGGACGTATCAAAAGCGTTTTCTAACAGATGCTTTTCCCCAGGGCAGGTTGGGTCCAGGGAGGGGAAGCACGGCACGGCTGCGGCCAGCCCAGGGCTCCTCCAGCTGGGGGAGGGGTGCTCTGGGCTGTGGTCAGCCCGGGGCTTCTCCAGGTAGGTGTGTGTGTGGGGGGGTGGTGCTCAGGGCTTCAGCCAGCCTGAGGCTCCCCCAGCTGAGGTGGAAAGAGGGGGGTGGCCGTCAGATGTTAAACCAGACAGTCCTCTCTTTGAGAGGTTTGTCCCTCATCTGGTACGGGGACAAAATGGGATGTTGTTTTTGTCTGGTATTGGCTAGGGGATGCTACTCTGCCCCCACTGGCTTTTAAAGATGGTACTCCCCGTGCGGCGTGATCTCACATCCACCGTCATGCTGACGGGGGTGGGCCCACACTGTTCCTGAAAGTACCAGAATGTTTGGTATTCTG
This sequence comes from Platysternon megacephalum, assembly GCA_003942145.1. NCBI lineage: Eukaryota > Metazoa > Chordata > Testudines > Platysternidae > Platysternon > Platysternon megacephalum. Next base: position 4,037,118 of record QXTE01000109.1, on the reverse strand, counting down.
GAAATGTGAGAGTGGCCACCTTGACTGTGGGGGCCTCAGGCACTGGTGAACTTCAGTCACTCCTGCTCACTCTCTGTGGAATAGAATAGTCTAGTCCAGGGGTAGGCAACCTATGGCACGCGTGCCAAAGGCGGCATGCAAGCTGATTTTCAGTGGCACTCACACTGCCTGGGTCCTGGCCACCGGTCCGGGGGGCTTTGCATTTTAATTTAATTGAAGCATCTTAAACATTTAAAAAACCTTATTTACTTTACATACAACAATGGTTTAGTTATATATTATAGACTTATAGAAAGAGACCTTCTAAAAATGTTACAATGTATTACTGGCATGCGAAACCTTAAATTAGAGTGAATAAATGAAGACTCTGCACACCACTTCCGAAAGGTTGCTGACCCCTGGTCTAGTCTCTTGAGGGCTGTATTTCTTTGGTCTAATTTCAGTTGTTGAGTTTAGTGTGCTGGTGCTGGGTGGTGTTGGTGGCCTATGATAAACGGAGGCTCAAACTAGATGATCTGGTGGTCCCTTTTGGCCTCAAACTTCGACAAAGGCTATTATATCTTTGGCTGTTTATACTGATGCTGGGATTGAATGCAATCTACATGTAAGGGGAGATGTTATATTGCTACTCGCTCTCAATTAGAGGGGGCTAGAACTTATTGAGTAACCTTTCCATACCAGGAAAAGTACAAGGATCACACATACATACGGCATGAAACATACTTGAGAATATTTAACTAGGCATGATCCTTGAATAATTGGTCTTTGTATGCCTTGACTGAGCCATGTGTGCTCGTGAGACTTTGGTGATATGAGGTAATGATCTGTGAACACAGCTGCTTGTAGATAAGTGACAGGAAGACACATTTTGAGTGTAACCCACTGATCAGTGAATGTTTGGTGACCTGCTGTCCATGACCCATAGAGGATAAGGGTCAGCTACAGATCCCAGCTAGAGAGGCTGGCTCTTTAGCTCAAGCGATAGAGACTTGTGCTTTCATCTCTGAATTTCCCTGGTTCAATCACTGGGTTTAGCCACAATGGACAATGTTACACATGTAGACAGAGGCAGCAAGTCTGGACAAATACCTGCAGTGACAGCCTGTGGTTATAAAGGCTCTGCTGTAAAAGAGGAGGTAGAAGAGGTCTTTACTCCTCTCCCAGCCTTAGATTTTTGTGGGCTTCCTTCCCCACCTGTGAAATAAGTCCAGGGTCTACATATGATGCTGCTCATCACTTTCTAGAGCGGCAGCACAAAATTGACATGATCCTTCACACTTTCACTGCTGCCCAAAAGGTTCCTAATAACAGCAGTGAAACTGAACATGCTTGTTGACTTCGTTCTGCTGCTAGGCAAATCTGTCTCTCAGTCTGCAGACTCAGGAACACAGCACAGCACCAGTTCTCATGTAGAAACCAATTTTTGCAACCATAAGGGATTAACTTATTTTTTAAATGAAAACTAGACAACTAACGCTTAGACTCCCTACACTCACCAGAGAAACCTTCCCCCCCTCAGCCTCAGCAAAGGAGTGAATGAATTTTTTTAGCCCAAGTTCAAGAGAAATGATACTTCCCTTATAATCCACATCATGAGAGAGTAACATCCATTTTAGAGAATGCTTAATTTACCCAGCAGAGCAGTTATATTCTACTACGTACATCCTGATTTCGTTTCTCTTTGATACTATAGTCTGATTGTTTTTTGGCATGTGTACTCTACACACATTTGTCATCATGACAGCTTTGGCTGGCACACTCTCTGTTAATTGTGACTTCTCTCAAGTGCAATGTGCCCTGGCCTGACATTGGAAATCACAACATAGCACCTAAGGAGATAGAAAATGGCTGTATTTGATTTCCATGGTGTCATGTGACGTGTTGCAGCTCTGAAGTTAGGTGCATGCAGACAATCTTCTGTGACTGATTTTTTAAGCCTCAGCATATTGATATTTTCCCATTGTAGTGTCATGTTGAGTATCTACAGCAATTATGCTGGGTTACAAAGATTGTATTTAGCCATTGACTGACCACCTGAAATATGCCACTGCGTCTTCAATGCTTTTGAACAGATTTCTTTCTGGTCTAGCGATAGTTTTTGCTTTCATACGCTGGAGATTTGGAATTCAACTGGTAACTATTTAACCAAAGAACTTTGCCCCCACGGTCCTCTTTCCCTTAGTCTTTTCTGTATGTGTCTGTTAAAACATTTGCTCTATACCAACCTGCCTGATTGTTCCACCAGTTTAGACCTAGCTGTTAAATTAATTATGTTAGCAAGTGGAACAATTTAACTATTTTAGCTTAACATCTCCCAGAAGCAGTCATGCTGTTCTCTGCCTCTAGGTGGGGCCATCTGCCACATTTATACATGACACCACAGTGATTAGAATTTTTGTTTTTCAGGAGAAAGATGATTGTAGACTGTAAGAATTGGCTTAACTAGACTCCCAATACATTACTGAGGGTTCTTCCCGCCCCCCCCCCCCACTCTTCTGAAGTATTTTTATGACCTGAGTGATAAAGGCAGTGACAGGAATAATTTAGCAGTTCCCAGAGAGGGGGCCAAATTTCATCATAAACAGGGAAATCATCACAACCCTTCCTTCAGTTTGGTGGTGGAATTTTAATGAGAGGCATCTGGGAGTCCCTTTCTGTGTCTCAATGAGAATATATTAAAAAAAGGTAAATTTAATAGTTTCAAAATGATTTCACTTTTGATTCAAGGTTATGTTAACAACATGGATAAGGAATTGTTCATGGAGGAAATCAGAAACCAATGGAGCTACACCAGTTAACACCCACTGAAAATCTGGGCCAAAGATTTGTAACTGAACAAGAATAGTGATAGAAATGTAGTTCAAATACGCTCAGCAGTCAGAGTCCACACCCTGTTTTGAAGAATAAATTCACAGATTCACATTAAGTATAATCCAAGCTTATAACACGATTTTCAATTTGAGTTGCCACAGTAACTTTGTTAATGATCCAAAGGGCAGAGACACATGAATTAAAGGCTCTACATCAGGGGTAGGCAACCTATGGCACGGGTGCCGAAGGCGGCACGTGAGCTGATTTTCAGTGGCACTGGTCCTGGCCACCAGTCCAGGGGGCTCTGCATTTTAATTTAATTTTAAATGAAGCTTCTTAAATATTCTAAAACCTTATTTACTTTACATACAACAATAGTTTAGTTATATATTACAGACTTATAGAAAGAGACCTTCTAAAAAGGTTAAAATGTATTATTGGCACGCGAAACCTTAAATTAGAGTGAATAAATGAAGACTCGGCACCCCACTTCTGAAAGGTTGCCGACCCCTGCTCTACATTTTCAGGAAATGTCTCCTTTGCTCCTTACTTACCACTAGCTGTCACTGCAGGCCAGAAGAGGATATTATTACCAAAATACACAAATTTCAAGCCGGTTGCCCCTTTATTTTATAGGGAAACATTTGGGCAACTTTGTATATCAAGATACAGAAGATACACTAGAATAAATTAAGAACCAGAACCTCTGGCCTTCCAAATCACTGATTTAAAAAAAACCACAACTTCCTAAACAAAGATATAGTTTTTAACAGATTTACAAATCCACTGGTTTTCTGCATATAAAAGCCAGGGCTAGCAAGTAGGGCAATTGCGTGGGACCCCATGCCACAGGGGGCCCCATGAAGCTCCATTGCTCAGGCTTCAGCTTCAGCCCCGGGTGGCGGGGCTCAGGGCCCTGGGCTTCAGCCCCATGCAGTGGGGCTTTGGCTTTCTAGTGTAGGCCCCAGCAACTGTAACGCTGGCCCTGCTTGGCGGCCCCCTGAAACCTTCTCACAGCCCCCCAGGGGGCCCCTGACCCCTGGTTGAGAACCACTGACCTAACACACAATTGTCAGGTGTTTACATATTAAAAACAAAACAAACCACACCCCAAAACCTTCATGTCCATTGGTACCCGGGTTGAAAGTTTCAGCAGAGAGGCCAAAGATGAAATGGAGCAGAGAGCTGCACTCTCACCCAGAGAGCTGATCCTTGCAGGCCTCAGATAAAACATGTTGACAGTAAAGCTTCCACTGTTGGCATCGCTGCTGCATCTGGATGTGGGAATAAACAGAAAATGCCTATTTTCCAAGGATGTCAGGTGCTAATTTCCCCAAAGATTAGAAGTTGCTTATTTTAAAAAGAATAAAACTAAAATACCCTGAAAAGAAGGGCATGGAATGACCCACAGTTGGAAAACTTAATTGTACTTCTTTTCATAGAGAAATTTCTTAAAGAAATATCTTGATTGGTCTCACATCTTGGATCATATCTAGAGTTAAAAAGTAGTACATTAATCTCAATTTGCTGAATACTGGTGGGGCCTACACTGAGGAAGAACATGGGGCAATACCCTTTTCCTTGTTCAAACTACTTAAGTTCCTTCACTGCCCTATAGATGCTTAATTATGACTATCAAAAGAGTGGCTGTGAACCTATGTTCCAGCGATGAGTCACACAGAATTTTCAAACAGCAAGCACCAAGCAAAACCTTGTGGTCCTTTTGTACAGACCTGTTTTGTCATTCAGGGAGGTTAACATACTGTGGACAGAAGAGAAAGGGCGGTTCAGTATCCTAAACACTTCCTGGAATGGTCCAATGATGGTTCTTCAGACAAGGTGAAAAGTCTATACTTTGTGAAGATCACCAAGTAGACGTTAATTGGTTACACTAGTTTAAGTATATTTACTCTTTGCACAGTACATTCCCCCCAAACCCTTTCAAAATGTTTGTGTATACATAACTATAACGTGAACAATATTTTGCTTTATTGTTGTAGGTCCATGTGTGTCATGTATTCAGAATTACAGACACACTAGAAAATCTGACGTGTGACCAGGCCATTGCAATATTTCAGGTGTACAATATACCATTAGGATACCAATCAAATGCATTGTCTGTTCTTTCATCTCTAAAAGCAGCTTGCTCCAGTAATGGTTTGCTTGTTTGGAAAGTCAAAGCAGCCAATCAATACATGGTGATGTCATCCTTTCAGGCTGTTTTTTGACCTTTTGCTATCTTCTTCCAATATAATTCTGAATTATTCTGCCAGTACCCATTAGTGGATATTTATACTGCACACAATGGGAAGATCTTTGACCAATATATACACTGTTGGTAAGAGCATACACAGTGAACCTTGTTAAATTCAGAGTGACTGTAGAATTGGCACCAACATGCTATGTTGACTAGGCACTTGTGCAATATGCAGCACAGGTTGCAGTTTTCTTTGTGGCAATGGCATTGTAATTCGGATAAAGGGTGAAGCAGCCAGATGCATAATTTGTTTAGGCCTGTTTTCTAGCTTGGCATTAATGAAGACACTGACTAATGTTCATGCTCTATTCTGCTGCCTCTTCCCTCATTGCAGGAAAATCTTGATGCAATTATTTTTTAATTTTCATTTTATCAGCTTAATTTGCTAGTTGGTTGATTAATTTTGCCATGAGGCTGAGGCACAAAGCCATCGAGCTAACCCTCAACACTTCAGATTTCAACTGCTTGTGGACTGCTTTTCTAGCTATAGTTTATATCATTGCCACTTGTCAGTCACACAAACCCCTGCAGAAGCATATTTATTGCTCTAAATGCAGTAATTCTGTTGCACTATATCGAGTCACGTTATGGTCAAATGTTTTCTAACTGCTGGGAGATGATTGTTCAGGAATTGCGAGTGGACACTGCATTTCTTCAGTATTTGCTTTTTCCTAAAAACTAAGGAAAAGACAGTATTTTATGAAAAACAGCAAGAAATTGAATGAATATGGAATGTCTCTCTCTAGATGTACACACAACCCATGCTAGCGGACAAAAGGGACAAAGAACTACATTGTTTAGCATGTGCCACGCACATACATTCTAATTAAACAGAGAAGGAAACACAGGGAATACACACAGCAGTGTCCAGTCAGTAATATCATGTCCAGCCCCCTCGTTACAGGTGGAAAATAGAACAAGGCAGTGGTACACACAGCAGCTAGCTCATTACAAGAAAGAAGTTTAAAAAGCAATTGCTTATTGCATGTGCACTATATTATTTTCAACTTTATATGAAAATGTATCTCTGAGGCTTGCATTAAGGATTGACTCAGTGAAGACACTGAATTTCAGCAGTGCCAAAACCTGCTCCCCTCTGCCCACTCACACACTTGTAGAGGAATACCAAGAGTTTTTAAGAGTAAATTTATTTCTGATAAACAGCAACAGATATCGGAGACAGTAGTCCTCTATTAACTCCACAACACAAAGTGAAACCTCCCCTTTCACCCTGCTAAATAGCCTAAACCCTAATTTGGAAGGATCACACTTAAGGGAGCCTATGTCTTCACTGAAAAAATAGATGTGATTTTTACATCAAGATAACTAACTTGCTGTAAAATCCTAATGGAGACACAGGACAGGTAGTTTTCAATCTCACTGCAGTAAGTTGAGGTAAACCCCAGGCGGTATAGTGTTGACCTCAATGATGTGTTGAGGTCAAAACTACCAGTGTCTTCTCTCCACTAGGATTTGACTCCTGGTTTTTCCAGTAGACTTGGACTCCTAGAAAAAGACTGTTCTGAACAAACATCTGATGCCCAATAGCAAGTTAGCCTCAGATGTTAGCCAACTGCGGTTGGCTCATCTAGTAGAACCAGTATTTCCAGGGGCTCATCCTTAGTGGAAAGGATGCTGCCATTGGCATGCTTGCAACAGATGAGTGTGCAGGCTGCAGAAAGAAGGTGGAGGAACACAATATTTCTCTGCTTGATGCCTGGATCTGACTCAGTAGTGCCATGACTTGAATCACTTATTTATCACAGCCATGTAGCCACATGCTGTGTTCCCTGTAACTCATGCTTTATTCCAGTCAGTGATACTTTATTTTAAGCATTAAATTATTAAGCTTTGCTGTATTATGTTGTTAATGCCTCAGATCAGCTCTTTCACATGCTGAAGTAGCCACACCAGGCTGTACATGGTCAAAAACTGTATCAAGCTCTCCCTTTTCAAACCCTAGTTAGTCCCTTTTCCTGGGGGTTAGTCAAAGAAGATATGCAGAATTCTCCACAATGTCACTGTTTTACTAAGGAAGTCTATATTCTTCCCAGAAATCAAGCTTTTTCATATGTTGGGTTGCAGCATCCACAAATCATACAGTAATATTCTGCTGTCCATTTAAGTATCACTCTGCTTGACCCTGTTATTCTATCATGTTTTCAGCCAGAGTAACTAACACCTTATTAAGAACTGCAGACAATAGGAAATTGAATTGCTGCTGAAAATGAGACCCCCAACTGGTTCCGAAAGTCATTAATATGCTAGCATAGACATGGCATCTCTATTTTCAACACTGATTCAGAGAGAGAGAGAGAGTCAATGGTAGAACTCTCATTGACTTCAATGGGGCCAGGATTTCCCTGGGTTTTGGATTATGCCGATCACAGGAGAAGAGGTAGAATGCTGGAACTAGAGCTGGTCAAAAATAAAGAGAGAAAAAATATTTTTTAAAATATTGATTTTTTTTTTTACCTGTTTTTTTAGCTAGCTCTAACTGGACCCTGAAGATTGTTGGGAGTGAAACTTGGGAGTGAAGTGAGAGCAGCAGGACCTTCCAACCTCCCCCTCTCCCAATCCCTTTTGGGGAGAAGTTCATAGGAAGGAGGGGAAGTTCAGAGGAAGCTGCAGACTGTATGAGAGATGAACAGTGGCCAGGATGAGAGAGACAAAAGAGGGGGGGGGGAAAAACACAGAAAGGAGTGGGAGACTGAAGCTACAGGGTCTCTCAGAACCAATGGGGGCTGACAGGTTTGACCTACTGGGAATAATGAGAAATGTCTCCTGAGTAATTTTTTGTCCCTCACTACAGTGGGGATGCTTGCCTGGAAGGGTTTTTTTGGGGGGTATATATGGAGTTGTTCATGCTACTAATACTGAAGTTTTAGACAATATGGTAGGATTACTGGGGTCACAGCCAGCAAACTAGGAGACATCTAGTTAGCCAACCCTAGTTAAATCTGCACTCTGCTTACTAGCCAGAAAGTTTGGGAACAACTGTACGTAGTTATCTGCTCTCTCCTAAATTGTTATTCCTGTGAAATGGCAGCTGTCACGTGCTAGTTCTGACTATTAGACACATCTACAAACCATGTATCCTTGATGGCGACCAAAAGCATATTTGGTCTCCATCCTTCCCCCCCAAAAAACTCCCTTCTGTTGTCCAGCAACAGAGCAGCACTGCCTCCCTCTTCTTTTGGAGGAAAGTTTAAACTGAAACAAGATCTCTTTTCAGCTTGTTAATGGCTCCACATTTGGAAACAGCTGTATTTTATTTTTGTACACACCATATTGCACCCCAGAGCAAACATCTTGGCACAGAGTTTGAAGACCTTTGGAGAGTGCCAGGGTGGATTAGCCACATTTGAGCTTCTCTCTTCATTAGTTTCTGTCTTTATGATAACCATTAAAGACAGTAGTTTAGCATGGGGGTGACAAAGAGACCACCTGCTGGCCTTCCAAGAAAAGCATCTGATCCTCTGATGGAGGAAAAGCCAGGAGGAGCTCCCTGCCTCCCATCCATTTCCTCGTAGAGGGGAAACTCAATGCCAAGATGTCTTATAATAAAGACAGACAATTGCTTTCAGCCATGGAGTTCCACTGATTGCAGAAGGAATAAGGTGCATGTTAAATCCTGGCCCTTTTTCCTCTCACTGCCAAAGAAAGTAGATATGATTTAGTTTATATTTTCCCTCTGCTTGTACCCACCTATTTGAGACTAGCCAGATACAACGCAAACATTATGGGTTAGCATGTTCAGACCTAAGTTACTGTGGCACATCTGAAAATGTTACCCAAAGTAACTTTATAAACTTGGCACTTAAGTCCCAGGGGAAGTCAGTGAGTCACTAGGTGCTTTTGAAAATTTTACCCTTACTCTTAAAAAAACTTTACAATTCTTTAATGACAACTTATTTTAATTAGTTAGCCCTATCTTTATCTGCTGAATGTCTTAAAAAAAAAAAAAAAAAGCAGTCAGCACATTTTAGTCTATACTTATCCTCCATCAGTCATGTGAATGCCTGCCAAGATAATGAAGCTGTGATGCCTTAGAATACAAAGTGTGGGATTTCAGAGACTAGAAATGCCATTGAAAAATGGACATAGTTCACAGGGTCTCAAGTACATGGCAGCTTTAAAAAAGGGGTTGTTTTAAAACATTTTATAGCTAATCACCTTCCTTATATCTTTAATTCTTCTGCTGAGACTTCTTCTAAGAGACTCCAGAATCACTACCTTTGGTTTCAGACATACAGCAGCTTCCTAGGCAGCATCATCTCTAGTACTCTGAATACTTTCCTTATATTTTCTGGCTCAGAGAATTAAGGCCCTGATGCTACAATACCTGCTAGGCCTGTATGGAACCAGATGACAGTCAAGGAGACTCTGCATTGGAGGTAGCAGCCTCCTCCTGCATAGAGCTCATTACAAGATCAAGGAGTAATTTGTTATTTGATACTTATACCTATACTGCTTCCTTCCACTCCTGGTAAGTACTAGATCAAGTAATGATCAAATACAGTTATAAAACTAACTTTAATTTCTCACCAAAAGTATTTAAAGAAAGCTCATTCAACAGTCTCTAAAATTAATGATAGATTAGGTATTGTCATAGACCACCGACCCAGACTGGCTTTAGGAGAGTTTCTACTCAGTCCGGTTACATCTCTGGACCTTCCAGCTTGGATTGGTTGCGGCAGTGACTTGGTCCTGCAGTTAAATCATAAAAGGAAAGTCTACTCCTTCCAGGTAATACAACTCCAAAACAAACAAAACTTTCACCCTCGTCTCAACCTCACACAAACACTCCTCCCTGAGGGTCTATCATCTTTTCTCAGCCCCTTCAAATCTTTCCTTGCTATATCAACCCCACTTCCTACCTAGGGTCTCCCTCTTAACTTCCCACAGGCTTTTCTGTCTTATTTCTACCCACAGAAGGCCTGATTTAGCCACCCGTAACTTGTCTGTCATGTGTTTGCTCATTTTCTCCACTTGGGGAGGTGAGCTATTTGTGTGACAGGTGGGGCTGGACTACAGTTGCCAACCCTCCAGGATTGGCCTGGAGTCTCCCGGAATCAGCATTGATCTCCCAGTGACTATTGAAAGGGCTTATTCCTTCACCCTCTCACTTCCCTGGTCCTCGCACGAACAGAGAGCAACAATACCCAAAGTCCGAAGGTGCAAACAATTCAATGTTTATTGGGGGGAGCTTCCAGCAAGCATGATTCCAGTTTCCTTCCTCGGTGTCCCCCTTCCCAGCTCTGACACCACAGAGCCTTGCCTGTGTCCCTGTTCCCATTCTCCCGCCCCTTAGCAAAACATGATTCCAATTCCCCCACCCCCATTCCCTGTTCCCATTCCCTCCCCCTTCCTGATTGACTGCAGACTATATAGGAAAACTTGAGTTCTGCTTAGCTATACCTTAACCAATCATTTTACTGAAATTTAACTAACCAATCCTAACATATTGTAACATGATTATTTAGCCAATTAGATCCCACCACCTTAATTGGTATATGTGATGGGTTGGATCACAGAAACCCCCTGGGAGCTGCCACCTGATGTGCCAAGACTACCTCTTCTCCTGTTTTCCCTGCCAGCTCAGGACTCCAGGTACAGCTCTTGTTCCAGCTTAGGTGGTAGCTAGGGGATTCTTCATGATGGCTCCTCTCCCCTCTTTGTTCTGTTCCACCCCTTTATATATCTTTTGCATAAGGCAGGAACCCTTTGTCCCTCTGGGTTTCCACCCCCGCTCACTGGAAAAGCACCAGGTTAAAGATGGATTCCAGTGCAGGTGACATGATCACATGTCACTATAAGACTTCATTACCCACTTGCCAGCACACACATATATAGGAAGACTCACAGGTAAAATACAGCCATCTGCAGACAATGGTCCTGGTTGATGGGAGCCATCTAGATTCCAAACCACCATTAATGGCCCACACTTTGCATAATTACAATAGGCCCTCAGAGTTATATTTTATATTTCTAGTTTTAGATACAAGACTGGTACATTTATACAAATAGGATGATCACACTCAGTAGATTATAAACTTTGTAATACCTTACAAGAGCATGAAGCATATCCCAGTTACATTATATTCACTTATTATCATATTTTTATAAAACCATATAGACTGCACAACGTCACAGTTTACACCCAACAAAATTAAGTATACAGCAGACAGAAACAATCACAGAACCAGACAGATTATACAGACAAACAATAGGGAAGTGGAGACTACAGTGATAGAACAATACAGAAATGAGGATATCAACAGCTGGGATGTGAAAAGTGAGTTCTTGCCAGACAGGATGCTATCAAACTAAGTTTCCTTTTACATCTTCTAGGCTCTTCCCTTTCTCTGGCGGTGATAGGCATTATCAGGACAGGACTGTATTCCTAACAGCCCAATAGCACCTTATTTCAATGTGACTAGTTTGGAATGTAATGATGTGACCATACGCGTCCCAGCGTATGGCTGCCTCTGCTGCTTAGCCAAAGGCCTTACTTAGCCTAAGAACAGGGCCTCAGACTGTCACAGTAAGAGAAGGCCCTTACACCGGCAGACAGTGATTTTGATTCTTTCTTTTATACCTCTCTAACTAGCTAAGTGATAAGAATACACCTAAATTCTTAAAGTATAGGCCTTTACAGACAGACCTGAATATCTATATCCTAACAAAAGCAATCCAGGAGATTTTAATAGGATATTTTAAGAAAATGACATACTGTCATGGGGTGGGGGGGAATCTCCCAGAATTGCTTCAGTCAGAGTTGGCAACCCTAGGCTGGAACCATCTACCCTTAAAGGGCCAGTCACCACATAACAGGTGTCAACGTTAGGCCCTTGAGTTTTAAGCACATAAATTAGTAGCTTTGATACAAGATCACTAACCAGAAAAATGACCATAACCTTTTTATTTAAATGCCTTATAGTGATAAAGAGCTCCATCTATCTGGCTTAACAAAAAGGTTATGGGGTGACTTGATTACCGTCTGCAAGTATCTACATGGGGCAAAAATATTTAAAAATGGGCTCTTCAATCTAGCTGAGAAAGGTATAACATGATCCAATGGCTGGAAGCTCAAGCTAGACAAACCCAGACTGGAAATAAGGTGTAATTTTTTTAACCGTGAGAGCAATCAATGTATACAGGGTTGTGATGGATTCTCCATTGCTGACAATTTTTAAATCCAAACTCAATGTTTGTCTGCCTCCAATCTTTCCTTATTTCCTTCATATATAGAGCTTGATCTGGAAAACTCTTATTCAAGCCGCTGAGGGTTTGCAAGATCAGGTACCTATATTATAAAAAATGTTTTGGTTCAAAGACTTTTTCTAAGGAGTTTGAGAAGTTCACAAGTTAACAGGCTATGGCTGTAGATATTTTAAATTGATAAAACCCACTGTAGCAGTTCAATATCATACCACTGTCATCTTTTCTTTTCCCCTTTTGCTCATAAAAACTTTAGAAATCTGCCGTTTATAAAAGCAGCAGTCTTACATTTCGAGACCACACTACAGACTTCCATATATGACAACTTGTAAGTGAATGTGTTGTCATCACACTGATGTTTGCTCTACAGTGTTTTACTATCATGAGCTAGTCCTTAGAGATACATATACATCAATACCTTTGCTCTGTTTTTACTGGTACTAGTGGAATTAGTGGCACAGGGAGTTTTGACGAAGAATGTGCAGTGATGGCCTTTGTCATGCTTTTTTTTCTAACTGGAACTTTTTATAAGGTGTGTTGTTTCTGTGGACTGTGTGTGTAGTTGTACGTGCAGTTGGAGTTTACTCTTAATCATGCAGGGATTGCACAAAGCATTACAATATTTTAATTAATTACATGAATTTGCTATGGATCGATAAGACAGTCTCCTTATTTTTTCTCAGGTCACCACTCTGGAGATAGAGTTAAGGTTGTTTGGGTGCCTTAACTGCAGGCTTGTCTACACTACCCACCGGATCGGCAGGCAGCGATCGATCCAGCCGGGGGTGGTGGTGTCAATTTATCGCATCTACTATAGACGGGATAAATCGACCGCTGAGTGCTCTCCCGTCGACTCCGGTACTCCACCAGAACGAAAAGCGCAAGCGGAGTCGACGGGAGAGCATCAGCTGTTGACTTACCAATGAAGACACTGTGGTAAGTAGATCTAAGTACGTCGACTTTGGCTATGCTATTCACATAGCTGAAGTTGCGCATCTTAGATCGACCCCACGTGGCAGTGTTGACAAGCCCTGCATTTCCATACTTTCAAAGATTGTGTTTCTTTTAACTTTAGTCTTAACTCTGAATATACTGGGTTTCTAATGCTAATTTTTGATAACTATAAAATTATTGTAAGATTATTTACCCTTAAGTGACCATTGTGTACTCTAAATTGTAACTCCAGATTAACCAAATTTAAATTTAGTCTTAGACTGGGAAACCAACCCTTTTCCTCAAATACATGATCTCACGTGGCTGCACATCTTGTAAATACTACCATACATACATTTAACATAGTGCACAGAGGTATGCGGTTCAACTGCTCTATTAATTGATGCCATTAAGTTGTTTCTAAAACAGCTTGAGCAATGAAGAAAGATTGACAAACCTAAAATCTTAAAGTTTGCACTATTTGTTACAGCCTTCAAGAGACACCATCAACTTGAAAAATAGTTAACTTCAGAATATTATTTAAAGTCAGGCTCCGATACTTCTGAATGCCACCATCTGAGTCCTCCTGCTAGTTGTTCATTTTGCAATTGCAATTTCCTATTTTTAAAAGTGATTTTTTTTGTCCTATTGCTGTGTGAAAGAACTATGCAAACAGTGGAAACTGACTAAAGCCAAGATGCTGTGGAAAATTACTTCAGTGCTTAACTTTACTTTTTTCAGTTTTAATGACCTAAGTTTAAGGCAGTTTCACAAACTTTGGAAGAGGCAGTGTGGCCTATTGCAGCGGCTCTCAACCTTTCCAGACTACTGTACCCCTTTCAGGAGTCTGATTTGTCTTACATACCCCAAGTTTCACTTAAAAACTACTTGCTTTCAAAAACCAGACATAAAAATAGAAAAGTGTCACAGCACACTATTACTGGAAATATTGCTTGCTTTCTCATTTTGTTTGTATGAAATTTTAGTTTGTACTGACTTTGCTAGTGCTTTTTATGTAGCCTGTTGTAAAAGTAGGCAAATAACTCGATGAGTTGATGTGCCCCTTGAAGACCTCTGTGTACCCCCAGGGGTACATGTACCTAGGGTTGCCAACTTTCTAATTGCACAAAACCGAACACCCCCGCCCCTTCCCAAGGCCCCACTTCTGCTCGCTCCATCCCCACTCCCTCTGTCACTTGCTCTTCCCCACCCTCACGCACTTTCATTGAGCTGGGAAGGGGGTGAGGCTCCGGCTGGGGGTGCGGGCTCTGGGGTGGGGCCAGAGGTGAGAGGTTTGGGGTGTGGGAGAGGGCTCCAGGCAGGGTTGGGGTGCAGGGGGGTATGGGCTCTGGGTAGGATAACCAGATAGCAAGTGTGAAAAATCGGGATATGGTGTAATAGGTGCCTATATAAGACAAAGCACCCGAATATCAGAACTGTCCCTATAAAATTGGGACATCTGGTCACCCTAGCTCTGGGTGGGACCAGAAATGAGTGGTTCAGGTTACAGGAGAGGGCTCTGGGCTGGGGCAGGGGGTTGGGGTGTGGGAGGGAGAGGGGGTGAGGGCTCTGTCTGGGGGTGGAGGCTCTGGGGTGGGGCTGGGGATGAGGGGTTTAGGGTGCAGGAGGGGGCAGGGTGTTGGGGGGTGAGCTCCAGGAAGGAGTTTGGGTGTGGGAGGGGACTCTGGGCAGGGGTAGGGGTGCGGAGGGGGGGGGTAAGGGCTCCGGCTAGGGGTGTGGGCGCTGGGGTGGGGCCGGGGATGAGGGGTTTGGGGTATTGGGGATGTGTATGTGTGTGGGCTCCGGGAGGGAGTTTGGGTGCAGAGTCCCAGCGGCGCTTACCGCGGCTCCCAGGAATTGGCTGCCAGGTCCCTGCTGCTCCTAGGTGCACTGGTGGCCAGGGAGGCTCCATGCGCTGCTTTTGCACCTGCAGGTGCTTCCCCCACAGTTCCCATTCGTCACGGTTTCCGGCCAATGGGAGCTGCGGAGCCGGCCCTTGGGGCAGGGGCAGCGCGTGGAGCCTCCCTGGCCACCCGCGCGTCTAGGGGCTGCAGGGAACTGAAGGCTGCTTCCAGGAGCTGCGCAGAGCTAGGGCAGGCAGGGAGCCTGCCTTAGCCCCGGGCCCCAACAGGACTTTTAACGGCCTGGTTGGCAGTGCCGACGGGAGCCACCAGGGTCCCTTTTTGAGCGGACGTTCTGGTCGAAAATGGGACGTCTGACAACCCTACATGTACCCCTGGTTGAGAACCATTGGCCTACTGGATAGATCACTGGCCTGAGACTCTATTCTCAGCTGTGCCACTGGTCTGCTGGGTAATCTTGGATAAGTCACTTCACCTCCCTGTGCCTCAGTTTCTTCATGTGTAAAATGGGGATAGTACTTACCTCCTTTGTAAAGCACTCTCAAATCAACTGATGAAAAGGGCCGTCTAAGAGGCATGTATTATTACTTACCCGTAGTCCAAACGTATGATTTTGAACTTGTCTAAATCCCTAAGTCAGTGGAGCAGAGCTGCACACTGGAACTTGTTGCTTTGAATTGTTTTAGTGCAGTCTCACAAACTTGAGCAGGAGAAGCATTAGTAGGATGCTCCAAACCACTCGAAGGCCTTCAGAGAAGGAAGGAACATGAGTTTCAGTTATTCAACCCAGTGGGTTGAGAACTTTGTATTGCAATCCTCAATGCCAAATAACTGCCATGGGCAGGCAATCCAGACATTAGTCTCTACTGCATTGCACCTTGAGGCTGGATAAATCACAGGCAGCGTCTCAATAAAACGTCGCCCACCTCTCCAGAAACCAACCAAGCAAACAAAACACTTGCATACTGTAATGTCACCTACCATCAAGCAGCTCTGCCGTGTCACACCACCCTCCCGCTCTCCCCTTTATTGCTTGATGCAATGCCCAGAACGGCAGCATGCGCACAGATGGACTTGGGCAGCACTGATAGGAGCATTGCACACTCCTCCAGCTCTCCCCACGACAAGGGAAAAAGGCATAGAAGACTGGTGAGGGGTGGGAGGAGATTCCCCCAACTCACCCAGCAATCTATAAAACTACAGGTCCCAGCATGCTCCGGGCGCGCGTGCGCAGTGACGTCGCAGCGCCCTTTCGGGACGCATGCGCTGCGGCGTGCGGGTCGGTTGAGTAAGGCGGGGTGCGATTGGCTGCGGGGAGGCGGCCGAGTGTGGGAAGCGCAGTGACGGAAGGAGCGGGGGGCAAATGGCGGAGAGATGGTCCAGGGCCCTGTTCAAAGAGCAGCGATAATCCTGGTGCGGAGAAAGCGGCGCCGGAGGAGACGGCGCCGGGGGTCCTAGCGCCAGCGCGCACCCCCCACCCCGGCGAGGAAGGCTCCGCTGGGGGGGAGGGACGCGGAGGAGTCGCGTTGGCGAGCGTGTCCGCGGGCGGAGACTCGGGGCCGAGGAAGCCCAGGTAGCCGCGTTCTCGGGGGCGAGTTCGGAAAGTGCCGAGAGCAGGAGAGGGGTCCCCCGCCGCCTCCTTCCTCCCTGGGTGAGACTGAGGTAGGTACCGAGCGGCAGGGAGAGACCGGGGCGGCTGCCTGGCTCCCTAGGCCTGTGAGGCCTCCAGTCCTGGGAGAAGGCCCCATTGCTCCTTCCACCGGGGCTGCCCCCCACCCCCGTGTCTCCTGTTCTCCATCGCGGGGGGCGGGGGGCTGCCCCTCGAGTGGGGAGGAGGCTGGAAAATTCCAGCGGCCTAGGAAGTCCGGGGGGGGGCAACTTTCCCTCAACGCAGCTCCCTGCGAGCCGGGCCCGGAAGTTTGCGGGGAGGGGGGAAGGGGAGTTGAGGGAACTTTTCCCACCTCCCCCAGTAGCTCGGAGGCTGGCTTCATGCGCTGCTGTCTGGTGTGCAGAGGAGCAGGTGGCGCTTAATCCGGGTTGGGTGCGGAGCCTGCTGCTTCCTGTTCGCTGGGTGGGAGCCTCCTTCGTCACTAAACACTCTGGGCAACTACTTCGGTTCTTACTGCTTGGAGGTGGAGGGGCCTGAGGTGCGAGGGCAGGGAGGGGAGGGACACTGCATCACAAATTGAGTCTATATGGAGGTACAGGATGATGGTGTCTCCCCTGGGATTTCATCAGCTTCGTATGTCTCGTGTTTAAACTATTTTTCTTCCCTTTGATTATGGAAGGCAAACGATGGGTAAAAAGTAAAGAGAAGTGGGCTACTTTCCTCCTTTAAAACTGACAGTCAGGTCTCATTAGGCCTTAGTTGGCTTTTCAGAAAGCAGTATTTAAAATGACAAGGAATAAGGTTCTTAAAATGGGTTTCAATGAACAGATTGCAGTAAACAGTTTGTTTGTATTTATATTGCCTGCATTGTTTGGTGCCCAGACATTGCACCATTGTGCTAGAGTAGGAGAACTAGAAAGTGCTAGGGCATAGAAACCAGAAAGTGAAACTAAAAATATATTATTGAAGCTGAGTGGAAAAGCAAGAAGAGAATCAGCATTAATAAGTGAAAGTAAATGCATTACAGAATATTTAAAAAGTAATTTAAAAGTATTTTTAATCTGATTATGAACCTTAAAGATGGGTCATGAATTGATCATGTAATATTCACTTAATGCTCATCTGTTTAGTTAAATATGAATAAGTAATCAAGGGGCACAACACAGATTTTTAATTTCTGTATTCTTGTATAGTCTTATACATTTTTATTAGAATTTTCGGATAAGACAGTTAAGCATCTGTGATAATACCAGTATATTTTATTATGAATATAAGGAGGTTAGTCCATATAGTAGGGCTTTATAGCCTGCAATTAAATAACTTTTGGTAACTTGCTGTTTTTTTAAAGCAGTTTTTTGTGATTATTTAGATTTGCCAATATTTTTGCAGTGTGCTGAAATTGTGAAGTGCTATAAGTCTTTGAATCAAGGTTTGACAAAACTCATGTGTTGGTGAATAAAAAAAAAAATTCCCGAGTGTGGGAGCTGTGTAGGTTATCAATTTCTACAAAATTCAGTGTAATATTTTGTTTCTAACCCTTGTGGTAGTAAAGATGGCATTTCAAATATGAACTGTTCCTGTACTGTCTTTTTGAGTCTCCAGACACAGATCAGTTGCCTCTGCTGTTACTCGTTCCTGAGCAGCAACATAGTAAAACTAATCATTTTGGTAAGCTTTGCTCTGTTGTTTTAAAACACGTGGAGCAATAAGGATCACCTCAGGTTCACTTAGCTCCTTGAGGGGAAAATGGAACATCAGAGGCAAATATTGAACTATTTACATAGGAGAAACAAAAATGAGGTTTAGAAAGTAGCTACTGCTCAAAAGCCAGGAGATTCTAGTTGGGTGTGAAGGGGGAGAGACAATCACAGAGCATGCTAATTCTACCAGTAGCCAGAGGTGTCAGTTTCAAATTAATCCTGCAAAATAGCAGAAATGAAAGATGGAGCAGAGTTCAGGAGTAACATCTGTAAATCCTGTCATCATCCTCTGTATTAACTACTGTAAAGGTGGAATTCTCAAGAGGATGTTATTGTAAGATATGACATTAACAGTGTAAACTTCTTAAGTCCTAGCATGGTGTATTTCTAGTCTTCTTATGCCCAGGACCAAAGACTGAAAATTTGTTTGTTACTATGGCAAGTGAAACTTGGCCCCGCCAAGGAAAGGGCACTTAATATAAATAAAATTCTTACTAGAGATGACTATTGGAACAGCGTGGCTGGAAGACACAGTCTGGTCTTGTGGCCAAGCTTATTCAAATATTTCAGGTTGAGAAATTATTTAGACCAAAATGAAAAGAAAAATTTCAAGAGAAAGCAAAATGATGCAACTGTCCAGAGGAAAAGAATAGTAAGGTGAGTAGAATTTTTACAGGTACAGGACACACACAAAAAGTTACTTATTAATTTTTCTGGCCATAATATGGGTATGCATAAATGGTAGCTTACAAATTTGAAATCCTTTACCATACATTGAAACTATTAAGAAAGGAAAATTCTTCTCAAGGCAACTTTGTACCCCAATTTAGGATTTATAGGAACAAATATATTCACCTAAGATCAATGGAAATTTTCCATACGTTTTAAAAAAAATCAGCGAGACGTCTAATCCTATCCCCCATAGCATTTGCCACTCCATATCTGTGTTTGCAGACCTGAAGATGGACTTCAGTTGAAATTTACTGTAACAAAATGTAACTTGATCCATTATCAGTGCCCAGGCTGAGGAAATCTAAAAGTAAATAGCGTATATAGGGAAAATAAATGTTTGACATTTTTAATAACGTAAAATATAGACAAGGTATTTTTTTTAATTTTTTTTTTTAACCTGTCTTCCTCTTCAAATTAAAATAAGGGCAGCAGTGAAACAGGTAAAGAATTGTTCAAACATGTTTCCATTTAACCCGTGGTAGTTTTTTAAAAAACTTAGCCACATCCACAATGGCCAGTGAACAAAGTTGTTTCAACTACTCTTACATTTCTATGATAACAAGAACATTTAGGTTTGAAGGGACCTTGAGAGGTCATCTAGTTCATTTTCCTGTGGTGAGGCAGGGCCAACTATACCTAGGCCATCCCTCATAGGTGTTTGTCCAACCTGTTCTTAAAAACCTCCAATGATGGGGATTCCAAAACCTCTCCTGGTAACCTGTTCTAGAACTTAATTATCCTTATGGTTAGATTCCTTTTCCTAACATCTAACTTAAATCTCCCTTGTTGCATAGTAAGCCCATTGATTCTTGTTCTATCTTCAGTGGATATGGAAAACAACTGATCACCATCCTTTTTATAACAGCCCTTAATGTATTTGAAACTGTTACTATGTTCCCCCTCAGTCTCTCTTCAGTTTGTCCACATCTTTCTTAAAGCGTGGCGACCAAAACTGGCCACAGTACTCCATCAGAGGCCTCACCAGTGCCAAGTGGGACAGTTACCTTCTGTGTCTTACGTTCCTGTTAAAACACCCCAGAATATTAGCCTTTCTTGCAACTGCATCACGTTGGTGACTCATGTTCAGTTTATGATCCAGTATAACCAACGGATTCTTTTAGAACTACTATCATCTGGCCAGTTACTCCCTATTTTGTATTTGTGCATTTGATTTCTCCTTCCTATGGGATTACTCTGCACTGTATGGAATTTACTGATTTCATCTTGTTGAATTCAGAGCAATTCTCCAGTTTGTCAAGGTTATTTTGAATTCTGATCCTGTCCTCCAGAATGCTTGTCACCCCTACCAACTTGGTGTCATCCTCAGATTTTATAAGCATATGCTCCGAGCATGCCATTATCTAAGTAATTATTGAAAATATAAATATCAGAATCCAGGTCAGACCCCTGAGCGACCCCACTAGGTACATCATCTGTGTGACACCCAACCATTGATAACTACTGCAGGACTACAGGCCTTCAATCTGTTGTGCACCCACCTTACAGTAATTTTATCTAGTCCACATTTCCCTAGTTTGCATATGAAAATGTCCTGTGGGACTATGTCAGAAGCCTTACTAAAATCCAAGTATATCATGTCTGCTACTTCCCCCCCCATTCACCAGGCCAGTAACCCTGTCAAGGAAGGAAATTAGTATGGTTTGGCATGATTTGTTCTTGACTAATCCGTACTGGCTATTACTTATAACCCTATTATCCTTGAAGTGCTTACAAATTGGTTGTTTAATAACTTGTTCCAGTATCTTTCCAGGTTTAGAAGTTAGGCTGACTTGTCTATAATTCCCTGGATCCTCCTTTCCCCCCCCCCCCTTTTTAAAGATCGGTATTCTGTTTGCCCTTCTTAAATTGTCTGGGACCTCCATGAGTTGTCAAAGACAATCATTTATGGTTCTGAGATTGCTTCAGCTAGCTGCGTAAGTACCCTAGGGTGAATTTTGTCAGGCCATGCTCACTTGAATACATCTTATTTACCTAAACATTCTTCAAAATGTTTTTTCCTTATTCTGGCTTGTGTTCCTTCCCCCTTGTTAATGTTAATACACCTCTACCTCGATATAACGCTACCCGATATAACACGAATTCGGATATAATGCGGTAAAGCAGTGCTCCGGGGGGGCGGGGCTGCGCACGCCGGTGGATCAAAGCAAGTTCAATATAACGCGGTTTTACCTATTATGCGGCAAGATTTTTTTGGCTCCCGAGGACAGCGTTATATCGAGGTAGAGGTGTATTTTGTTAAGCATGTGATCACAATTAAACTTTCTGTTGAAGACTGAGGTTTGGCTGTGGTTGCACTGGGTATCCTGAACAGTATTAGAAATGGATTTAGCTAGAACTATATACTTTGTTCCGGGCTATAAATCGTGCAAAAGCTTATTTACAAGCCGGACTTAATACATTTGAGGATTATGACAGTGGTCTTTTTCCGGTTAATAACACTATTTGTCCTTGCATGCACAGATGGGGCAAAACACATCACAGCAATATTACTAACTAAACGTTACCTCAGCCTTGTGAAAAGAGCATAAAAGAGTGAAGTCATCATTGCTGTTTACGATGACTTGAGGTTTGAGGCAACTACAGAATTGTGAAATATTTTAACACTTTTCTTTTACGACAAAAAAACACCTTTTAAAAACCAGACTGGATTATAGAGTCTAGCTACTCTAATATGAGTTGCACATACAAATGCAGAATGAAAATGATCTAAAGTTAAACAAAATACACACAGCCTTTCTAGTTTTAATAAAAATAATACCTTTATTTCCAAGGTTTGAGGCCATTATGTAGGAATTCTGACATGAGAATAGAACAATCCAAATATTTATTCATAGCAGATACGTTTTTACAGACTTAGGGTGGTGAATTTGTACTAAATAAATGGGGACAAGCAAGTGCGTGTTTTAAATTGATAGGCATGATGCCTGTTGCAGAATTCACTTAAAAAAATACACATGTGTAAATGAAGGGAATTATGCCAGTCAAAAATAAACAGGCAATGCTGTGTACAGTACTATCTTAAAATTAAAGTGTCCAGTGTGCTCTAATAAAGAGTGGGAAAATAATCACTTGCACTAAAAAGAAACTAATTTCTGTATTTTGTTAATCTAATTCTCTCTCTTCCCGCAGAGAATATGAAACAGCTGTCAAAATGACATCCAGATTTGGAAAGACATACAGCAGGAAAGGGGGAAATGGCAACTCAAAGTTTGATGAAGTCTTTTCTAACAAACGGACCACCCTTAGCACAAAATGGGGAGAAACCACATTTATGGCCAAATTAGGACAGAAGAGGCCCAACGTCAAACCAGATATTTCAGAAATTCCTAAAAAACCCAAAGTCGAAGAGGAGGTAACAGAAGATCCATTTGGATTTGATAGTGATGAAGAATCTCTGCCAGTGTCTTCAAAGAATGTGTCGCAGGCTAAAAGCTGCTCTCAGCTGGAACCCATTGAAGCTGCTCAGTCTGAGGACTTCATTTCTCTACTTGAAGCTAATAGCAGAATTAATCAGCCAATCAGCGGAGACAACATTGTGTCGAGCAAGAGCATATCTTTTGACAATATTGTTCATGGTTTAAAAGAAGAGAGCACAAACAGAAACATAGAGGATGGGGACAGCAAGAGCAGCAGAGCTAAACTCATAACAGGTAAATTTATATTAAACAGTCTAATAGTATTATTTAAACAGTTAAGCATACCGTGATTTTTAGTAATCTGTGTACAGCAACTGTTTTTTAAATTGCTGCATTACCTGAGGTTTGGTTAAATGTTGTAATCAAACCTAGCACCAAATAATGTTGCATATCGAAAGCAAAACCTAACTGTGGATACAGAGATGCATACTATATTTTATTTATCAAGTGTAAATGAAAAAAGCAGACTCTTGTCTTTACAGTAATAATTTGGTTAAGGGACCAGCTACCACTCTCTAAAACAGTGGTGGGCAACCTGTGGCCTGCAGCCAAGAGGGACTTTATAGCTAACTGGCTGGTTGAGTGTCCATACAAGGGAGCTCCCCCCCCCCTTTCATTTATCACAGGGGGTCATGGGATTGCCACTCTCACTTTTGTGCTGCCTTCAGAGCTTCCTGCAGCTGCAGGAGGTTCATGGAGGTGGGTCTGATCTCCAACCTCATCCCTCCCCAAAAGCAGCTGTGCAGGAGATGGACAAGTCCTGACCCTCTCCAGCCGGAGCCAGGAGCCCCCTATGCTCGTGGAACAAGGGGAGTTCGGACTCACATCCACTCCCAGAGTGTCCTGCAGCAGCGGGAGGCACCCGGAGGTGGGTCTAGTCCATCCCCTGCACAGCTGCTCTGGAGGGGGGAGGGGGACAAGTCTTGTCCCTCCCCAGCCAGAGCTAGGAGCCCCCTTGGCTGGGGCGCTCCTAGGAACAAGAGGACATCAGATATCACAGGGAAGGGTTTATTTCACAGTCCGTGACCCATTTTTTCACGGCCGTGAAATTGGTAGGGCCCTACTTATGGAATTAAACTCGATTCAGTAAGGTTTAATTTAAGTATTGAGGAAATTCATAGTATTGAAAATGAAAATGTTTGTGAGATATTGTGGGATTGTACCGACTTCTTTAAGGCTATGTCTACACTATGCTTGCATCGGCAAAACTTTTTTTTGTCAGTCGGGGTGTGAAAAAACGCACCCCTGACAGACAAAAGTTTTACCGAGGAAAAGTGCCGGTCTGGAGAAAGCTTTGTCGGCCGGAGATGCTCTTCTGCTGACAAAGTTTCCACTCCTTGTTGGGGGTGGTTTTATTTTGTCAGCATGAGAGCTTTCTTTCCTGCTGACAGAGTGGCTATAATGTGTAGGCACAGAGGCACAGCTGTGCCGCTGTAAGGTGCACGGTGTAGACATAACCTAAGAGGAAGGCAGGATAAATGCATATTATCTTTGGGATAATAAGTGTCAAGTAGATTTCCTAGGAAATAGTTGAGGGGTGAGGAGAATACAAATGACCCACCTCAGGTCCATTCTTTTTGAAGCTGCACTTTGAACAGAGACACATTGTCTGGCTATTTACCTTACATGGTTTCTTCAAAGAGCCAAACTGGATAAATGAGTGACTCTTACTCATGCTTGTCCTTGTTCGGAGCAAAGGGTGTGATGAATTGAAACCACACGAAAATGTGTGGATGGGGTTGGAGGTCTGCTTGTGCCAGTAGTTAGGGTGATCTCTGGTAAGCTTGTTAGCGTGCATGTAGATTCTTTTATTATTTTAAAGATATTTTTTCTGTATTACTTTTACTTTAAGAATAAAATATGCTTGCTAAGAAAGAACCGTGTGGTAACTTATGACTGGGTAATTACACTGTGTACCATGTCTAAGGAGAGAAGCAAAGCAGGCCTGCTTTTGGGAATAACACTGAAGGTAGGGAACTGTTCAGACTAGAAATACCCCACTCAGAATGGAGAGAGATGTGGGTTTCCACCTAAGAGAGGCGACGGCTGGGTAGATGGAAACTTAGAAGGGATGCCATTGCTGAACTATAGAGGGTGATACAGATGCAGTTGCCCTGGACTGAGAGAGTAAGTACATCAGTTTATAAAGGCTTTTTTGGAGCAGTGTCTGATACGTGTCCTCTTCTTTTAGTTACCCGCTTCTGTAATGAGATCTTGCTATTTTGATAACTCAGCATATGACAGGGCCATTTCTTAAGGGATTCCATTAAGAGTTGTTGAGTATGTCCTTTGCAAAATGTTGTGGCCAGCCAGCTTCCATTTTAAGTTCTGTTAAGTACATTACTTTTCTGTAGTTGTAACCTGAGTAAGATGCACTTCAAAATGCAAACTATATTTGTGCAAACTGATCAAGAGATGAATCTTTTAAAATGTGTTAGAAATTCTAGAGGCATTGTCCTACCTTACATTTCTGTCTCTGCAGTATATAATATAATTAATACTGAAGAGATCTTTGTTAACTTAGAGATAGTCAAATGTGTGATTTTTATTTATTTATTTATTTATTTATTTATTGTCAGTTGTTTTGAAAATATTTCAAGTGAAGAATTATTTTAATAGAACTTAGACCTAGACTTGGTCTGTCTGGTCTATTTCAAAGCTAATAGGTTTAAAATCTTCCAGATTATAAAAATAGAAAAATAAGATGAAAAAAGTAGTAGTGGTTTCAGAATCCACAGAAATGTAGTAATACATACCTCTTCTACCTATCTTGCAATATTTATCTATTGTAGCTTCTGGAGTTGTTGAAATTGAAGCTGTTGTCCAGGCAGTGTCTTTTGATTGAGTTAGTATGCATATTCTTGAAATGTGTAATTTTGTCTAATTTTCCATAATTTGCATTCATTATTAGGTGCTCTGTAATGGGTTCCCGTTCTGTAAATATTTCCACTCTTGGCTGTGTAAGAAAATATTTTGTTGGTTGCCTGTAATCACTTGTTGTCCATCAGATATTCTACCTGGGATATTCAACAATGAGCAAGTTGCTAAGAAATCTTAAATTTCTGGGCAGTTATTTTTAACATCCTCACTTATCACTCAAGGCTCATGCAGTCCTGCCTAGTGGTTCCTTGCCTCCTTCTCTGCACTGCCTATGCCAGGGGTGGGCAAACTTTTTGGCCCGAGAGGGCCACATCTGGGAATAGAAATTGTATGGTGGGCCATGAATGTTCACAAAATTGGGGTTGGGGTACAGGAGGGGGTGCTGGCTCCAGGGTGTGGCCAGAAATGAGGAGTTCAGGGTGCAGGAGGGGAGTGTGGGGCTGGGGAGGAGGAGTTTGGGGTGTAGGAGGGTGCTCTGGGTTGGGACCGAGGGGTTCGGAGGGCGGGAGCAGTGGGTTGGGGCTTGGGGAGAGGCTCCGGGCAGCACTTACCTCAAGTGTCTCCCAGAAGCAGTGGCATGTCCCTTCTCCGGCTCCTACGTGGAGGCGCAGCCAGGCGGCTCTGAACGCTGCCCCGTCCGCAGGCACTGCCCCTGCAGCTCCCATTGGAGTGCGTAGGAGCTGGAGCGGGGCCATGCGGCTGCTTCCGGGAGCTGCGTGGAGTGGCCCCCGACCCTGCTTCCCAGCTGGAGCGCCGGAACAGGGCAAGCCCCAGATGCTGCTCCCTAGCGAGAGCTCAAGGACCAACTTAAAATGGCTGGCAGGCTGGATCCGGCTTGCAGGCCATAGTTTGCCCACCCTGGCCTATGCACATAAATAAAATGTGCTTAACTGCTTTTGCACCTAGCTCTTATGCTCTGAATACACCTTTAGCTCAAAAAGAGTGTTTGAGTTAATTTCAGTGGTGAATACTTCACAGGAAATGGGTAGCTCTAAAGAGGAGGCAGTTGAAAGTCAGTTCTATTCCCTACTGGCTCTCCCGATAGTGCATGCATTTACCAGGACACTGCCTCCTGCATTCTGATTGCGTGGGTTGGGGAGCTCCTATATTTGGTGTTTAAGTTTAAACTCAGCAGATGAAACTCAGTATTGTTTCATAACTCCCTTGGCAATATAAGCTTCATTAGATTCTTAGTTTCAAATTGCTTCATATTTTCAGTGCTCTATTTTTGTTTTTTAATTGTGGCATGGGCACATGGGTTCATAGAAGTATGTCATCTAATGCTTTGTCCAATTTTTCTTTTAAATGTGAAATGTAGAAGTGAAAGCCGTTTAACTTAGGAGACTATTGCATAGTGCAGGGGTAGGCAACCTATGGCACGGGTGCCGAAGGCAGCAGCACGCGAGCTGATTTTCAGTGGCACTCACACTGCCCAGGTCCTGGCCACCGGTCCGGGGGCTCTGCATTTTAATTTAATTTTAAATGAAGCTTCTTAAACATTTTAAAAACCTTATTTACTTTACATACAATAATAGTTTAGTTATATATTATAGACTTATAGAAAGAGACCTTCTAAAAATGTTAAAATGTATTACTAGCATGCGAAACCTTAAATTAGAGTGAATAAATGAAGACTCAGCACACCACTTCTGAAAGGTTGCCGACCCCTGGCATAGTGTAATAGATATCATGGTTGGGAAGGCTGAATACCTGGAGGGCCTACGTTTTCCTATAATGCCATCTCATTAATCCACATTCCTTATGGGTTTTTAAGATTTCTTCTCACTCTTGAAGGTGGGAGCAGTCTTTGTTTTAAGTGTGCTCTTGGCCACTAACTATGTTACATAGCAGTTAACCCTAAAAATTTCAGGAATTAAAGTTTTAAAATGTAAGAGAACCATAGCAGCTGGGAGTATGGGGAAGGAAAAACAGAAGCAGAAATCAGAGAGATGTGGGCAGGATGGGATTGGCTGTTCTGATGACTGCCATAGTTAAAGAAGGGAACTGCAGCTATGCACTGGCTGGTACAAAGCATGAGGAAAGTTCCCCAGTGGGTTGCGTGTGTGTGTGTGTGGAGCAAGGTATTGTGAGGGAATACCATCAGAGCTAGCCAGCTCTCCAGCCTCAAAGGATTTTGGTGCTCTGGGAGCTGTTCCCAGTATACCATTTTAGTCAGAACTAAGTGGTTAGATTTGTAGTAGAATCCACATTCCCATCTGGGATTTTCTTTTTTAATCCCCTCCTCCACTTGTTTTGTGTTGATTTCCTCTTTTGGTCTGTTGTCCCCTCCACACCACTTTCTTTCTCCACTAGCAGCCCAAGTTCAGGCTACTTTAGTCCTTATAGCCCTTATAAAAATGAAACTGACTAGTGCTCAATTTCACGCTGATGCTTCTCTGATCATTCTGTTTGTAGGTTTTTCTTTCAAAAGTGTTCTGAGAATGGGGTAACAGCAATACTCCATTTTAAATACCTGTTTTAAAAATTTAGTGTTAAATTTGTTTGCTAGGTTAATGTGTTTACTTTTTAATAAATTTGCATAACTTTGGCAGGTATTTGTTCTGTACAACATATCATGTAAACTCCTTTATCAAATATGGTTGCTTTGTTCAGTGTCTTAAATAATGTATGCTAAACGTTGCAGAAAAGATTCTTAAGCAAGTTGCTGTTACTCCCCTGTTCAGGGCTCATCTAAGCTTTTTTTTTTCTTTTTCTTTTTCTATTGGTATTGAGACTCTCTTCCTTTTTCAAAGCCTGTATTGTAAGACAGATCATTTTAAGTTTTGGAAGGCCAAATATTTGACTGCTTCCTAGCTGCTTTTATGTTTAAGAATCATAACATTGTAGAACTGGAAGGAACGTCTAGAGGTCATCTAGTCCAGTCCCCTGCACTCCTGCCATGAGTGATAATTATTATCTCTACACCATCCCTGAGAGGTGTTTGTCTAACCTGCTCTTAAAAATCTCCAATGATGGGGATTCCACAACCTCCCTAGGCAACTTATTCCAGTCCTTAACCACCCTGACAGGAAATTTTTTCTAATGTCCCAACCGCCCTTGTTGCAATTTAAGCCCATTGCTTTTTGTCCTATTCTCAGAGGTTAAGGAGAACAATTTTTCTCCCTCCTCCTTGTAACAACGTTTTATGTACTTGAAAACTATTATCATGTCCCCTCTGTCTTCTCTTCTCCAGACTAAACAAACCCCATTTTTGCTATCTTCCCTCAGAGGTCCTGTTTTCTAGACCTTTAACCATTTTTATTGCTCTTCTTTGGACTCTTTCCAATTTGTCCACATCTTTCCTGAAATGTTGCACCCAGAACTGGACATAGCACTCCAGTTGAGGCCTTATCAGAGTGGAGTGGAAGAATTACTTCTCATGTCTTGCTTACAACATGCTTGCTAATACATCCCAGAATGATGTTTGCGACAGTGTTACACTGTTGACTCATATTTAGCTTGTGATCCACTATGACCCCCCAGATCCCTTTCTGCACTACTCCTTCCTGGGCAGCCTTTTCCCATTTTGTATGTGTGCAACTGATTATTTCTTTCTAATTGGAGTAATTTGCATTTATCCTTTATTGAATGTCATCCTATTTACTTGAGACCATTTCTACAGTTTGTCACATAAGAACAACCATACTGGGTCAGACCAGAGGTCCATCTAGCCCAGTGTCCTGTCTTCTAACAGTGGCCAATGCCAGGTGCCCCAGAGGGAATGAACGGAACAGGTGATCATTAAGTGATCCAATCCCCTGTCACCCATTCCCAGCTTCTGGCAAACAGAGTCTAGGGACACCATCCCTACCCATCTTGGCTAATAGCTATTGATTCATAGAATCATAGAATATCAGGGTTGGAAGGGACCTCAGGAGGTCATCTAGTCCAACCCCCTGCTCAAAGCAGGACCTAATCCCAACTAAATCATCACAGCTAGGGCTTTGTCAAGCCTGACCTTAAAAACCTCGAAGGAAGGAGATTCCACCACCTCCCTAGGTAACCCATTCCAGTGCTTAACCACCCGCCTAGTGAAAAAGTTTTTCCTAATACCCAATCTAAACCTCCCCCACTGCAACTTGAGACCATTACTCCTTGTTCTGTCATCTGGTACCACTGTGAACAGTCTAGATCCAGCCTCTTTGGAACCCCCTTTCAGGTAGTTGAAAGCAGCTATCAAATCCCCCCTCATTCTTCTCTTCTGCAGACTCTAAACAATCCCACTTCCCTCAGCCTCTCCTCATAACTCATGTGCTCGGACCTATCCTGCATGAATTTATCAAGTTCTTTTTTGAACCTTGTTACGGTCTTGGCCTTCACAACATCCTCTGGCAAAGAGTTCCACAGGTTGACTGTGCGTTGTGTGAAAAGAAATGCTTCCTTTTGTTTGTTAATTTTATTTGGTGACCCCTAGCTCTTGTTATGAGGAGTAAATAACACTTCCTTATTTACTTTCTCCACAACAGTCATGTTTTATAGACCTCTATCATATCCCCCCCCTTAGTCGTCTTTTTTCCAAGATGAAAAGTCCCAATCTTATTAATCTCTCCTCATAAAGAAGCTGATCCATACCCCTAATAATTTTTGTTGCCTGTTTCTGAACCTTTTCCATTTCCAGTATCTTTTTTTAGATTTGTCCAGATCATTTTTAATTTTAATCCTAGCCTCCAAAGCACTTGCAACCCCTCCCCATCCACAAACTTCATAAGTGTACACTTTATGCCAGTGGTCCCCAACCTTTTTGTGGCCAGTAGCACATTCATGTTTTCAGAAGAGTGTGGCGGGCGCCAACAATTTTTCAAGGCTTATTTTGTATTTGTACATTAAATAATACGAAAAACATCATATTTAATATTACATAATATATGAATCCAGAGAGAAGCCGGAGACAAGCCGCGAGGACAGAGAACACCGGTGCCCGCAGCCCCGGAGTACTCTGTCCCCAGCAGGCGCGGGGCCCCGGCTTCTCTCCCCTGCTGGGCACTAGGAACAGAGAACACCGTGCCCGCAGCCTGAGTTCTCTGTTCCCGTCAGGCGCGGGGCCGCGGCTTCTCTCTCCTGCTGGGCACTAGGCAGGCACACATAAATGCCCCGGCGGGCGCAGCGTTGGGGACCACTGCTCTATGCCATTATCTAAATTATTGATGAAGATATTGAACAGAAATGGACCCAGAACTGATCCTTGCGGGACCCTACTCAATATGCCCTTCCAGCTTGACTGAACCGCTGATAACTACTCTCTGGGAATGGTTTTCCAACCAGTTATGTACCCACCTTATGTAGGTCTATCTAGGTTGTATTTCCCTAGCTCAGTGGTCCCCAACCTTTTTCTTCTGGCGGACGCCAAAAAAACAAAACCAAAACCGTGCGCTGCCGGCGGGCGCCAAACCCCCCCCCCCCCAAAAAAAAAACCCCGAGCGCTGCCGGCGGAGCAAAAAACAAAAAAACATCCCGAGCGCTGCCGGTGGGCGCCAAGCTCTGCCGGCGGAGCAAATAAACAACAACAAAAAACACCCCGAGCACTGCCGGCGGAGCAAAAAAAAAAACAAAAAACCCCGAGGGCTACGCGGGCGCACCACGTTGGGGACCCCTGCCCTAGCTTGTTTATGAGAAGGTCATGCGAGACAGTATCAAAAGCCTTACTTAAGTCAAGATATACCACATCGCCCGCTTCCCCCCGCGTCGCCTCCCCCCATCTACAAGGCTTGTTACCCTGTCAAAGAAAGCTGTTAGATTGGTTTGACACGATTTCTTGATAAATCCATGCTGGCTGTTATTTCTCACCTTATTCTCTTCTAGCTGTTTGCAAATTGATTGTTTAATTATTTGCTCATTATCTATCTACTGAAGTTAAGATGAGTGGTCTGAAATTCCCCAGGTTGTCCTTATTTCCCTTTTTATAGATGGACACTGTTTGCCCTTTTCCAGACCTCTGGAATCTCTCCATTCTTCTATGACTTTTTAAAGATAATCGCTAATGGTTCAGATATCTCCTCAGTCAGCTCTTTCAGTATTCTAGGATGTGTTTCATCAGGCCCTGGTGATTGAAGACATCTAACTTGTCTAAGTAATTTTTAACTTGTTCTTTCCATATTTTCTTTTCTGATCCTACCTCACTGGCATTCAGTATCTTAGATGTCCAATTGCTACTAACCTTTTTGGTGAAAACCTGAAACTTCATTTAGCACTTCTGCCATTTCCACATTTTCTGTTGTTGTTTTCTTCGCATCCCCCATTTAATAACAGGCCTACCCTGTCCTTGGTATTCCTCTTGCTTCTAAGGAATTTGTAGAATATTTTGTTACACTTTATATCTCTAGCTAGTTTAATCTTGTTTTGTGCCGGCCTTTCTAATTTTGTCTCTACATACGTGTGTTAGAAGTTATGGCTTTGTTTTCAAAACAGTTAAACAGTGCTTCTAGAAAAAAATTAGTTCCATTAGCTGTACCTTACAGTAACAGGCCAGTATACGCACAGCAGAAGAAAAACAACTTGGCAAAGAAATCATTTCAGCTTCAGGTTGTCAGGATTTTATCAACTATATTAAAAAGGTGTTCTAAAATTCAGACTTCATTAGTTTGTGGGGCTATTGGGGACCAGTTTTAAGTTGTAAAAAAAGAAATTTAATACGGGGGAAAAAAATCTAAAGTACAGAAGGATGGGGCTATAGTTCCACAGTGCTGTACAGATAGTGGTTAGAATTACGCTACTTGTAAGTAGAACTAGAATTTTTCCTTTGACTTGTTGTGGATGTTCCTTATGTCATGTGATTACGATAGCAGCCCTAGTGTCTTGACAAGATGGCTTGCGTTACATAAATACATTAAAAAATGGCTGGTTTATTGGAATGTTCCAGTTTCTCAGGCTGTTCCCTTGACATTTTGCCTTTTGTTTTCCTCACAAGAAGAGTCAGCTGGCTTCCTGGATCTCCTTCCTATTGCTGCTCTAGAATACAGCGGGGGTGTGTGTGTATGTATGTATGTGTATCCTTCTGACAGTCAGAACAGCAGTAAAGACTAATGTATCTGGCCCTACTAGATTTTTCCATTGGAGGTGGTTGTGGGACAACGTTTAACTGGAGCCCCTAAAACAGGGGTGGGCAAACTTTTTGGCCTGAGGGCCACATCGGGGTTCCGAAAGTGTACAGAGGGCTGGGTGTAGTGTATTAAATTGCTCCCCGTAGGAATGTGTTACTTATGGTGTACTACTTACGGCTGCCAGTCCTGGTGCTCTGAGCGGCATGGTAAGGGGGCAGAGAGCGGGGGGATTAGATAAGGGGTAGGGGGCACCAGGGGGCAGTCCGGGGACAGGGAGTAGGGAGTGGTTGGGCAGGCATGGGAGTCCACGGCCCGAGTGTCGGGCAGGTATGTGGATAGGAGTCCGGGCAGTCGGGACAGGGAGCGGGGTGTGTGTGTGTGGTTGGATGTGGGGGGTCCCAGGGGCGGCGGTTAGGGGACAAGGAACAGGGAGGTTGGATGGGTCGGGGATTCTGAGGGGGGCAGTCAGGGGGCAGGAAGTGAGAGGGGGTGGGGGCCAGGCTGTTTGGGGAGGCACAGCCTTCTCTACCCAGGTGTAGTGTATTAAATTGCTCCCCGTAGGAATGTGCTACTTACCGTGTACTACTTAAGGCTTCCAGTCCTGGTGCTCTGTAAGTAGTACATTCCTACAGGGAGCAATTTAATACACTACACCTGTCGGCTCTTGCAGCCACGCTGCCCGGCAAGAGCTCGCAGCTCCGCCGCCTAGAGCGCTGACGGCATGGCGAGCTGAAGCTGCGGGGGAGGGGCCAGGGCTAGCCTCCCCGGCCAGGAGCTCAAGGGCCGGGCAGGACGGTCCCGCGGGCTGTAGTTTGCCCACCTCTGCCCTAAACTGTTAAAGTGAAGCTAAACTTTAGGGGAATGTAGCAGCTCTGCCAAACAGAGCTGTCTTCCTTGCAGCACATCTTCTAATCTAAGTCATGCAGGAGCCCTGTGGCTTAGGAAGTGGTTGGTCTTGCAAGATTTATATTTTGCTATAACGCAAAAATTGATTAGTTATTTTCACTTTGGTGTATTTTTAGTCAATAAAAGTTATTGGTTTATTTCATAGTTAATATTACTATGTAGCTTCTTTAGAATTCAGTGTAGCTCTGTTGTATAAACTGGAATTGGGCACCTTTATGCATAATATAGGGTTAGTGTGCCACATGGCTAAGCAGCAGTTCTGCACAAAAGGACCTGGGGATTACAGTGGATGAGAAGCTAGATATGAGTCAGCAGTGTGCCCTTGTTGCCAAGGAAGCTAACGGCATATTGGGCTGCATTAGTAGGAGCATTGCCAGCAGATCGAGGGAAGTGATTATTCCCCTCTATTTGGCATTGGAGAGGCCACATCTGGAGTATTGCGTCCAGTTTTGGGCCCCCCACTACAGAAAGGATGTGGACAAATTGGAGAGAGTCCAGCGGAGGACAACAAAAATGATCAGGGGACTGGGGCACGTGACTTACGAGGAGAAGCTGAGGGAACTGGGCTTATTTAGTCTGCAGAAGAGAAGAGTGAGGGGGGATTTGATAGTAGCCTTCAACTACCTGAAGGGGGGGTTCCAAAGAGAATGGAGCTCGGCTGTTCTCAGTGGTGGCAGATGACAGAACAAGGAGAAATGGTCTCAAGTTGCAGTGGGGGAGGTCTAGGTTGGATAGTAGGAAACACTATTTCACTAGGAGGGTGGTGAAGCACTGGAATGGGTTACCTAGGGAGGTGTTGGAATCTTCATCCTTAGAGGTTTTTAAGGCCCGGCTTGACAAAGCCTTGTCTGGGATGATTTAGTTGGTGTTGGTCCTGCTTTGAGCAGGGGGGGGGACTAGATGACCTCCTGCGGTCTCTTCTAACCCTAATCTTCTATGATTCTATGTTACTCTGGGCTTTCTTACAGATAATAAAAAATATTGTTAGGGCCTGTACATTATGTACTTCATATCTGTTATGATGTCCTTAAGGTACAACGTAAGAGATAATAAATGCTGGGAAGATGAATCGGGAAGAGGAAGAAAATAGGTTAAACTGAGATTCTATAGATCATTTGGTTAGTTAAATGTGCATTTTAATGTTTTGATGAATTAAAAAAAAAGGAAAATACATGTACAGATATATGGGAGTAAAACTAGGATATTAAGGCATCATAGAAGGGTTAAAGGGAGAATAGAAGAAAGAGAGATGGAGGCATGACAGACAGGGTCACTCAATGTTGTAGGCATAGGTAAGGGGAAGAGAAACCATGGGAGTGGTTAGGGATGCAGCATAGAGATGGGCAAGTATTAAGTATGCAGGATCTTGTAAGCATAGGATAAAGGTCTTGAATTTGAAGTTGGAAAATAAGCCAGTGAAGAGATCCAACGGGTCTGGATGCAACCAGTAGTAGGCTAGCTAGGATTCTCTTTGCAGCTCTATGTTGGATGAGTAATTTTTGTCTTAATGCATTTGATTTTTGAGATTTATAGAAATCTTATACTGCCTGTGATAGCTGATCTTTGTAAAGTAGCTCTACTTAGTCATATTTTCAATTTTAATTATGTACTGAAAAAAGCTGTATCCAGAGATTTTCATCATTCACCTAGTGCCAAGCTAAAAATGCATTTATACTTCAATAAATAAGAGAAATATGCAATCTTGTCTTGTAGTCAAAATTCTGATTTTTTTCCCCCTCATGTAATATTTCTCATTTAATGATGGCATGTAGTATTAATCAAGGATTTGAAAGTTCAGCAGCTAATGGATTCACCAATACTAGCACTCTGGGTTATGCCAGCACCTCAGAAAAATCAATTTCAGGCATGTGGAATGGAAATAAATGCTTATCATGGGCTTGAAACACTGCACAATCAAATTAAAAGACTATATTATCACCCAACAATCAATTTAAAATCACTCCTAATAGTCTATTCTTTTTATTTCTGGGAGCTAGATGAAATGGTTGCTTTGAGTTCCGAAATTGGATCTTGAGGAGAATTGCCACATCTATTTGAGGGGCATTTTATACTATTTGGTTAGCATCATGACTCTTTGTGGAAACTTCAGTGCTGCCAGTTAAATGGACTTAGGTCCAACTTAATTTGCAGCTTTTCTATTTGGAAGGTTCAACGGGGATGCCGAGGTTTGGCGTAAGAATGTGAAAGGAGGACTGGAGATTCTGAAATCAGTTGTATTAAGTCCAGGGACAGGAGATAAAGTAGTTTTTGTTTAGAAAGAAATTTTGAGGAAATACCCAAGTATTAAGACTGACAATGCAGTGAGAAGCAGTGTTTAAACTTATTAATTGTGTCAGAAAACTCTTTTTGATACTGGGATTTTCCAAATTCACTCTGAAAGCTGTTCACTCTTCTTCAGTGGGACATCATTTTATATTTACATAGCACCTCTTACACCACAGCCTGTGTAAGGATATACTGGAATTGGAAGATACAGTGGGGTTGAGGCTTTATTTCATATTGATAACTCTTTCTAAACAGTAAGTTCGGGCTTTTTAAAAATATAATTCCTTTAGAAGTACAGGTGGGTTTTTTGGATCATAGTAGTTGAACACACACATTTTTACAAGAGGTACATTTTAAAAAGCTCCATGAAGAGTAAAAATTGAATCTTGGTCACTTCGGAATTACCCATAGAACTCTTATATGAAGCAAGACTGATAGAAATTAAGAACTTCCTTTTGTGAAATAGCAAGCGGTAGCCTGTGCAGAACTACATTGCATGTAAACATGAGGGGAATCATTTTATTTTAATAATGACTAGTTATTTTAAAAGCTTTTTTATTCATAGCTATGTGGCTATCTTGTAATTAATATTCTAGCTATTATGAAAGTTCAAGTAGGCCATAAGAGTAGTCTTGGCCTTTAGAACTAATCTTTTGAAGCTCTCAAGTGTTGTGTATCTATTTCTGCCTCTCTTTTTTTACAGGCAGCCTTTCACTTCCTGATATTTACAAGGGTCTATGGGCAACAATCAAGCAAAGAGAGTGGTGAATTTTGTTTGCTACTCAGAGTAATAGTGGCTTGCGTTCTGTCAGTTTACTTTCCCAGGATGCCTAGCTGTGCACTTCCAGCCATGGCTTGGGAGGTGTCGGAGACCTGGATGTATGGGGTCTGTTCTCTTTACAACCAACTACGGTGGGCTCCTCCTCTTCCCTGGGAAAGAAGCCACTGATATCCACAGTGGGAGAAGGAGCTGTTTCACTTACTGTTCCTCCGCATCTCAGAAGGTTGTGTTCATCTTGTACTTATGCCATTTCCTTTCCAGGAGTGAGCAGAACACAAGCACCTAATGGAGAGACATCTCCTACTTGAGGATAGGTCTGAACTGGCTTCTCCTTAGTGGGTCTAGTACCCTGATTTCCCCCCCCTCCCCCCTTTTTTGGAAATGTCACAGTGGCCATAGTTTGCACAGCAGAGGATCAGCGATGGTAATGAGGGGCATGGACAGAGATGTAGAACAAGCCCCAGTTCATTCAAGAACAACAGGCAGAAGAATGCCCTGATAACATACCTACACCCTTACCTGAGTTATGTCCTAGTGCAGTGGCTCTCAACCTTTCCATACTGCTGTATCCCTTTTAGGAGTCTGATTTGTCTTGCGTACCCTCAGGTTTCATCTTACTTAAAAAGTACTTGCTTACAAAATCAGACAAATACAAAAAAGTGTTAGCACACTATTACTGAGAAATTGCTTACTTTCTCATTTTTACCATACAATTATAAAATAATTCAATATTGTGCTTACATTTCAGTGTATACTATATAGAGCTGTATAAACAAGTAATTAATTGTCTGTATGAAATTTTAGTTTGTACTGATTTCACTAGTTCTTTTTATGTAACCTGTTGTAAAACTCGGCAAATATGATAAGTTGATCTACCTCCTGGAAGACCTCTGCGTACACCCAGGGATCCACGTACTCCTGGTCGAGAACCACTGTCGTAGTGGTTCTCCACTAACCTCCAGGCAAGGAATGAATGGATGAATGTGTCCTCGTAGTAATGGGACTCTGAAAGTGATGACTGACAGTTTCTGTACTTTCACTTATTTCAATACCTCCTTTCTTTCATAAGAAAGACATTACCATTCCCTGTGCTCTGGCTTCTGCCTCTAATCCTTGGTATCAGGGAGAGGATAGGGCTTCTCTTTGAAAGAAAGGAGTGCCCTAAAAAGGGGCCTGAAAAGTTGGCACCATCATAGGCACTGATCCTTTGAAGATTGAAGCACTTATGATTAACTCTCTGCATATCTCCTTGATTTCTATAGGATCTAGGCCCCTCTCAGCAGGTTGCCTTCTAGTGTATATTCAGTTATTTATGTTGACTTCAGTAATAAAAGGAAGACGTTACTACTTGTTATGCTGTCACTTGTGCAGAAATACAGGTGCATTGAGTGAATTGGATTCTTTTCTGGCTCACATCAACATAATTGATAATTTCATTAGTGGGCCATCTGTATAACCACTATGTCTTTGTTTACATCCCATAGAGGGCTATAGGTTTTCACAGTTATTACTTGGAATCTACTTTGATGGCACATGTAAATGAGGATGGCATTTATAGAAGGTGATACCAGAAATAAAGCTAGGTTTTGACTGAAGGTTGAGTTAATAGGACTGGCAGTTCAAGTAGAAAAAATCCTTTATTTGTAAACAGTAAACTCAATGTGAAAACTAAACCCACATATGCAAAATCCATAGTGCAACTCGTAACAAATTTTCAGAGTAGAACTTCACTTTAAGAAGTAATATGTTTCAGACTATAATTGATTTTATGCCCAGATAATTCTTCCTAATAGCAGATGCTCATAGTATTATATGAAAGAGCTCTGTGACTGAACCTGGAGCAGAGGAGTAGAATGTTTATACATTTAGCTGCTTTTGTATCTATATAACCCTGGCTATACAGTGCCACTCTAATTTCCAGCAGTTGTAATTGTCTGTTTGTTTTTTTTCCAGACACTTATTACTAAGTTTAGTTCCCCAAGTGTGTGTGCATGTATACATTCCATAGGGTATGTATACCCAATACACTGGAGTTAGACTTTGGCCGGCGGCACCACTAGATGACCCTGATGTGCCAAGCTGAGGGTATAAAAAGGGCATGGCTGCTGCCTCCCTCTCTTCCTCCCAACTGCCAGTGGTTAGACTTGGAACTCCCTTGTTGCTGTTTAGCTTTGGTTCCCCAGCCTCTATAAAGAGTGTCTTATTGTATATAGGTGTAGTTACTATGTGTTTCAAGATCTGATGGATTGAAGATGGAAAAAATCCCCAGGGTTTAAACAATGTGCCACTTGCTGCGTTCTGATTGCTGTCACAAATAGACACAAAAGCTGTTTTAGTTCCTCTAGATGAGGGGCAAATGCTCGATTTTGTAACTTCTTGTCTACCAGAAAAAAGAGAGCAGGGATTTCTGCCTCAAAGTCCACCTTCTGGAGGAGTGATGTCTCCCTCTTACAAATCGGACCCTGAAGAGAACAGACTCTTTGTCCACAAAGACTGCCCCTTCGGCTCTGAGGCCTAAATCCGGAGAGAGATTCTGCTCCTCATTATTCACCAGCGGCCTCTTCGAAATGCTCCAAGCATTTGTTGTCAGAGTTTGACACAGTTGAAGCCCTGCACTGTGCCTCACAGAAAAGCATCTAGAAAGTCCTCTGGTGCTAAGTCAGGGTCTGGTCACAGGTTAGAAAGAACTGTATATGAAACAAATGGGGTGGGGAGGAGGAAGGCACTCTCCAGCAAGGTCTGTGGTGATGTCCTACCATCCTGTGTTCAAGGAATAATAATGCTGGGCTTTCTTGCAGCGTGTTACCCATGACCTTGTTTGGGGCTCCATCTTGTATATCATCCTCTGAGTTGTAGGTGTCTGACACTTGAATCTAAATCCACTACTTGATATTGGAAAGAAGAAATATTGTCATCTTTGAATTTCAGGGGCTTCGTTGGTTTTGAGGGAGGTCTCCATTGTTTTACCTCTCTTCCAGAGCCTCCCTTCACTTCTGTGAGAAGTGGAAAGAAAAGAGGTCTCTACTGCTCCTCTCGCCCCGCCCCCTTTCCATTTTTAGGTCTTTCTCTCCTGTGATTAAATCCTGTACTGTTGTTTTGAGGCCCTTCTAGAATAGAGATCTTGATCACATTTAAGTTCACACAGTTGTAAATGCCACATAGGGTGAACCATGAGCAGGAACCAGTGTTTGTCGTAGGACAAATATTTGGAATGTTTGTGGAGTGCAAAATACAAATAAACATTTGTTCCTGGTCATAGTTTACTCTGTGGTTGAATTTCCAGTTGACTTAATTAGCAAATGAATAACTAGAGTTACAAAACCAAAGCCTTCAAGCCAGACTCAAAGTGCTGGGGAATTTGACAGCTTTTATAGCTGACAACTCCCAGAATTTGGACAATTTTTTTTTTTTAAGACTTTGTACATGGCACAAGTCATTGGTTGGGTTGTTTGACTCCTACCACATTAGTTTGGCTATGGTGGGTGTGACAGTCTATACCCCTATCTTCACCCCTTTTACAGGACTATGATCAATTTTGTACAAAGTATGGCTTGTGAGGTAACATTTGGAAGCTCATAATTTGCTGATCATTATGGTCCTGGTAAAATATGCAGTGTTGCCACACAAGTAAAGGTATAAGATTCCTCTGTATGGTATTACTAAGACATGTTTCAAGTCTGGGGGAGCAGCCACAAATCAGTTCCCCAGAGACAAAGAGCTAGTCAACACCTCAGCCAGAGGTCAACAAAATGACACAACCTGGTTAAGTGGCCATTCTTTGGCAGGCAAGCGATGTGGGTGAAAATCTAAATATTGACAAATGACTTGGGGTGCCCATCCACACCGACTTTGTCTCTTGAGCCCCAGCTGGAGATGATTCTCAAAGAAGAGAGCTATAAGAAGGGGGGAGCAGATGTCCCAAATTCTTTCCTTCGCATGGCACTGATGTAGTCGGTGTCGCAAGTTATTTATGTACCAGATGCGCTAAAGATTCGAATGTCTTTTCATGCTTCGACCACCATTCCAGAGGACCAGGAATACCTTGTAACACTGGCTACAAAAGTGCCATGCAAACGCCTGTTCTCACTTTCAGGTGACATTGTAAATAAGAAGCGGACAGCATTATCTCCCATAAATGTAAACTAACTTGTTTGTCTTAGCGATTGGCTGAATAAGAAGTAGGACTGAGTGGACTTGTAGGCTCTAAAGTTTACATTGTTTTTGAGTGTAGGTATGTAATAAAAAAAATGTACATTTGTAAGTTGCACTTACATAATAAAGAGATTGCTCTACAGTATTTGTATAAGGTGAATTAAAAAATACTATTTCTTTTGTTTTTTACAGTGCTGATATTTATAATAAAATAATAGTGAGAACTGTACACTTTGTATTCTGTGTTGTAATTGAAATCAATATTTTGAAAATGTAGAAAACATCCAAAATATTTAATAACTTTCAACTGGTCTTCTATTAACAGTGTGATTAAAACTGTGATTAATTGTGATTAATTTTTTAAATTGCGATTTATTTATTTTTTTGTTAATCTCATGAGTTAACTGTGATGGACAGCCGTAATCTAAATCTGTGTTCGGATTGAAGTGTTTCGCAAATTCAGTTTGGGATAACTGGTTTTGTGCATATCATTTTCTATTAATAAAATGACTTTGAGATTGTATTGTCCATGAGAGAGCTGGGCAGTACAAGACACACATTTTATTAAAAGGAAATGAAGAGGAAATTGAACTTTCATATTTCATGGTGCAATTGTGATGACAGAAAACAATATTCGTCGACAAAGTATAGAAGATATTTGTCTTTTTTCTGTTCAGTTACTCTGTGGGAGTTGTCAAAATAGAGGGCAAGTTACTTTTAAAAATATAATGTAGCTGTAGTAGAATTACCTGCTGGCTATCGCTTATAAGTTCTATATATTCTTTAAAAGA
The DNA here is from genome assembly GCA_003942145.1 of Platysternon megacephalum. NCBI lineage: Eukaryota > Metazoa > Chordata > Testudines > Platysternidae > Platysternon > Platysternon megacephalum. The sequence continues at coordinate 3,995,720 of QXTE01000109.1, read as the reverse complement.
CTTCTATGTTCAGCAATCAGTAACATTAATTGAAATGTATCTGTGTAAACCAGTGGTGGGCAACCTGCGGCCCGCGGGCCCGTCAGGGTAATCTGCTGGCAAGCCACTAGACAGTTTGTTTACATTTGCACGACTGCCCGCAGCTCCCAGTGGCTGTGGTTCACCGTTCCCAGCCAATGGGAGATGCGGGAAGTGGCGCGGGCCGCAGGGACGTGTTGGCCACCGCTTCCTGCAGCTCCCATTGGCCGGGAATGGCGAACCGCAGGCACTGGGAGCTGCAGGGGGCCATGCCTGCGGACGGTCAATGTAAACAAAATGTCTTGCGGCCCACCAGCAGATTACCCTGATGGGCCGTGTCAGGGTTCCTTCCCCACTCTGAACTCTGGGGTACAGATGTGGGGACCCGCATGAAAGACCCCCTAAGCTTATTTTTACCAGCTTAGGTTAAAAACTTTCCCAAGGCACAAATTCCACCCTGCCTTGAACAGTATGCTGCCACCACCAAGTGATTTAGACAAAGAATCAGGGAAAGGACCACTTGGAGTCCTATTCCCCCAAACCCTGCACCCCCTTTCCTCGGGAAGGCTTGAGAATAATATCCTCACCAATTGGTACAGGTGAACACAGACCCAACCCTTGGATCTTAAGAACAATGAAAAATCAATCGGGTTCTTAGAAGAAGAATTTTAATTAAAGAAAAGGTAAAAGAATCACCTCTACAAAATCAGGATGGTAAGTACTTTACAGAATAACAAAAGATTCAAAAACACAGAGGATTTCCCCTCTAGGCAGAACTTTAAAGTTACAAAAACAGGGATAAACCTCCCTCCTAGCACAGGGAAAATTCACAAGCTAAAGCAAAAGATAACCTAATGCATTCCTTTGCTATTACTTACTATTTCTGCAATATTAGATGCTTAGGTTAGATATGGCTTAGGGAGATGTATTTTCCCTGCCCCTGGTTCCTTGTTGACTCTGGGAGAGACAGACAAAAAACCTTCCCCCACAGATTTGAAAGTATCTTCTCCCCTTATTGGTCCTTTTGGTCAGGTGCCACCCAGGTTATCTGAGCTTCTTAACCCTTTACAGGTAAAAGAGGAATTAACCCTTTACAGGGTAAAGAGGGATTTTATGCTACCCGTAGCTGTATGTTTATGACAGGCCGTGTGCAAAAGGTTGCCATCCTTGTCCTAGGTCCTAGTTTTCAGAGGCACTGAACCTGAGTTAGAACTGAAGGTGGCCTATGAAAATCTGGCCCTGAGTGTTTCAAATGGAGCATCCAAAAGCTGATGCCCCCCCAAATTAGTGGTCATCCTTCTGAAAATGAAGGTCTAAACTTTCTCTTCCCCCTATGGCAAATCCTATGGGACTGAGGAGGCAGTTCCAATGCCTGCCCTCCACCAGGATGATGGTACTCTAGGAGAGGTGCAAGGAGGGATAATTTACAATTTTCTGTGCTTGCTTTTCTGAAAATGGCACAACTTTTAGAAAATGAAAAAGGGAAATTGATTACTGTGACAGAAATGTTAGTTTTACGTTTCTAAGACTCTAGTGTGAAAAAGTAAAACCTTAAAATAATAAATAATTATAATCTACAAAAGAACTTGACAAAGGCCCTTGACACTGAGCTCTTTAAAGCCCCTTCTGCACCCCTTTTCAGAGGCCGCTCTCCCAAATACATTTTTAAAAAATGGAATCTCTTACAGCAAGGAGTGATGATAGAGTGGGTTCCTTTTTGTTATCAATGGAGGGGTTTTTACTGTACATATTTCCTAGTCTCCCAAAAGAAAGGCAGTTGGAGATCAACCGCTTTACTCACAAACTCAAGTTTCATATGGTCGCATCTATAATTTCATCCCTTGAAAAAGACATGATTTATAGCCCTTGACATGAAGGATACATATTTTCATGTCGACATTCACCCCACTCACCAATGCGCTGTCAGGTTCATAGTTGGCTTTGACCACTTTCAGTACAGAATACTCCCTTTCTGCATTGTTGCCTCCCCCATGGGATAGCAGCCTGGTTTTAGTCTTCTACTCTGATAGCCTGGTTTTAGTCTTCTCCCTACATTGACAGTTGGTTCCTTGTTGCTGGGTAATGCCAAGAGCCCAGGTGTTGACTTAGACAATGCTACAAGTCCTTTTCTTTCTGGACTGTCAGCACAAACACAGAAAAATTCATTCACACACCTGCACAGACTTTGGCCTTCATTGGGGCATCCTTAAATTTCATTGTGGCAAGGGCTTACCTGCGGAGAGACAGGTTTCAGGCTATGAACGTATCCTAGACTAGATCATAACCAACCCCAGAGTGCCTGTCAAGACATGTCTTTCTCTCTTAGGCTATGTGGCCTCATGCACGTACGCTGCATCTTTTGCAAGACTCCATCTTTGTTGCCTACAAGTGTGGCTTCAAACTGTGTACTTGCCAAAATGACACTGCAATCAATGTTTTAGGACTATGAGCAGTTCAGAGGGGTTGCAAAACCTTTCTCCAGTTCACTCAAGATCACCTGCCCTCATAATGTCAGACAACATTATGACTATCTTTTACATCCGCAAACAGGGAAGAGCAAGATCTGCCCCCCCTGTGGAACTAGTGCATCGGCAATCCAATCACCCTGTTGGCAGTCTACCTCCCAGGAAACCAGAATGTGCTGCTAGACTCCCTCAGCAGACATTTGCAGTTGATCATGAGTGGCAACTTTGTAACTCTCTGGTAAACAATATTTTTGCTTTATGGGGGACTCTGACCGGGGACTTGTTCGCCTCCTAAACAAATGGCAAGTGCAACATATACAGTTCCAGAGGAGCCCTGGGTTGCTCCACACACAGGGGTGATGCTCTATTTCTTCCATGGTCAGATCATCTGAACTATGCCTTCTCTGAACTACCACTCCTGTCCCAAGTTTTGACCAAGATTCTACGGGAGAAGGCACGAGTTACTCTTATTGCCCCCAAGTGGCTCTGACAATTGTTTCCCCGAACCTCCTATGCATATCATCTTGTTATTCCTACGTTTCCCGATGTTCTGAATCAGAGGAATGGCAAGATCAGGCATCCCAACCCATGACCACTTCATCTCAGAGTCTGGTTTTTGGATGGGCATTGTCCTTGGAACAATCATGTTTTGAAGCTGTACAGGACACTCTTTCTGTATAGTAAATGTTCCTTAGCCAAGTGGAAGCATTTCTTTATCTGGGAGCATCAAAGACATATTTCTTCAGAAGCCACAGACAGTCTATGAAGACAGCAGGTTTGCCTGTTAGTTCCTTACAGGCCCACTTGGTAGCATTCAGTGCATACCATCAGTCTTCACTGGGCTGCTTGATCTTCCCACTCCCTCTGACTGGCCAATTCTAGAGAGGCCTAATCAGAACCTTTTGTCTTTATTTAAAAAAACCAAAACAAAAAAACCCCCCAAACCCTACTCAATGAGACTTGAACCTTGTTTTGTCAGTACTCACCAAGCCTCCTTTTGAGCCATTAGCTTCTTGCTATGTGTCTTTCTTACCCAGGAAGGTCGCTTTTCTGGTCGCCTTCCCCTCAGCTAGGAGGATTGGTGAGCTTGGGGCATTTAATGCATATCCTCCTTACACTACATTCCTTGTGGACAAGGTTTCATTACATATACACCCTATATACATCCCCAAAGTAGTCTGAGTTTCAGCTGAACCAGTGTATCCACTCTACCTCTGTTCTTCTCAAAACCTCACACATCCTCAGAAGAAAGGAGGCTCCATTCCCTTGACATGTGGTGGGTGTTAGCCTTTTACCTGCAGAGAATGAAAACAATCTGGAAGTCCCCTAGAGTATTTGTCGCCATAGCTTTGACCTCTGCCCCCTTCCGCTATCTTCTCTCAAAATGGGTCTCAAGCTGTATTTTGCTGTATCAGCTGTCTAATCTTTCCCCTCCTCTTGGGGTAAGAGCTCATTCCACAAGAGTTCAAGCAACATCTATAGCATCGCTTCAAGAGGTGCCCCTACTTGATATTTGTAAGGCAACTACGTGGATCTCAGTCCACACTTTTGCTAGACACTGTATTTATTGATACAGGACTCCTCTGACGATGCATCTTTTGGAATGGCAGTCCTTCGTTTGGCTTTGCCATATCCAACCTAGACCCTTTTCTCCTATTTGCGTATTGTTTGTCAGTCACAGTGGAATACACCTAGGGACTAGCAGTTGAAGAGAAAGCTAGTTACCTTATCTCAAAAAACCCACCAATTAGTATATGTGGTCCCTGTCGGTATTCCACTCTTCCCCTCTGCTTTGGGTTTTCTGATTCACGGTGGAGAAGGAACTAGAGAGATGGTCAGTGTACTCCACCTTTATCTCTTTAGTTTGGAGGCATGAGGTGAGCCTGGGCATATGTGTGGACTAATGGACATTGCTTTCAAAATTCTCCAGCTCTGGGTGTATGGAGCACATGCATGCTCACAATGAAATACAGATAGGGACAACATACCTCGAAGAATCTCCAGTTGTTGTAAGTAACTTTCTCGTATTGTTAAAGAAATAATGGAATAAAGAAGGAAAAGGAAAAACAAAATATCTTTTTGCGGAGTACTTGAATAATTATTCAGCTTTTTCTGCTGTATATGCTCTCTCCTATCTAGAGAACTGTGGAACTACTGTACTACATATTTATGTGAGTTGAATCCCTAATGCAGTGTATAACTTTAAGGTCAGTGGTGCTTTTATACTGTACAGTGACACAATTTTTCAAGTAAGTTGTAAGTTTTGGCCAGGAGAATAGTCCTCATTAAGGAGTAGGCACTTAACTCATGCAGCTGAAACTTACTCTTCTAGATGTAGCTGTATGCAAAAAAGCACTTTTAAAATATTTCTTTTTGGGGAGGGGGTCTTTCACCCAAGCTGTTTGAAAAGCTGCAGTTCTGCCTTCATTGCTTATCTTGAACTGTATGAGATCAGTTGGATGGTTCAGTGTAATCGAAGCACCCTTTTGCACCAGGTTGAGTGCTACTTCGTTCTGGGAATAAACTTGCTCAGTTTGAGGACCATGGCTGACAACTCAGCTCCTCAAACCCTATGAAACTTTTTGCCTCAAGAGTAAATTTTACCTGAGATGGAGCTTTCTCAAAGGCCAGTCTGAGACTGTGGCACAAACTCACAGGAGTTAAAGGGTATCACATACTTCTACACCTTCCAAACATCAAAGTAAACACTCTACCAAACCAAAAGACTATACTGAACAAGCAGTTCTGCCTGGAGGAGAGGAGGATGCAAGAGAACAGCCTAACATGATGGATGTTAGTCACACCGTTTAAGGCAGTTGGATACCGGTGGTGGTGGGGTGGTATAGGAACCTACATGGAATAGTGTAGTACGTGAAGTATTGGTATTAAAACTGCCACCCGTATCTTTTGCCTTTTTCATGTGGGTCTGGGTGCAGCCAATGTCACCACTGTCTTCTGGGCATAGTTAATGCTCTTGGTCTCCTCAGCTAGCCAACCAGTTTCAGCAGTTTGAATCGCAGCAGGATGATAGTAAGGGTGACAGTGGCTGCTACTTGGTCTCTGAACCTGGAGAGTTGTCCTTTATCAAATACATGTTATGAAGAGGAGAAACAGGACAGTAACTCTATGTAAAGAAAAAATGTTTTCAGTTACATGATGTTGGCTTAGTTACATTTTGAGTGGGTGATGGAACCTGTAAGGGTTGTAGCAAAGATCTAGGCCAGAATCCCACATTCAGTAAAGGTTCTATGCCCTTGACCTTACCTTACATAAACTGGTGAAGCCACTTCAAATAACTGTCACTGCTGCCCAGTTTCAGAGGCGATTGAGACAATATATTGCCTTGAGAGCTTGGTAATTGACATGTCAGTGACTAGAGTGAAACCCAGTCAATTCACATGGTATTGCACCCTCAGAACTCTGTGCTTTGGTACTAAGATTGATTTAGTGGGAGGGATTTATGAGTGAATGCCTGGAACTCTTTGAATTATGGATTACCAGACCTTAACTGGCAAAAGGTAGCTAGAGCTCTGAAGTGGTAGGGGGAGTCTGTCAAGATCTGGTGAAGTTTCTTCCCTAGGACAATCACCAAAAAGCTGTGTATGAGGTTGTGATATTAGGTGTGGGAGCTTTTTGTGTATGTGACTTGATAGCGAAAGCCATTGTACCATAAATGTCTGCCTGGCTGCCATTCTCTGGGTTTCATGAAGAATTATAGAAAAAGTTTGAGGGACCTGCTTAGACCTGGGAAGAGCCTCTTTGGGGAACAGATGAGGGGTCTCAAGGTGAAAACCATTGTCATCTTGGATTTTTGTCCTGCCTCTTTAGTACCCCCTGCAAAGAAGAGAAGGGAAAGGCTTCATATGGAAACCAGCTTTCACATCAGTGGCTGATACAGACTGCTAGAAGCCTTGTTGCCCATGTACAGGAGCTCAACGTCAACACCATAAGAAGCTTGAAGGCTCCTAAGCTCCCTTTCTGCAAGCACCAAACTATGAATTTATAGCCAAACAACCTCTACTAGGAGCATGCCTATGCCTACTTGTCAAACAGAGTAGGAGCTTTTTATCCCCATGCCCTCTGCTATGCCCTTAAAAGAAACCACATGCTTGGGGCACAGTGCAGTCTTCCCTGTGAGTCCTATAACTCCCTCTTTCCCCCCCCCCCCCATCATGTTCCTAGATGCTTTGGATACATGGTCCTTAACATTGTTTAGATCCAACAAATCCAGTTTTCAGAAAACTCCCCAATTGTCCTTTATTTCTCAGAGAATGGCTGGCCTTAAATTGGAAGTCCATATCAAGGCACACTATTTGAAGAGCAATACTGGGATTTTTTCCATCTGACACATACAGTGTAGCCATATGGTTCTTACTCCATATGCTTATCAAATGGTGGTGTTTAGATGAGCTTTGAGTGAGGAATCTCACCTTAAGAGTTTAATTCCTGTGGAATCACTTTTCTGAAGCAGTGGAAACTAATATATCCTGCTTCCTAAAGTTTTATTTCCTTCAGAATATCCCGTATGTGAGTTAGCTACACTTAGTGAGGCAGGAGGTGAAGGAGTATTGTATTTTTGGATACATCCTGTTTAATCTTGATATTGCTGGGAGGTATTTTAAGTCTACACATAGGGAATGAGTAAGTATGTTGTTTTGTGGCATTGCCCTTATCCCTCAAGCAACTGACTTTACAGAAGTGAGAATCTTGCACAGATGTTATATGTAGAGGGAGAGCTTACTTTGTTTCCCTGAAGATATCCTCTTTTATGGTTTTCACTGGCCTACCTACCTCCCTTCAGAAGAGAAAGTTCCAAAGGCAGGGGTAAAGCTCACAGAGCTAGTTGAGGTGAGGAAAGGGGAGGGTGGAGGGATGACTGCAAGTCCAACACACTAATGCTGTCCTTGAAGACCAAATAACCTTAGGATACTTGTCTGTCTTGAACTAGGGCGGTGAGTATCCTCACAAGATACCTTCAGAAAAGCAGTTTTCCCTTGCCCTTTTAAAAACAAAAACAACCTCCTCCTCTTCTTTCATCCTTTAATAAAAATAAGGTTTTAGAAGTTGGGTTTGGCTATCAACCTGTCCATGCCTCGAAAAGGGTAAAAGTGGATGTTTTGCCTGTTTGCTGTTTCTTTTACTGACCGACTTGTTTCATGCCTGAGAAATTAGGGATGATCAAGTCCATCATGTCCATAGTGGAGCTTTGATGGATTATAGCAACAGGACATATAGGAGTGCTCATCTGTGTGTGCTGGCCACTGAAGCAAGAGCATGTGCAACTAAGCTAACTGTTGCAAATCAGCTTGATATTCCATTACTTTTTCTGGGATTCGGGAGCCTTTTGTTAGTATTCTGTTTTAGCATTTTTTTTTTTACAAAACTCCTTTAAATATCTGCTTGTTTGACTTTTGATAAGCTTGTACATGAACAACAATATTAATTTGTGATTAACAGTTTCATGTTAATTTCTTTAGCTGAAATCATCCATAGGATTTTTAGGTAACACTTCAGAAAGCTAAACTGTCCCAAGGATTTAGGTCTTACAAGTTAAGGGTGTGCATCTATTATTTTCCTTGATATGCAGGAATTCCTGTTATGTATGGATGATTACACGCTTCTTGTGCACTTGATCTTGAAGGATAGATATATTGCCTTGCAGGACTTAATGTATGAATTGAGTTTTGACTTGCAGCTTGTGTCCCCCTATGTATTGCATGCTTACTGAAGGCTTACTTACATGTGGGAAATGTTCCAAAGTTTCCACTTGTCACTGGCTCCCAATGTTGCAGTGTACCCCATGTGTGAAATATTCTCATTAGAGTTAAATTTATACAGTGATATTTGCTTTAAAAACTGTTACCTTCCTGACCAGCGATATTTAAATTATCTTAAAATGCTGTCAGAAATGAGGAGTCTGCATGCCTCTGGAGTCAGCAGTAGACTTTCCAGGTTAAATGTTTGATTCAAATTGAGATTCATAATGACTGGTTACTGGCTCTTTGGTCTTAGTTGATCTCAGTCCTGTTGCTAGTAGTTTAGTCTTCCTACTGAGAATGCCAATTGTCCTATGGATACTTAAGATTGCAGCGTCACTGAGACAGAACAATTTTTTCTAGGGATGATTTGCTCATGATGTGTGTTGAGTCACACTGGAATAGATTAGAGAAGCTTAAACTGCTTTTTGCTTTTTTGACCTATAAAGTTTAGTCTCCAGGTCATTTTCACAATCAGTTTAACTTTAAAAATAAAAAAAATTCTCAGTTAGATCTTAGCCGGTTTTCTGAAAGAAGGATTGCAAGCTGCAAACCAAGGATTTAGACTAGAGAGTGATTTTAGAGGTAGATCGATGGGGCAATATGCTTGTAAGAGGATAAGGAAGAAAAAAATGAAAATACAATTTTTAAGTGGGTTGAATGTTGGTATTTATTTTGTATCCTGAATTAAGCATGACTGTAGAAAAATTTTAAGTCTCCCAGAAATGTGAGCTTGGGGATAAAACACTGTTACCAAGGGACCACCCTGAAACTCAGCCAGCAGAAGCAGAGATGAGCAGCTGCAGAATGTATGGCAGGTGGGTATACCAAAGCTGAGACCTCCCTCCTCTCCAGCACTCTGAATTGTGCATGGGAGAGCACCCCGTCCCAACACAGAGCCCATGCCATGTGAGCATAGGGACAAAGACTGTTGAGAGGAACTGCCCAGAAACTCAACCAGCAGGAGTGACAGCTGCATTGTACCTTTTCCAGTCTTTCCCCAGGACATTTTCTCCCCTTTATTGATTGGCTGTTTTGCTTTAACTGTTCCCAAAACACACACACCATCATCACCTCTCTTCCCCCCTCCCCCCACTTCTTTTTGTTTAGCTAATTGCTGTTCAACAAACCAACAAAAAACATAGCACTATCATGAAGTTTGTAAACAGTCATTTCTTCTTCTTCTATGTTATAGCCCTTTCTCCTCAATCTTTTGTCCCTTGTATATTTAGATTATAAGCTTATTTGGTCAGAGACTACTTTTACTCTGTTTCTACAGTGCCTAGCACAATGGGATACTGGTCTTGTTTGGGATTCCTAGGCACTACTGTAATACTACAGCTTAACTACTGCACATTATGTTGGTGTTGCAGGATAGACCTTCCACACGTGGGTCACAAATATGCAGTATCTGGACTAAAGAGGGGAATGGCTCTTGTGTTCAAAAATATTAAAATGCTTGCTAAGATCTAAGATGCCTCACTTCAGTGATGCATTAGGCTTAGAACTCTTTTTAATTGCAGATATTTCTTATATACACACCTTTTTGCTCTTGTACTCATAACTGTTTCTGTGTCTTTGGCTTTTGACAAAATTGTCAAATGCAGAATAACTGGATAAGTAGGAGGAATAAAAGGTAGTGAAGTATGGAAAAATGAATAATTAAAACATGTTTATAGTGTAAGATGCCATTATCAAATTTCTTACTCATGTTGCCCTGTTTGAAGGCTCATAGCTTTAAAGTCCAGAGGGGACCATCATGATCATCTAGTCTGACCTGCACATCACAGGCTACAGAACTTCACCCACCCACTCCTGTAACAGGCCCATAACCTTTGGCTGAGTTACTGAAGTTCTCAAATTTTGGTTTAAAGACTTCCAATTACAGAGAATCCACCATTTAACCATGTAACCTGTGCCCCCTGCTTTAGAGGAAGGTGAACAAACCCCAGGGTTTCTGGCAGTCTGATGTGAGGGAAAATTCCTTCCCAATCCCAAATACTGTTATCAGTTAGATCCAGGGCATGTGGGCAAGACCCACCAGCCAGACACATGGGAAAGTATTCTCTGTAGTAACTTAGAGCCCTCCTCATCTCTGGCTATTGGAGATATTTACTACTCAGAGTCATGGATGGGCCACATTCTAGTGTAGGCAACCTCCTCATACCATCACTGTCATAAACTTACCAAACTCAGTTTTGAAGCCAGTTAGGGGATGCAAAACCTACTTCCCTTGGAATGCTGTTCCAGAACTTGACTCCTGGGATGGTTAGAAACCTTCCATCTAATTTCAAATCTAAACTTTTTGATGGCCAGCTTGTATCCTTTTGTTTTTGTGCCAGCAATGGCTCTTAACTTAAATAACTCCTCCTCCTCCCTCCTTGGTGTTTGTCCCTCTAATGTATTTACAGAGTGCTGTCATATATCTCTTCCACCTTTGTTTTGTTAGGCTAAACATGCCGCGCTCCTTAAGTCTTCTCTTTTAAGATAGGTTCTCCATTCCTCCCATCATCCTAATAGCCCTTTTCTGCACCTGTTCCAGTTTGAATTCTTCTTTCTTAAACATGGGAGACTAGAATTGCATACAGTATTCTAGATGAGGTATCCCCGGTACCTTATCTAATGGTAATAATTAGAGCTGTCAATTAATCTAAGTTAATGCCTGAAAACAAAATTAACACATTTTTAACATGTTAATCGCAGACCTCTGAGTGGGGAGGGAGGCATTGGCAGTGGGGGAGCTGAAGCCCCAGCCTGCAGCTCCGCAGGGGGCTGAAGCCCAGAGCCCGCAGCCTCAAGCTTATATTTGAAAATATAGAAAAACATCCAAAATATTTAAATAAATGGTGTTCTAGTATTGTTTAACAGTGTGATTAATGACAATTGATTTTTTAAATCTCGTGATTCATTGCGAATAACTTTTTAAATCTCTTGACAGTCCTAGTAATAACACTTCCCTATCTCTACTGGGAATATATCACCTGATGCTTCCTAGGATTGCAGTAATTTTTTTCATGGCTGCATCACATTTGCAGCTGTGTCATCCTGTGATCAATCAGTACATCTAGGTCTTTCTCCTCCTCTGTCACTTCGAATTGTAAATCCCCAGTTTATAGCAAAAATTCTTCTTATCGTTCCTTAGGTGCATAACCTGGCACTTCGCACTACTGAACATTTCTGTTCCAGATTTCGAGATCATCCAGATCTTCTTGTATGCTGTATTGGCAAAACGTCCAAACTTTATTCTCCACATATTATTAGCACAAACCCACTTTTCGTGCCAAAGTCAATAATGAAGATGTTAAGTAAGATTTGATCCCAAGACTGGTCTTTGAGGAGCTTCACTAGTAACCTCCTTTCAGCCTGACGGTTCACTTTTCAGCATGATCGGCTGTAATCTCCCCTTTAACTAGTTCCTTACCCACCTTTCCATTCTCATATTAATTAATCCCTGGGTTCAGTCACAGAGATCCCCTTGGGACTGTCACCTCCCGTGCTGAGTTTACCTCTCAGCCCGTTTTCCCTGCTAGCTTGGGACTCCAGAACCCTGTCTTGTTGAGCCAGACTCGCTAGCCTGCTGCAACACAGACCCAGGGTCTGGTCCACACCCGCAAAGCTGCAGAATTAACTGAAAACATCTCCACAGGTCACCTAGCACCAGCACCCAGACACCCAGCCCCTAATGGGATCCAAACCCCAAATAAATCCATTTTACTCTGTATAAAGCTTATACTGGGTAAACTCCTAAATTGTTCGCCCTCTATATCACTGATCTGCACAACTGTTTGCTCCTCCAGGTATTAATCACTTACTCTGGGTTCATTAATAAACAAAAATGATTTTATTAAGTATAAAAAGTAGGATTTAAGTCAGGGGTTCTCAAACTGGGGGTCGGGACCCCTCAGGGGGTCGCGAGGTTATTACATGGGGGGTTACGAGCTGTCAGGCTCCACCCTAAGCCCCGCTTTGCCTCCAGCATTTATAATGGTGTCAAATATATAAAAAAGTGTTTTTAATTTATAAGGGGGGTCGCACTCAGAGGCTTGCTATGTGAAAGGGGTCACCAGTACAGAAATTTGAGAACCACTGATTTAAGTGATTTCAAGTAATAACAGACAGAACAAAGTAAGTCACCAAGCAAAATAAAGCAAAAACATGCAAGTCTAAGCCTAATACATTAAGAAACTGATGACAGGAAAAACATCACCCTCAGAGATGTTCCAATAAGCTTCTTTCACAGAGTAGACGCCTTCCTAGTCTGGGCCCAATCCTTTCCCCTGGTACAGTCCTTGTTAGTTCCTGCAGATATCTTAGGTGTTAAGCAGGTGCTTTCTCATGACTGGCCTCACTTTGTCCTGCTCCACCCCTTTTTATAGCTTTGGCACAAGGCGGAAATCTTTTGTCTCTCTGGGTCCCCACCTCTCCTTCTAAATGGAAAAGTACCAGATTTAAGGTGGATTTCATTATCAGGTGACATGATCACATGTCACTGTAAGACCCCAGCCTCCATTCTTCCTGGGCTGGCCCACACATACACAGGAAGGTTTGCAAGTAAACAGAGCCATTTACAGTTCATTGATTCTGAAGCACCCTTAATGGCTTCCACTTAATATGTTTACATCAGTAATACAAGTTTATATCATATCCTCCTAACTTCAGACATAGAAATAATACATGCAAGCAAATAGGATGAACACACTCAGTAGATTATAAGCTTTGTAATGACACCTTACAAAAGACCTTTTGCATAAAGCATATTCCAGTTACATCATATTCACATTCATAAGCATATTTTCATAAAGCCTATGGAATGCAATGTCACACCCTGTGGTCTCCAATTTAACTAAATGTCCTGTGTGGAACTGTATCAATTTCTTTACTGAAACCCAAGTAGATTCCATATACTGTCTTTCTGTTGTCTACAAAATCAGCTGTCCTCTCAAAGAAAGAGATCAGGTTGGTCTGTCACAATCTACCTTTTGTAAAATCATATTGTATTTTGTCCCAATTACTGTTTACCTCTGTCTTTAAGTACTCCCTTTCAAAATCTGTTCTAAGTTTACAGGTCTATAGTTTCCTGGGTCACTGGTTTTCCTTTGGTTACTGTTTGCAGTTCTCCAGTCATAAGGTACAACCCCAGATGTTACAGATTCATTACAAATCTTTGCCACTGCCCCTAAGCGTCTCATTACCCTTACTAAAAAAACTGAAGTAAAGTATTGGATTTTAGGTATTGGGTCATACCTAGACCGTCGTTAATCTTCTCCCTGTTCTTAGTGTGTAGCAGTCCCACTTCTTTCCCCCCCCCAGCCCCCCCCCACCCCCCATTTGCTTTTTATTTATGTAGCTAAAGACCCTTTTACTGTTGGTTTTAATTTCATTAGGTTCAACTCTGCTTGGCTTTTGACAGTTCACTTTTCCCCTATGCTTTCTGACCTCCGAGAGGTAGCTTTCCTTGCTAATAGATCCCTTCTTCTATTCCTTGTAGGCTTTCTGCTTTCTCTTAACCTGTTTGAGAGGCTTGTTCAACCAGTTTGGTCTGCGAGCCCTTCCCTACCGTTTCCCCCCCTCTTGTTTGGGATACAGGCTCCAGATAGTTTCTGCAACTTTGATGTAAATCCAAGAAGCCTCCTCTACATTGAGACTCTTGAGTTCTTCAGTCCGGTCAACTTCCTTAACTAATTCCCTTAATTTTTTTTCAGTTTGCACTTTTGAAATCAGGAACCCTACTTGCAGATCTATGTTTATCCTTCCATTTAGTTTGAACTGACTAGGTCATGATCACTTGAACCAAGGTTGTCCAACAATCAGCTCTTCTATGAGGTCCTCACTACTTAATAATACTAAATCTAAAATTGCATCACTTCTTGTTGGTTTGGTGACTATTTGTTTGGTGAAGATGTCTGTTGGCTATCACATCCAGGAATGTCTGGTACCATTATTAGTAGCATTTGTCTTCCACTCTGTATCTGGGAAGTTAGTCTTCCATAATTACAGAATTCCTGGTACTGTTTATTTAATTAAAAATATTAGAGGTCTCTATCTGTATTCAGTTTCGATCTTGGGGGTCTATAGCAGACCTCAAGCACTGTCCCAGTGGAAACTGTGTTACCACTCTTCCCCAGAGTGATTTTGACCCAAATGGATTCAGTTTTTTTTTTTTTTTTTTACAGTCTACCTCATCATTAATATACAATACTGTTTCAGCACCTTTACCTTTGTCTCATTTCGGAAAGAGACACATCCTTCAGTACTTGTATTCCAGTCGTGATTACTATTCTACTATGTTTCTGTTGTTTGGTTTCACTTCATGCAGCAGTAGTTCTAATTCCTTCATTTTGTTACCCAGGTTCCTCACAATGAACAGCCATTTTAGTTTGTGCTTCGTCTCACCCAGATTCCTCGCCAGATTAGGTACATTTTACTTCCAGTATTGCCTACTTGATTGTTACTGTAATTGATATTGGCACTATCTTTCCTCTTGTCCATTTGCCTACTCTCTGTTCCTTTCTGTTTTTGTATCCTCTTACTTGATTTTCTTCCTGCTTAATATTCGAATAGAGATTACATGAGCATCTCTCAATCATCTCTCCTGAATTCCTAGTTTAAAAGCTCTTTTAATCAGTTGTGTCAACCTCCATCACAGAAGTCTGTTAGACTCAACCTGAGTTGGGAAGGTTACCCCATGAGAGCAGTCCTCTGTCTGTGAATGCCTCCAAGTGGTCAAACATCCCAAAGCCCATCTTATAGCACCAGTGCCCGAGCCATCTGTTGATCATCATAATATTGTCTCATCTCTGCTCCCTTGTTCTAGGAACAGGTAGAATCCCAGTGAAGATCTGAGCCTCCATTTCTTTTAAGTGTCTACCCCAGCCTGGCATAGTCTTCCTTGATGCGTCCTGGTGAGACTCCAGCAGTAGTATTGTTCCCACATGAAGGACAATCTATGAATTCTTTCCTGCTCCCATTAGATCTTCAGCTTCAGGTCCACATCCTATATATTAGCTTTCACCAGATAACACACCCATCTGTTCTCAGAATCAACTCTGGTGACAGCTTTGCCTGTCCTGGGAGTCCTCAGTCATACAGATCGGACTTTTCTTGGTGTTGGTGCGATTCTCAGGCCTTCCCCCTTCTGTTCTTTCTGATTGCAAGTCATCTTGTCTTCTGTTCTGTTCTTGTAGTCTTCTGAGAGTCATCCTCTATTCTTTCAGGGCTCTGAACTTTGGCTAGCTCCATTCTCTTCCCTGCTTCATGTAGGACTTAGCTGCTCTTTTCTTTTTCCTTGTTCTACCATCTTCTGTTACTGCCTACATCTCCTCTTCATTTTCCAACTTGACAAACCTCTTCCTCAGATCTATTTCTCATTCACTAGCTGGTCACTTTCTCTCTTGTTCTTACCATATGCTTCCACAGGCCAATTTCTTCATCCAGCAGTCCACCCTTATAGTTCTCTTGCCCAGTGTACATCTGCAAGTCTCAAGTTTTCCCTTCAGCCATCTCTTTTCTTCCCTCCATTATCCACTCAAAATCCTTATCTGAACTCAACAGAATGGACATCATGTAGCTTCTGCATTCAGTCATCTTCATTGTCTCTTCCATTCTTCTGGTCACTACTGCTGCAGTGCCTCTGTAGCTGTCAATCCTTCCCTCCTAAGCTGCTGTTAAGAAGAAAAAAAATCCAGCCCCTCTTCGCCCTCCATCCCCTCCCACCGCACACACCATCCCCCAAATTTCCCTTACAAACTTCCACTCCCCTGTTATCAACTTTGTTTGCTGGCTCTTGTGCTGCTGGCTGGAGCAGAAAGAACTGTTTAACTTCCACTGAAATTATGAATTGAATCTAGATTTCAGACGTTTTCTGCTTTTGAAGATGTTTAGATAGACCCAAAAGGAATTATTTCTATAAAATGTTAGGGAGGTGCTGGTAACAACTCCATAGCTAAGATTGCCTTGAGCACTGCACTAAATTCAGGATGAAAATTCCCTTTCAGTTTTAACTTAGTTTCCAAATCTGTTACACTGCTATCAAGTACAGTTGAACTTTATTTTCTGGATGAAATTTCTCTTCCAGAAGCAGTTGAAATTATCTTTTTAAAATCAATAACTTCTCTTTTTTTTGATGAAACTATCAAATTTTGCAGAAAGCTTGAATCTCCTTGACAATTTGAAGAAATTGGGTTGTAATAAAGAAGGGGAAGAAGTTATTCATGCTTGGTATACACTACACATTTACATTGCTATAACTCAGTTGCTCAGAGGTGTGAAAAATTTACACTTCTGAGCAATGCAGTTATATCACCTCTTAACACCTGCTGTAGACAGTGCTATGTGGATGGGAGGGCTTCTCCTATCCGCATAGCTACTACCTCTCACAGAGATGGATTAGCTATGCTAATGGGAGGCACTCTCCCGTTGGTGTATTAGTGTCTTCACTAAAGCTGCACCAGTGCAATGCTTCAGTGTCAATACTTCAGTGGGAGGAAGAGTAGAACTGAGAGAACGGGTATTGTTATGCTGGAAGGTGCTAATGGCTGCCAACTGGTTGTTTGTTTGATATGTAGACAATTCAGAGGCAATTGAAGCTGCTGGCTTTGCCAACCAGATGCTGGGGACTGAGTATGTCCTCCTTTTTGTTTTCTGGTTTTTACAAAAATCAAGAGGGTTCTGTCCATTGATGCCTAGAACGTACCTGAAACACTGGAATTGCTTGGATGTGGCATTCAAATTTATTGGTTTACCAACAGATGCCATCAAGTTGAGTTAGACCTGACTTCTCCTGGCCAAAAAGAGAAAATGTTTTGTCTGTCTGGTATTCATTTGGATTGGTTTTCTCGTATCTTGCTAATTAAGCTTTAGAGATTTAAACAGAGTAAGCAAAGTAGTCTCACAGATGGATGCTGCAGGAGATTTTATGGTTCCCTCCAAAAATTGTGCTAATACTGGACAGAAGACGCCAATGGATTATGTAATTATATACTATTATTGATCTGAAATTACTTGGGAGGCTTCATCTAATGTATGTGCCCTAAAAGCTTTAATTGCAGTTAAAATTGAGAGGAGAAATTACATGACTTTTTTTTTTTTTTTTTTTAAAGCACAGAATCTGTAATCATAGAGTTCTTTCTCCTGTATTTTTTGCGTGCTTTCTTCTTCAGAAATAGTAGATGTTTCCTACAGTCTCTTTAGCATCAGCTATAATTGTAAGTACAGGCTGAATCTTTTTTTTTTTTTTTTTTAATTGACATCTGGGTCAGCTGTGAATTAGCCACAGGGCACATGCCCAGGGATCCTGGCCAACTGTGGTCCCCGGAGCCCCAGTTGCTAGGCGGGGCAAGGAAAGCCCCTGTGCCCTGACCCCCCCTCCCTCCCCGGTAGAAGCACAGAGGGTGCTGGGACGGGGGAGCCCCAGCACTGGGACCTCCGCTGTGCCCCTGAGACTGGAGGAGCTCTCGCTACCTGCCATGGCCTCAGGGCTGGGGAAGCTCTCACTGCCTGCTGTGGCCTGGGGCTCTGGCGGGGGGACAGAGCTTCTCCGGTCTTGGGGCCGCAGTGGGGGGGGGGGCCCGCAGTGTGTGGGGGGAGAAAGTAGCAAATGGGTTGCAGGGCCACAATGGGGGGGGCCGGAATGGGAGGGACCCTGGGTGGAACAGAGGTGGGGCACCAGGGAAGGGGCAGAAAGGGGTGGGGCAGTGGGTGCGGTCGCAGGTGGAGAGGGCGGAACGGGGCAAGGTCACAGGTAGAAGGGGTGGGGAAGGGCCCCTCACTTGCTCTGGCCCAGAGCCTGAGGAAACCTTAATCCACCTCTGACCTGGATGCATTTGTGATTCATGATTTGACTAGTTGTTCACTACTCTGTTCTTTCAATGCTTCGTTCTGTGGACCGATAGTAAGGGCTCTGGACCACTGGTGGTGGCAGGAGGAGGCCATAGTTTGAGAACCATTCTGTAATATCCAGAAATATTTATGGTACTGCTGCTTTTTCCACTTGTGCACTGTAATAAAGAATTTAAATTAAAAGCCAAATTTTCTAAGTCTTACTAAGAAGGTAAGTTTACTGCCAAATTATTTAGGAATCTCTCCTACCAAGAAATGAACAGTGTCTTATGCTTTGAGCTTGAGAAGTCTTGGTAACGTTACTATAACTTCCTTAAGGCATTTGAAGAGTGAAGGCACAGGTTAAAAGTTTAAATTAATTTTGCGTGTCTAAGATTTAACAAGTGGCAGCAAAAGCATACTTTCTTTTTTACTTCTGAGTCTCATTAAGCTCAAGGTAATTTAATTTAGTGTTTAAATTCACTGTTGCATCTTAAGCAAAGAAAAAGCAAGAAAGTGGCAGGTTTTTAAACAAGATTTTGGGCCTGTCAGACACTTGATTTGTACAGTAGTCCTGATGTAGTAACAAGACAACAGAAGCAGTATTTTGATATTGAATATGCTATTAACAATTTATATTTGACTGGAATTAAGTGATCTTGGGCAAATCAAGGAGCTCTAGATCACCTTCAGTATCATCACTACATGACCACCAGAAAAAGCAAAAGGATTCTTCATTGCATTCTTTAAGTTCTTCATCAATGAAAGTAGGGGCACCTTCCCAGTCTGTAAGAGAAGGAAGAGAATGGGAGCTGAGAACTGGCTGTACTCAATTGTACTCAATTAGCCTCTATTAGTCAATTGCATTCTAGAGAGAACACTAGGACAGATGGAAGAATAGGCAGTGGTGAAGGATGATCAGGGGCATAACTACTTACTTTGAAATGGAGAAATGAGCTGTGCATGCCCTTCCATCTGGCAGTCGAGGATTTCATAAGTAAAATTCCTAAGTAAAGCAAAAAGGCCAAAACATACAGCTTTGGCTGTTTATTTGCAACAGATGCATCCTTGGAGTCCTTATACTTTGAAGCCTAGTCAGTGACTTATAATATGCTAGCTCAGACACTCATGGCTTCACTTGTGGAAGGCAGATGACTTCTAAATATAAGGCCAAGTACCACTGGCTATTCACCAAACATTACAAGAGGGACTAGACTTTTTTTGTTTTGTTTTTAAAAGGGCAAACAGTCCTCTGATCATGACTCTCAAACCTAGACTTATGGCTTCATAGTCAAAGGGACAGTAGAACAGATTTAGAAAAAGAATGCACTACTGCAGGGGTCGGCAACCTTTCAGAAGTGATGTGCCGAGTCTTCATTTATTCACTCTAATTTAAGGTTTTGCGTGCCAGTAATACATTTTAACGTTTTTAGAAGGTCTCTTTCTATAAGTCTATAATATATAACTAAACTATTGTTGTATGTAAAGTAAATAAGGTTTTTAAAATGTTTAAGAAGCTTCATTTAAAATTAAATTAAAATGCAGAGCCCCCCGGACTGGTGGCCAGGACCTGAGCACTGTGAGTGCCACTGAAAACCAGCTCGAGTGCCGCCTTCGGCACCCGTGCCATAGGTTTCCTACCCCTGCACTACTGTTTTTTGATTCAGGGAGATGATTGATATGCAGTCCTTCCAAACAAGGAGACCCCGGCATTTGGCTCCCACTATAGAGAAGACTATGTTGACCACGTGTGGTGTTTAGATGTGCTTGTAATTATTAGAACTGGGAGCACTGGCTGTTGGGAGTCTGAAAGGACAGGAAGGAGGGGGGAGGAGTTGAGGAGGCTGAGTGAGAGTTAGAGTGTGCAGCAGCTGCTTGGTAAAGAGGTTTCCACTATAAAAATAAAGTCCTGTTGAAGCTTGTTAGTACCTTGCCTGCTTGATCCAACGTTTTGGCGACGAGGATGGGATCTTCTGCCTCTGAACCCACCTGCACCCTTTCTGCAAAGCCCAGGTGAGCCTCCAATTGCTTTTACTGTCTGGATCCATATGTTTGAGACTTATCTGCTTGCAATCAGTGCTACAGAGATTTCTGAAGTAAGAAAGCATGCTCTGCTAATCCACTGCCTTGGAGCAGAAGGGCAGCGCATATTTTACACTTTTCCCCTTGCAGATGATAAATATGAAACGGCACTCACTGCATTAATGAACTTTTTTGTGCCAAAAGTGAATGTAGTAACTAATTGCTACAGATTTCGCCAGCGTGAGCAGAAACCAGTGGAGACTATAATGCAGTATATTGCTTCCCTGAGGAGTCTGATTGTAACTTGTGACGTTGGGAATATGGCAGATGAGATGATTAGAGACCAGCTCATTGAGAAAACAACCATGCTTCGTGTAAGAGAACGCTTACTTCTAGAACCACAACTTACACTAGCAAAAGCAATAACCATTGCTACTCAGATTGAGTCAGTTACAGCTGAAGCCAAAATAATGAGCAAAGATACAGGATGAAGCCAAAATAATGAGCAAAGATACAGGAGGCACAGTCCACGCTGTGACTCCTTTGCAGAAAAGTTCACTATCGCTGCAGACAAACAATTGCTAGAGGAAAACTAATAAGCCACTGAATGAGCAAATGCAAAATACAGTAAAAGCATTTTTTCGCTGTGGATCCCCACAACATCTTTCAAGCTACACAGGATGTCCAGCAAAAGTAGCTCAGTGCAATCATTGCAAAAAGATTAGGCATTTTGCTAAAGTATGTCGCAGTAGCCAGTTCAATCAACAGGTGCATGCAGTTACAATACCAGATGTTACTGTGCTGAGTGTGGACAAAATCACTACTGCACATATTCCAGAACAGATAAAGTGCACTGTAAATGTTTCCGCCATACCCTCAGGCAAATCACACTCTATTCAGCTAATGTGGGACACTGGCTCAGCAGTATCTATACTACCTGATTCCATTTATTTGCATTACTTTAAAGATGTGCCTCTTACTGAACCCAAACTTCAGTTGGTGTGCTATTTGAAAAAACATATTCCAGTACATGGCTGGCTGCCAGCAATAATTACTTTTGGTGATTGCTGTATAACTGCAGAGTTCTACATTGTCCACAAAGGCACTCCTATCCTTGGCAGAGATTTATTGGCTGATTTAAATCTCAGGGTAGTTAATGGACGAATTGATCTTCCTCAGCAAAGCACTCTCGCGGTACACACACCAGTTTCAGCTGGGACCCAACACCAGGTTGAGGAGAAACTCGGCTGTGCTAATAGGTTTCTGCATAAAGTTGAAAGCGGAATAATGTGATGCCTGTACGACAGAAATTACGGCGCTTACCATTTTCAGTCAGGGAAGCTGTTTCAGAGGAACTTAGAAAACTTGTTCAAAATGACGTTATTGAAGAGATTAACTCCTCGGAATGGGTTTCACCTATAGTGGTGACGCAGAAGAAGGGTGGAGACATTTGCCTTTGTGTGGACTTAAGGGAGCCAAATAAAGCTATTGTGATTGACAGCCATCCTCTTCCTCACATAGAAGAAGTATTTGCGGAACTCCGTGGAGCAAAGATGTTTTCTGCTCTTGATTTGCAGAGCGCATACCACCAGGTTACGTTGCATGAAGACAGCAGAGACCTCACAGCATTTATTACACGAGGGACTATTTCGTTTTAAACGTGTTCCATATGGTCTCGCATCAGCCCTAAGTGCCTTCCAAAAAAAGTCATTGATTCTGAAGAATCAACATGGAGTTCAGTGCTATTTGGATGATATTATCGTGTTTGGAAATACTACTGAGGAGCATGACAATAACCTGCAGTCTGTACTAAACTGCATCAGCAAATCAGGCCTCAAGCCCAATAGGTCCAAATGCAAATTTAGACAAACTGAACTCTCCTTTCTGGGGCATACAATTTCACGGGCTGGACTAAAACCTAATCCAGATCATATCGTGGCAATTTCAAATGCTGCTCCTCCAACCGATTTGCAAACTTTACGTTCCTTTTTGGGTCTTACTCCTGGTATGCAAAATTCATTCCCAATTATGCTTCTGTCATTGAACCATTATGAGAATTACTACGGAGAAGTTCAACCTTAGTGTGGACAACGGATGCACAAGCTAGTTTCGAAACGGTGAAAGACTTGATTGTACATAGTCCAGTACTTGCACTATTCAGTCCTGCATTGTCCACAATTGTAATTACTGATGCTTCTGATTATGGACTTGGGGCTGTCCTCACACAACTTCATGAGGACAACACAGAGAGGACTGTTGCATTTGCTTCAAGGACACTGAGTAATGCTGAGAGAAAATATTCTACAGTCGAAAAAGAAGCACTTGCTTGTGTCTGGGCTACTGAAAAATGGAGTACTTACCTGTGGGGCCGCACGTTCAAGTTGCGCACAGACCACAGCCCTTTGACGACGTTGCTCACCACGAAAGGACTGGGAAGAGCAGGATATCGTATTGCTAGATGGTCTGCAAGACTAGTCTCTTTCAATTATGACCTGGAATATAAGCCTGGAAACAAAAATGTGGTAGCTGATTGCCTTTCTCTCCTGCCTTTGCCTTCACCAGATGGTCCACCGGAGGATGAGGATGTAGTAGTTGCGCTTATTACAAGCACTCTTAGTGCAGTTACAAGAGAACAATTTCAAGCTGCTTGTTCAGCATGTCCAATTCAACAAAAACTACGGGAATTTCTGACAGAGATGGCCCAGTAACCCTAAAAACCTTGACCCAGTTTTGCTGTCTTATTTTAGAGTTCGGGATGAACTTTCTTTGCTCGATGGTTGTGGAATGCTTCTTATCTTGCACCTGCCTATGCACCAAGAGGAGATGATGCCAATACCCAGTCTACATTGGATGACTTCACCGTAGAACCAACACAACAAGACATTGCACTGGAACCGGGGCTTGAGAGACGGCCTGTCAGACCCAGACGACCACCTGTCTGGACTAAAGACTGTTATGTAGTATCTACAGTGTTTCCAGTGTAATATTTCTGCCAATAGTATAGTGTCTTGTTTCCTATTTGTTCCTGTGGTTAGAACAACAATGTTTATTTTAATTGGGAGAGTTTCTTGAGAGGAGGGAATGTGGTGTTTAGATGTGCTTGTAATTATTAGAACTGGGAGCA
The DNA here is from genome assembly GCA_003942145.1 of Platysternon megacephalum. NCBI lineage: Eukaryota > Metazoa > Chordata > Testudines > Platysternidae > Platysternon > Platysternon megacephalum. The sequence goes on along the minus strand of QXTE01000109.1, from coordinate 3,972,519 downwards.
CTGGCTGTTAGGAGTCTGAAAGAACAGGAAGGAGGGGGGAGGAGTTGAGGAGGCTGAGTGACAGTTAGTGTGCAGCAGCTGCTTGGTAAAGAGGTTTCCACTGTAAAAATAAAGTCCTGTTGAAGCTTGTTAGTACCTTGCCTGCTTGATACAACACCACGTAAGTAAATTGTGATGACATGCTCAGACGTGCATAGGAGATGACTTGAGTCACTTTCACATCTGTTGCAGATTGGATCTAGTACCATTGAATGAGGAAACTGATTTTTCTTTGTTTCCAAACAAATATAGTGACATCAGTCAAGCTGGAACTCTAGTTCCTCAAGTACACTGAGCTACTGTGTAATCTCAGTTGACCTAAATAGGGAGTATTCCTGCCTATACCTATATAGGACTGTCATAAAACACCTGCACTTCTGCTGGCATAGGCCTTTTGGAAGGAGGGATTGAAGATTTCAGGCTCCAGTTGGGGAATCTGTAGATATAAAAGGGCGTTATGGATTGGTTAGGTGGGAGAGGTCTTGCGGAAAGAACGCCTTGTGGGCAGAGTACACCTCAACACCAGAGAAAGGAAACTCCCTCTATGAAAAGAGGATATTCCCGTATCCCGTCTGCAAGTTGGAGCATTCACCCACCGGTACTGCAGGCATCGCTGGTTGAACCTGAACCTATTTTCTTACTGTCTGAGTCCAATGTTCCAGATAAGCCAGTGCCTTCACATAGGGGTGTCAGTGTGGACCGAGACACTAGGAAGTTTTGGACCCATCCATCACCCAGATATGACTACCCAAGGGCTTACTTCCCATCCTGTTGATCCTTCATACTGGCCCTATGGGGCCCATGGGATCCCTATGCTAGGCACTCCAGTTCTGTATGTAAGTTCCACCGGCCTTCCCCTTCTAACCAGCACCAGCTGGCATTGTCAGAGTACCAGGGGGAAGAAACTGAGCCAGGTCCACCGGTACCTGTGGCATGTCATTCTCCTTACCCAATGAGGTCATTGCCCATGCCTTATGACCATAGGCAATATCAAGAGCTCTTGCTGAGGGTGGCAGCTGAGTTCCAGATTCATCTCAAGGGGGTCCATGATAGGCAGCATAGACCTCTGGACATCTTGTAGTCCTCTGGCCCCCATGGGATTGCCCTTCCAGTAAACAAAGCCATCATGGAACCAGCCAGTACAGTTTGGGTTACTCCTGCTGCCCCACCTTGAAAGGGGCTGAGAGGCAATATTTTGTACTTGCCAAAAGACAGTTTCTGTTTAGTCACTGTGCTGCAAACTCCTGAGTGCAAGCAGCTCCTAGATTTCCAGGCTACAGCACCCCAAGGAAACTCCTGCAGGCAAGGATGCTAAATACCTTCACCTTCTAGGGAGGAAGGTATTTTCATCCACAAGCCTTAAGTTCATAATTGCTAACTATCAGGTCCTGTTAGCAAAATATGATTTCACAAAGTACTTCAAATTCTTGTTGTTCGAAAGACTAACTCCCTCTAAAAGGACAGGGCCTATTTGCCTTCATCAGTGAGGGCTTGGAGACTGGTAGCTAAGACTTCTATTCAAGCTGCAGTGGACATGGCTGATACTGCATGTAGAGTTTTGGTTACAGAAATGGTTCCTTCATCCCAACCACAGCCACTCAGCCCCACCCACCAACCTGGGGTTACTTTTGACAAGATGCTCAAGAACTGCATACCATTATTGATTCCATTCCCTACTGCCCCCCAAACCTTTGTTGGTCACCTCATCCTTTTTGCCCACGACAGGAGAGCAATCACTACAGACCTGTGAGTACTAGAGATCATCCACTCGGCTACACTATCAAGTTGCTCTTGTGGCCCCTGCTCATGGACCACTCTCATGAAGAAATGCTCTGTCGGGAGGTTGACTCCTTCAGTGAGTTGAAGTAGACCAAGTGCATTCTCAACATCAAGGGAATGGCTGAATGTCTATTTGCACATCAGAATTCCACATGGTTGCACTGGCATCAATAATCCTCTCCTTGAAGGACACAATTTGTGGATCATGAAAGATGTTTACTTTTCTGAGGACATTCACCTGTCCCACAGAAGATTGCTCAGATCTGGTGGGACAGGACCACTACCAGTTCAAAGTACTTCCATTAGAGTTAGTAACAGCACCTCTTGGTGGTAGCACTTCTTGGTGGTAGCAGCGGCCCAGATGAGATGCAATGGCTATATTTTCTTTCTGTACCTGGATGGTTGGCTCCTAATGGGCATATCCAACCTATTGAGTCAACAACCCTGTCCTTGATCCGCTGTTTGGCATCCTTTGGAATCTGTAAACAGAGAAAAAATTATTTTGATACTCCTCCCACCCCCAGAAAACCAGACTTTATCGGAGCCACCCTATATTCAGCCTCAGTAAGGGCCTCCCTCCCTCCCTATAGACAGTGTCTTCCATTCTCGAGTTGAAATCCTATTCTGTTTTTACTCACCCAGCAGCAATCAGGTTCCTTTCCACCCATGGTGAAACTAACATGGCAATGGGATCTCAGTACTTAACCCTTTGAACTGCTTGCCAAGTGTTCTGTGTCTTACCTGTCTATGAAGGTTGCCTTTCTAGTTGCCATCAGATCAGTCAGAAAGGTGAACGAACTGAGAGCACTCATGGCTGACCTACCATACACCATATTTCATAACGAAAATGTTTCCCTTGTCTTCACCTGAAATTCATTCGTAAGGTAATTTCCATGTTTCACATAAATCCATCTATTTACATAGAATTCTTTCAAAAACCTCCTGCTTCATCAGAGAAGACGTCCAACCCTTGATGTTAGGCCTTGATGTTCGATCTACAAAGAAAGAAACTGATTAAGAAAATGCTATTTGTTGCTATAGCGGTATGATGGGGAGAACAGTCATCCGTTCAGACTCTGTACCTGGCTCTCCTGGCTGTACCACTCTCATCAGCTGGCATGTATTCCTCCCCCAGATCCCTTTCTGCAGTACTCCATTTTGCAGTCATTTCCCATTATGTGTGCAACTGATTGATTATTCCTTCCTAAGTGGAATACTTTGCATTTGTCCTTTACTGAATTTCATTCTATCTACTTCAGACCATTTCTCCAGTTTGTCCAGGTCATTTTGAATTTTAATCCTATCCTCCGAAGCACTTGCAACCCCTCACCACTTGGTAACATCTGCAAACTTAATGGCATAGAGAGTACAGTTATAATCTAAACATTAATGAAGATACAGAACCGTACCCAGAACTGATCCCTGTGGAACCCCACTCGATCTGCCCTTCCAGCTTGACTGTGAACCACTGATAACTGTTCTCTGGGGACAGTTTTCCAACCAGTTATGCACCCACCTTAGAGTAGCTCCATCTAGGTTGTATTTCCCAAGTTTGTTTATGAGAAGGATATGTGAGACAGGATTAAAAGCCTTACCATGGTGTCTGGTTTTCGATGGTAGCAGAGGACGAAAGTGCTGCTTTGATGGGCATGGTGAGATGATGGATATAAAGGGTTCTTCTCTTTATATGTGCATCTAAAGTCGTCATTCTTGATTGACAGGGAACAAGCTTCTTCTTTGTCTTGATTGAATGTGATGCTAAGCAGGGTTGTTGTTGGCCCAAATTATGAAACCTGGTAATGCCAGCAACATCAAACATACTGAAAAAAAGAACCATCTACTTCCCTTGCATCTGCAGGAATACATCCTTGCAAGATGAACAGTGTTATCAAGACCACTTTTAATGTTGTTGTAGTGGAGAATTATGTGCGTGTTTTGTCTCCTACAGTCTTGGCATGATGCATTGTGAAATGCATTATTACAGATTTTTGTCCTTCTTTGGAATTTAGGAAACCAGAATGAGTGGCCCAGAAAAACCAAACACTGATGACAAACTTGATGAACGATCACTGGAATTAGTTTTCCTTCTCAGAGCACCTCTTGACATGATCTGGCCACAAAGTCACTATCATCTAATATGTTTTCAGCATACGGTGACGTGCTTTGAGAGTTGCAAATCACTTTTATAAGGTCAGAAGCAAAATATTGTGCCTGTTCGCCATCTTGGATTGCACAACACACACAATCCCCTCAAGTGCCTCTTGAGTCTGCAATATACTTAAACAGAAAATCCCCTCAAGAATGTTAGGCCAATAACATAACATAAGAGAGGCCGTACCGGGTCAGACCAAAGGTCCATCTAGCCCAGTATCTGTCTACCAACAGTGGCCAATGCCAGGTGCCCCAGAGGGAGTGAACCTAACAGGCAATGATCAAGTGATCTCTCTCCTGCCATCCATCTCCATCCTCTGACGAACAGAGGCTAGGGACACCATTCTTACCCATCCTGGCTAATAGCCATTTATGGACTTAGCCACCATGAATTTATCCAGTCCCCTTTTAAACATTGTTATAGTCCTAGCCTTCACAACCTCCTCAGGTAAGGAGTTCCACAAGTTGACTGTGCGCTGCGTGAAGAAGAACTTCCTTTTATTTGTTTTAAACCTGCTGCCTATTAATTTCATTTGGTGACCCCTAGTTCTTGTATTATGGGAATAAGTAAATAACTTTTCCTTATCCACTTTCTCAACATCACTCATGATTTTATATACCTCTATCATGTCCCCCCTTAGTCTTCTCTTTTCCAAGCCGAAGAGTCCCAGCCTCTCTAATCTCTCCTCGTATGGGACCCTCTCTAAACCCCTAATCATTTTAGTTGCCCTTTTCTGAACCTTTTCTAGTGCTAGAATATCCTTTTTGAGGTGAGGAGACCACATCTGTACACAGTATTCGAGATGTGGGCGTACCATGGATTTATATAAGGGCAATAATATATTCTCTGTCTTATTCTCTATCCCCTTTTTAATGATTCCTAACATCCTGTTTGCTTTTTTGACCGCCTCTGCACACTGCGTGGACATCTTTAGAGAACTATCCACAATGACGCCAAGATCTTTTTCCTGACTCGTTGTAGCTAAATTAGCCCCCATCATGTTGTATGTATAGTTGGGGTTATTTTTTCCAATGTGCATTACTTTACATTTATCCACATTAAATTTCATTTGCCATTTTGTTGCCCAATCACTTAGTTTTGTGAGATCTTTTTGAAGTTCTTCACAATCTGCTTTGGTCTTAACTATCTTGAGTAGTTTAGTATCATCTGCAAACTTTGCCACCTCACTGTTTACCCCTTTCTCCAGATCATTTATGAATAAATTGAATAGGATTGGTCCTAGGACTGACCCTTGGGGAACACCACTAGTTACCTCTCTCCATTCTGAGAATTTACCATTAATTCCTACCCTTTGTTCCCTGTCCTTTAACCAGTTCTCAATCCATGAAAGGACCTTCCCTTTTATCCCATGACAGCTTAATTTACGTAGGAGCCTTTGGTGAGGGACCTTGTCAAAGGCTTTCTGGAAATCTAAGTACACTATGTCCACCGGATCCCCCTTGTCCACATGTTTGTTGACCCCTTCAAAGAACTCTAATAGATTAGTAAGACACGATTTCCCTTTACAGAAACCATGTTGACTCTTGCTCAAGAGTTTATGTTTTTCTATGTGTCTGACAATTTTATTCTTTACTATTGTTTCAACTAATTTGCCCGGTACCGACGTTAGACTTACCGGTCTGTAATTGCCGGGATCACCCCTAGAGCCCTTTTTAAATATTGGCGTTACATTAGCTAACTTCCAGTCATTGGGTACCGAAGCCGATTTAAAGGACAGGTTACAAACCTTAGTTAATAGTTCCGCAACTTCACATTTGAGTTCTTTCAGAACTCTTGGGTGAATGCCATCTGGTCCCGGTGACTTGTTAATGTTGAGTTTATCAATTAATTCCAAAACCTCCTCTAGTGACACTTCAATCTGTGACAGTTCCTCAGATTTGTCACCTACAAAAGCCAGCTCAGGTTGGGGAATCTCCCTAACATCCTCAGCCGTGAAGACTGAAGCAAAGAATCCATTTAGTTTCTCCGCAATGACTTTATCATCTTTAAGCGCTCCTTTTGTATTTTGATCATCAAGGGGCCCCACTGGTTGTTTAGCAGGCTTCCTGCTTCTGATGTACTTAAAAAACATTTTGTTATTACCTTTGGAGTTTTTGGCTAGCCGTTCTTCAAACTCCTCTTTGGCTTTTCTTATTACACTCTTGCACTTAAGTTGGCAGTGTTTGTGCTCCTTTCTATTTGCCTCACTAGGATTTGACTTCCACTTTTTAAAGGAAGTCTTTTTATCTCTCACTGCTTCTTTTACATGGTTGTTAAGCCACGGTGGCTCTTTTTTAGTTCTTTTACTGTTTTTCTTAATTTGGGGTATACATTGAAGTTGGGCCTCTATTATGGTGTCTTTAAAAAGGGCCCATGCAACTTGCAGGGATTTCACTTTAGTCACTGTACCTTTTAACTTTTGTCTAACTAACCCCCTCATTTTTGTATAGTTCCCCCTTTTGAAATTAAATGCCACAGTGTTGGGCAGTTGAGGTGTTCTTCCCACCACAGGGATGTTGAATGCTATTGTATTATGGTCACTATTTCCAAGCGGTCCTGCTATAGTTACCTCTTGGACCAGCTCCTGCGCTCCACTCAGGATTAAATCTAGAGTTGCCTCTCCCCTTGTGGGTTCCCGTACCAGCTGCTCCATGAAGCAGTCATTTAAAGTATCGAGAAATTTTATCTCTGCATTTCGTCCTGAAGTGAAATGTTCCCAGTCAATATGGGGATAATTGAAATCCCCCACTATTATTGGGTTCTTAATTTTGATAGCCTCTCTAATTTCCCTTAGCATTTCATCATCACTATTACTGTCCTGGTCAGGTGGTCGATAATAGATCCCTAATGTTATATTTTTACTAGAGCATGAAATTTCTATCCATAGAGACTCTATGGAACATGTGGATTCGCTTAAGATTTTTACTTCATTTGAATCTACACTTTCTTTCACATATAGTGCCACTCCTCCCCCTGCACGGCCTGTTCTGTCCTTCCGATATATTTTGTACCCCGGAATGATTGTGTCCCATTGATTGCTCTCAGTCCACCAGGTTTCTGTGATGCCTATTATATCTATATCCTCCTTTATCACAAGGCACTCTAGTTCACCCATCTTATTATTTAGACTTCTGGCATTTGTGTACAAGCACTTTAAAAACTTGTCCCTGTTTACTAGCCTGCCTTCTTCTGATGTGCCAGATTCTTTTTTATGTGACTGTTTATCATCTGATCCGGCCCTTACATTATACTTTTCAGTCCTCTGCTCCTGACTATAACCTGGAGATTCTCTATCATCAGACTCTCCCCTAAGAGAAGTCTGTGTCCGATCCACACGCTCCTCTGCAGCAGTCGGCTTTCCCCCATCTCCTAGTTTAAAAACTTCTCTACAACCTTTTTAATGTTTAGTGCCAGCAGTCTGGTTCCACTTTGGTTTAGGTGGAGCCCATCTCTCCTGTATAGGCTCCACCCATCCCAGAAGTTTCCCCAGTTCCTAATGAATGTGAACCTCTCCTCTCTACACCATCGTCTCATCCACANGCTCCTTTCTATTTGCCTCACTAGGATTTGACTTCCACTTTTTAAAGGAAGTCTTTTTATCTCTCACTGCTTCTTTTACATGGTTGTTAAGCCACGGTGGCTCTTTTTTAGTTCTTTTACTGTTTTTCTTAATTTGGGGTATACATTGAAGTTGGGCCTCTATTATGGTGTCTTTAAAAAGGGCCCATGCAACTTGCAGGGATTTCACTTTAGTCACTGTACCTTTTAACTTTTGTCTAACTAACCCCCTCATTTTTGTATAGTTCCCCCTTTTGAAATTAAATGCCACAGTGTTGGGCAGTTGAGGTGTTCTTCCCACCACAGGGATGTTGAATGCTATTGTATTATGGTCACTATTTCCAAGCGGTCCTGCTATAGTTACCTCTTGGACCAGCTCCTGCGCTCCACTCAGGATTAAATCTAGAGTTGCCTCTCCCCTTGTGGGTTCCCGTACCAGCTGCTCCATGAAGCAGTCATTTAAAGTATCGAGAAATTTTATCTCTGCATTTCGTCCTGAAGTGAAATGTTCCCAGTCAATATGGGGATAATTGAAATCCCCCACTATTATTGGGTTCTTAATTTTGATAGCCTCTCTAATTTCCCTTAGCATTTCATCATCACTATTACTGTCCTGGTCAGGTGGTCGATAATAGATCCCTAATGTTATATTTTTACTAGAGCATGAAATTTCTATCCATAGAGACTCTATGGAACATGTGGATTCGCTTAAGATTTTTACTTCATTTGAATCTACACTTTCTTTCACATATAGTGCCACTCCTCCCCCTGCACGGCCTGTTCTGTCCTTCCGATATATTTTGTACCCCGGAATGATTGTGTCCCATTGATTGCTCTCAGTCCACCAGGTTTCTGTGATGCCTATTATATCTATATCCTCCTTTATCACAAGGCACTCTAGTTCACCCATCTTATTATTTAGACTTCTGGCATTTGTGTACAAGCACTTTAAAAACTTGTCCCTGTTTACTAGCCTGCCTTTTTCTGATGTTCCAGATTCTTTTTTATGTGACTGTTTATCATCTGATCCATCCCTTACATTATACTTTTCAGTCCTCTGCTCCTGACTATAACCTGGAGATTCTCTATCATCAGACTCTCCCCTAAGAGAAGTCTGTGTCCGATCCACACGCTCCTCTGCAGCAGTCGGCTTTCCCCCATCTCCTAGTTTAAAAACTTCTCTACAACCTTTTTAATGTTTAGTGCCAGCAGTCTGGTTCCACTTTGGTTTAGGTGGAGCCCATCTCTCCTGTATAGGCTCCACCCATCCCAGAAGTTTCCCCAGTTCCTAATGAATGTGAACCTCTCCTCTCTACACCATCGTCTCATCCACACATTGAGACTCTGAAGCTCTGCCTGTCTCCCTGGCCCTGCGCGTGGAACTGGGAGCATTTCTGAAAATGCCACCATAGAGGTCCTGGATTTCAGTCTCTTCCCTGGCAGCCTAAATTTGGCTTCCAGGACATCTCTCCTACCCTTCCCTATGTCATTGGTACCTACGTGTACCACGACCACCGGCTCCTCCCCAGCACTACACATAAGTCTATCTAGATGCCTCGAGAGATCCGCAACCTTCGCACCAGGCAGGCAAGTCACAATACGGTTCTCCCGGTCATCACAGACCCAGCTATCTACATTTCTAATAATCGAATCTCCCATTACTAACATCTGCCTTTTCCTAGAAACTGGAGTTCCCTCCCCCGCAGAGGCAACCTCAGTGTTCATACCTATATAAAACCATATAAAACCAATGTGTTCATACCTAACAGGACCAGACTTCAAAGGATCAACCTCTCTGGAGTACCTTCTGCCTTGCTTTATGTAGCAGCCACTGTCACTGCAATTTGTCAATTTAGCATATGCTAACTGTTACAATACAAGATAGACTCACTAGCAGTAAACGTGTACATAGAATTACTAAAAATACAGAATAATGGAAGATATTTGGGGTTTATTTGAATCCCACATACTTTTTTGATACAGGAAAAAAAGGGTTTTATGCTAAATTAGATTTTTTTTGGCCGACTGTGTACCTGGGCCTACATGATTATGTCCCAAAATAGCATGGTTGAGGGCCACTAGTTCATGAGACACAGCAACGTACATGCTCATGGGATACAATATTATCCCACAAATGTGGATGAGGGCTAAATCAGGGTTATGTTAAATATCATTTTTTAAGACAAGACTTGCTAATTCCAAGCACTTCATTTATTTCTTTTGAGTTTATCATAGATTATACACACACATACTGCTAAATTGAGAGAATGTTAAGGTTGCAAAGCAAGCACTGGAAAGTTAGAAAATGCCAGAATTAAAGTTGCTTGTGCAACCATAATTCAGCCCTTGTATATGTATGGATTATTATGGTATTTAATTAACATAATCACATCTTTTCTATGCTTTTACAGACTGCACACCACTCAAGCTTCCTCTGAATACAGAACAATTGATTTTTCTCATAGGCTTTTCTGAGGCACTCATTACTGTAATGACCAAGTGCTTCACAAACATTAAATTATTTCCACTACACTCAAGTTTGATGAGGTGAGATTACCATTTTACAATGAGGATCTGAGGCACAAAGACTCAAGTCAGGTTTCCACCAATTTGAAACTAGGACATGATTTTTTTCAGAGTATTTAGCATGCTATTGCTTTTTTTTTTATTTTAAAAGCACAGCTTTCCAAACAGTTGTAGCAGTGAGTGTTCAGCACTTCTTTAGATCAGAGCCTAGGGTCACAAGTTGCACAGCAACCTTAATTCTGGCATTTCTTAATTTTTGAATGCTTGACTTTGTGACCTTAGTATTCTTTTAATATAGATTTTGTATATAGTATCCTAGCCTTTTGAAAAAGCAAACTGAAATAGCAAATTTCATGGTGTAGAAACATATTGACATGCAGCTGGGTCATCAGCAGGTGTGGAACCTTAGGATCCACCACAGAGACCTTTGCCGGTTGAGCTAATGGAGTCATTGATAGCAATTGTAAATTGGACCAGCATAAGAAGGGGTGAGAGACACACTTTGCTAGTGAGTTACATAGATATTTGCTGACAGCAGAGGAATAGTGAGATCTTGGGTTCTGTTCCAGACCTTTGTGCTCTCATCCCCTCCAGTCTAACCCGGTTCTCTACCCCGTTCTCTCCTGTTTCTCATCTGATCAGTCTTCTCTACTTCTGGCCCTAAGCTCATTATCCCAACATACTCCCACCAGCACTGTTCACACACAAACTCCATCTTCCCTCAGGCCCAGTTCTTGTCCTCTTGGCATTCAAATCAGGCTTCTTTTGTCTCCTCGATGTATGTGCACTAGTAGGGAAAGCATTGAGAGCCCAGGTGAGTCTCCTTGCCGTCACTTCCTGTGTCTGGTGCCACAGTGGCCCATAGTTGGGAGGAGCAGTTGCGAGGAAAATCCTGCTCAGCCTGTGCATTTCCAGTATATAATATGCCCAGTCACTCTGGTGGTGATGCTTGTGTAATCTGATTGGCACACAAGAGCTATGTGGTCATTGCAGATGGACTTTAGAGTTTTGCTTCCAAACTCTTCTCAAGTTTCTACTAAGCATATATCAACTCCCTCCCCCCTCGGATCATTATTTGGGCAGTTATGAGAATAACAAAATGTACTCCTTGACTCCAGAGCAACTCCCTCGTCAGATTTCAAGTCCTTGTCCAAAAGCATGACGGTGGTACTACAGTTTCTGAACAAAACGGCTGTACCTATTTTTTTAACATGGGCAAAACCATGTAAATGCTGCTAATCTCATCTTTCGTGTCTGAATTTGCCAAAACTTTCAGAAATATTCAGAGTGGGGCATTCCCCCACCCTTGAAAATTTCAGCTTGAATGGCTAAAGTTTGGCAAAGTTAGGAGCAACTGATACTCCTGAGGGAATTCTGTCCCAAAAAATTAAAAATTCTGTTTAAAAAAAACAAAACAAAAAAAAACCCCTGTACACAGTATTTTAAAATTCTGCAAATTTCGGCATATTTTGTCAATAAATGTGGAGGCTCCAGCGTAGCAGTTGGAAGCACAGGCCACTGGCTGCATGGAGTGAGAGATCACTCTTCAGCCCCTTCTCCAGACATGGACTTGGCAGAGAGGCTGCACCCAACTCTGACACAGTGCAAGGGCTAGGCCTCCCCAAAACCACCCCGGGACCTTGCCCTTCCACGCCAGGCCAACCAAGATAGCAAGCAAGAGGTCAGAGTGTCACGCGCACGCCCAGCCCTGGCCCCTGATCCAGGAGTTGAGCAGGCAGGCTCAGCTTGGCAGGATCCAAGTGTGGAGAGGCTTAGGGTGCGGGGATACAGGTACGGAGTCAGAGGGTTTTGTGGGGGGTAATCTGGGTGCAGGCAGCTTGGTGGGGGTTATGGGTGCATGGGGAATCTAGATGTGCAGGGGCTTATTGGCGGGGTTCTCAGTGCAGGGGGAAATGGCACTCTGCAGGGGGATCCAGGTGAAGGTGGTTGGGGCTCAGCAGGGGAAGTCTGGATGTCTGGGGCTCATTGGAAGGCTCTGGGTGCTGGGGGAGTGGTGTGTGGTAGAGTAGGGGGGGCTCATCAGGGTGGTTCACCTCTGCCGGCTGCCATAGGTGTGCAAAATGACATGCCCGCACTGCTGGGGAGGGGCATTTGACCGATTTTCCGGCTTCCCTTTGCTTCCTTGTCAGAAGTCATTTTTCTGTGGGGAAGCAAAGTAATCTGCAGGGAACATGAATTCTGCGTGTGCACAATGGTGCAGAATTCCCCCCAGGAGTAAACTGAAAACAGGGTCTTCTAATGGGGAGTGTTGAGCAACCTTAACTACAGGTGGCACAAAATAGCTGACAGTGCCTATCCCATAAGTTAAAATGCAATAATACAGAACTGTCTGAATATAATTGCAGTGGCTCTCTGCCTTTTCAGTAGTGTGGAAAAAATTGTCTTCGCAGTGGTTTGGATGGTATCAAGGCCAGCCTCTGGTGGACCAATGTGAGGAGCCACTTGCAAGAAACCTTTTAAATTAATATTAGGGTGGAGGAGGCTCCATCTTGAGAGCTGAGACTCTGAAATCTGAGGCCTATCTGAAGTTACTCTTCCTATCTGGAAAGTACAGTAGAACCTCAGAGTTAGACACCTCAGGAATGGAGCTTGTACATAATTCCAAAATGTTCATAACTCTGAACAAAACGCAACTCCGGCTCCAGCAGTTCACACTCCAGGTCAGGTTCCAGGGATAGCTAGGCAGCTTTCTTGCAGGCGGCAGCTTTCCTGGCTGGGCAAGCTTGTGTCCCTTTCCTGGCAGGGGAACGAGGAGGTGGTAGGGGAAACAGTGCGTCCCCATTCTGGTGGGGTGGGGGGTGAAAACAACGCCCTCCCACCAGCCGGGGTGTGTGTTTGAAAACAGCACCCATGGCTTACAGGAAAGCAGTGCTGCTCCGGCTGCCTTGGGCTGGCAGTGGGGGCTCACAGTTTTGCCTGCGAATCTCAGGGTACGTCTACACTACAGGATTAGTCCGAATTTACGGAATTCGATTTTTTGAAACCGATTGTATAAATTCGATTGTAATTCGATTGTACGCGGCCACAGTAAGCGGATTAATTCGGCGGTGCGCGTCCATGTACAAAGACTAGCGTCGAATTCCAGAGCGTTGCACTGTGGGTAGCTATCCCATAGTTCCCGCAGTCCCCCCCGCCCATTGGAATTCTGGGTCGAGATCCCAATGCCTGATGGGACAAAAAATATTGTCGTGGGCGGTTCTGGGAACATCCTCCCCCTCCCTCCGTGAAAACAACGGCAGACAACCATTTCGCGCCTTTTTTCCTTGTTGAACTGAGCGGACGCCATACCTCGGCAAGGATGGATCCCGCTCAGCTCATGTTTGCAGTCATGAACATTGTAAACACCACACGCATTATAGTGCAGTTTATGCTCAACCAGGACCAGAAAAGCCAGGCGAGGAGGAGGCGGCTACGGCAGCGCGGCGACGAGAGTGATGCGGACATGGACATGGACACAGAATTGTCTCGCGCCACGGGCCCCGGCGCTTTGGAGATCATGTTGGCAATGGGGCAGCTTCTTGCTGTGGAACGCCGATTCTGGGCCCGGGAAACAAGCACTGACTGGTGGGACCGCATAGTGCTGCAGGTGTGGGACGATTCCCAGTGGCTGCGAAACTTTCGCATGCGTAAGGGCACTTTCCTGGAACTTTGTGACTTGCTTTCCCCTGCCCTGACGCGCCAGAACACCAAGATGAGAGCAGCCCTCACAGTTGAGAAGCGAGTGGCGATAGCCCTGTGGAAGCTTGCAACACCGGACAGCTACCGGTCAGTCGGTAATCAGTTCGGAGTGGGAAAATCTACCGTGGGGGCTGCTGTCATGCAAGTAGCCAAAGCAATCGTTGAGCTGCTGCTAAAAAAGGTAGTGACGCTGGGAGATGTGCAGCTCATTGTGGATGGCTTTGCTGCAATGGGATTCCCTAACTGTGGTGGGGCGATAGATGGAACCCATATCCCGATCTTGGCACCGGAGCACCAGGGCAGCCAGTACATAAACCGCAAGGGGTACTTTTCTATGGTGCTGCAAGCAATGGTGGATCACAAGGGACGTTTCACCAACATCAACGTGGGATGGCCGGGAAGGGTTCATGACGCCCGCGTCTTCAGGAACACTAGTCTGTTTAAACGGCTGCAACAAGGGATTTACTTTCCAGACCGGAAAATTACCATTGGGGATGTTGAGATGCCCATCGTTATCCTTGGGGACCCAGCCTACCCCTTAATGCCGTGGCTCATGAAGCCATACACAGGCAGCCTGGACAGTACTCAGGAGCGGTTCAACTACAGGCTGAGCAAGTGCAGGATGGTGGTAGAGTGTGCCTTTGGACGTTTAAAAGGTCGCTGGCGCTCGTTACTGACTCGCTCGGACCTCAGCCAAACCAACATCCCCATTGCTATTGCAGCTTGCTGTGTGCTCCACAATCTCTGTGAGAGCAAGGGGGAGACCTTTATGGCGGGGTGGGAGGCTGAGGCAAACCGCCTGGCCGCTGATTACGCGCAGCCAGACACCAGGGCGATTAGAAGAGCACACCAGGAAGCGGTGCGCATCAGAGAAGCTCTGAAAACAAGTTTCAGTGCTGCCCAGGCTCCTGTGTGAAAGTTATGTTTGTTTGTCCCTGTTGAAAACCCGCCCACTTGATTCACTCATTCCCTGTAAGCAACCCACCCTTCCCCCTTCCCCCTTCGATCCCAGTTTTATTTAAAAAAAAATAAAGTCAGTGTCGTTTTCAAATTACAAATCAAGAACTTTTTATTAACGGGGGGTAATGAACATAGGGAGAGAAATAACCAGGTAGTCCGGGTGGGGTTTGGGAGGAGGGTAGGAGTGAAGGAACAGGGCAGGAACAACATTCAAAATAATGAGAGCCTTTTGCTCGGGCTCTCTAATGGGGTGGACTGGCAGGTTGCACGGAGCTTCCCCCCCCGCGTTCTTACACGTCGGGGTGAGGAGGCTACGGGACTTGGGGAGGGGGGAGGGCGGTTATAGAGGGGCTGCAGCGGCACCCGGTAATCCGGCAGCTGCCGTTCCTGGAGCTCCACCAGACGCCGGAGCATGTCTGTCTGATCACGCAGCAGCCCCAGCGTTGCATCCCGCCACTTCTCCTCTCGGGCGTCCCTCCTCTCCTCGCGTTCGTCCCTTCTCTCCTCACGTTCATCCCTTTTCTCCTCCCGTTGGTCCCTCATGTCCTCCCGCTGGTCCCTCTTCTCCTCACGGTCACTGGCCTCTTGACGGAATTTCAATACAGTCTCCTTCCAATCGTTAAAATTAGCTCTCTCATCCCGGGTCGACTGCATTATTTCCGAGAACATATCGTCTCGGGTGCGCCTCTTTCGCCTCCTTATCTGGGAGAGCCTTCGTGCTGGGGGCGGGAGGATGGAAGAATTTGCAGCTGCAGTAGGAGGGAAAAAAAGGAGAGAAGTATGTAAAAAGATACATTTTATAGAACAATGCTTATACTCTTTCACGGTGAACACTTTTCACATTACATAGCAATGTACAAGGTCGCTTTTTGCATCTTATATTGAGTGCCCGCGGCTTTGGTGTTAGAGATCACAGCAGACGCAGGGCCGGGCAACAGATTTCGGCTTGTATGCAGCCATGGTAAGCCATTGTCCTGCTGCTTCTGCATTAAATCAGCGCCCTCCTTTCCCATAGCAAGCAAAGCCCTTTACGTGCTGCGGTTTCCCTGTTACCGTGCAGCATCAGATAACATAACAACCACCCCCCACCCACCCATTCAATTCTGTGGGATGACCCCCTCCCCCCACCACGTGGCTGGTACCATGGAAGATCCATGCAGATCGCAAACTAGCCCCCCCATCCACTTCTGTGGGATGATCGCGTTACCCCTCCCCCCACCACGTGGCTGGTATCAGGGAAGACCCCTGCTAGCCAAACGCGAAAAACTCAGCGACATTATCCACCCCCTCCCCCCCGCCCGCTTGGCTAACTGCAGGGAAAGATTTCTTTTCAGCTACAGGCAAACAGCCCAGTAGGAACGGGGCCACCTCTGTCCCCCTAATTACATTCCCATATCTCAAACAGGTTACCCTGAACGATATCACTCTCCTGAGGATAACACAGCAAGATAAAGAGCGGATGTTGCTTGAATGCCAGCAAACACCGGGACCATACGCTGCCAAGCTTTGTCAAGCAATGATACCGGATTACTTGCTGCTAGCATGGCGCGGTCAAGTGTCCTACCATGGAGGACGGAATAAGGCTGCCCTGCCCAGAAACCTTCTGGAAAAGCTTTTGGAGTACCTCCAGGAGAGTTTCATGGAGATGTCCCTGGAGGATTTCAACTCCATCCCCAGACACGTTAACAGACTTTTCCAGTAGCTGTACTGGCCGCGAATGCATCCCAAGTCCCCAGGGCAAATTAATCATTAAACAAATACTTGTTTTAAACCATGTTTGATATATTTGAAAAGGTACACTCACCAGAGGTCCCTTCCAGGGGGTCTGCGATGCCGCCTTGGGAGGGTTCGGAGGGCACTTCGGTCAGGGTCAGAAACAGCTCCTGGCTGTCGGGGAGAATGGAGTGCTGTGTGCTCTCCACAAGTTCGTCCTCCTCCTCCTCCTCCTCTTCCCCGTCCGCAGATTCGTCATGCAACGATGACATTAACCCCTCCTCGGAGTCCACGCTCAGGGGTGGGGTAGTGGTGGCGGCCCCTCCGAGAATTGCATGCAGCTCATCGTAAAAGCGGCATGTCTGCGGCTCTGCCCCGGACCGTCCGTTGGCCTCCTTCGTCTTCTGATAGGCCTGTCGGAGCTCCTTCACCTTTATACGGCACTGAATGGAGTCCCGATTGTGGCCTCTCTCCATCATCCCCTTGGAGATCTTGTCAAAGATCTTTGCATTCCGTCTCTTGGAACGCAGTTCTGCGAGCACTGAATCCTCTCCCCATATGGCGATCAGATCCAGTATCTCGCGTGTGGTCCATGCTGGTGCTCGTTTGCGGTTGTCGGCCTGCATCGCTACCTGTGCTGCTCAGCTCTGTGTGGTCACCTGTGCTCACCAGGCTGGGCAGACAGGAAATGAAATTCAAAAGTTCGCGGGGCTTTTCCTGTCCAACTGCCCAGAGCATCCGAGTTTCGATTGCTGTCCAGAGCGGTCACAATGGTGCACTGTGGGATAGCTCCCAGAGGCCAATACCTTCGAATTCCGTCCACACTAACCCTAATTCGAACCAGCAATGTCGATTTCAGCGCTACTCCCCTCGTCGGAGAGGAGTACAGAAACCGATTTTAAGAGCACTTTAAATCGAATTAAATGGCCTCGTTGTGTGGACGGGTACAAGCTTAATTCGCTATAACGCTGCTAAATTCGAACTAAAATCGTAGTGTAGACCAGGCCTCAGCATCTTCACTTCTTAGCTGTAAGTGGGTGCCCTGTGCGTGGTGGTGGAGACAGGCAGCCCAGATGTGCCTACCTTTAAGATGCAATACAGGCACAGAACAGTATTTCCCCCCTTTTTTTTTCTTTCTTTTTCTTTTTGTCTCCGCTGCTGCCTGATTGGTTATTTCCAGTTTCACATGGTGTCTTGTTGACTGGTCAGTCCATAACTCTGGTGTTAGTATCTTTGAGGTTCTACTGTAGAGGGAAAAGATATTCTGTCTACTGTAGAAAGCACTGCTGTATTAGAGGAAGAGGAAATTTCACTCTAGTCCAGTGGTACCAGAACAAGTGGCAAGGAAATTTTAGGACTAAGGAACTGCTCGCCAGCTACTTTGTTAAAGTCTTGCATTTCTCTTCACGTTCAAGAAAATCTGAGTGATTACAGTGAACTGTAAAAGTTCTGCTAAAAACTAAAAAACCTTGTATGTAAAATCCCAGAAGAGAGAGAAGTTACTGTGTTTAACTGTAATGAATGTATACAAATTTGAGACAGTAGCTGGTTAGTGGTATTTTATCGAGCAGTGCTTGTGTAGCACATGACTTCCAGAGTATTTCTGGTACAATTCGAAGAGTTAGGGATGATTGTTTAAAGCCCTGTTTTGTTCTTGGTTATCTCTGAGGTTTTACTCCTTGTAGTTAGGGGATGTAAATAGTGATTAAAAGAAGTAACCGTGTAACTGATTAAAATTTTATCGGTTACACTGTTAAACGTCTAACTGGGGAAATAGGGGTGCTTATTGGTTAATTGATTAACCGGTTAAACTTTTACATCCCTACTTGTAGTAGGACAACTAAAGTCAGCCACAAAGCTCACACTAAGAGTCCCTAGTTTTGTATGGCTGGAGGAAAGAATGTGTTTGGTTGAGGACCACTATCTTTGAAGTTTACGTCTGAAGATTTTTCAATACTTATTACAAATATGTAATCTAAGTAATGTACTAATTCCTGCCTCTTTTATAAGCGGTTGGAAGCAGTGTATGAAGATATAAGGTTGACCCTACCTTTACTACATCTGTGTTTGTCATTGGAAAGCCTGAAGTCCAAAGAAAGCTCCACATACATCAAACTGTAGATTTCTTATATCTTTAATTTGAGCAGATTTAATATTAACCTTTTAAGGAAAGTCCAGGTGAACTGAGTTTTTACAAGAATATTTTAAAAGTTTGATTTTTAATTTTATGAATATCGTGGGTTTTTAACAGGAATTCAAGTGGGTTTAGTTTAATCACAGTTTAGGCTACTTTAGTCTTATGACATTATGGTTAGTTAACACTATTGCACAGTTCAGAACTCTTTTCAAATAGACCTTATCATGGTCTAAATCCAAAATATGGAGCAGTGCACCATAAATAGCACTAATTCAGAAGTAGAAAATGTACAAAGGTTTTAATAAACTGTTGTTTTGTTCCCCTTCTGTGCCCTGTTGTCTCATTTTCTCTTGTTCCTTGCAATATTTCCCCCCTTGCTTGCAGCTGCCCCTTTGTCTCCACCCTTTTTAATTCTCATCATCCGCTTTGAAGCAAAACCTTGAATACCCACAATTTTGTTCCAGCATCTTCATCAGCTCCTTAGAGTAAATTTATATTAAAGTAACCAGGAATGAGAAGCTGGTTGGATACTGAATTTATAGTGCGATCACCGTTTTCTAACGGTGACTGAAAGAACACTGCAAATCTTCAGAAAACAAGGGTTTCAGTAAAATGTGGACCTGCTCAGGAAGCTTTCAGATGTATAGTTCCGGGGCGTAGAGTGCATCCTGTTCACATGTACAGTACTACTCTACTCGACTCACGTTTTAGCTTCACAGAATGTAAAATGGAGAGAACACATTTTTCAGAGGAGTGCAGAAACAAAATTATGAATGTTCTTCTATAGAACTCGAAATCTAAAGGCATTTAATATACTAAGTATCACTTCTGTCAGAATTTGAATTAACTGCAGTTATGTGTATGCTATTGTACTGTAAAGTGAAAGCTTGCATTTGATCAAACAGGGAGGAGGAGTGGAGATAGTATATTAGGAAGATTATGGCCACAGGAGCCCTACTATAGTTATAAGTTGGCAGTTCTTTAACCAAAAGTATCTTTCATCTCCCACTTCATTACAATATCACTTAAAGGGTTCAGCCAAGATTGGAGCCTCATTGTGGTAGGCTCTACCATACATAGAGCTTGTCCACACTTCAGAATCCATCTTGTTTTTGACACGTGCTAACTAATACAAAATTTATCACACTTCAACATTTGATGTAGACAAAGACTGGTGTGTTTTTGAATAGTGTCATCTGGTCAGTTTAAGTCCTAGGACCCAACATATCTTCTCATATATTTTAAATTCTCTTCAAGATACATAGAGGTGAATACCCAAGAGTAAAGAGTATCCTATAATCAAAGTTTAAACTTCTTAAGAGCAAATTATGAATCTTCTCTCGTTTATCTTCATGGAGTCGGATGAAGGTGTTTTTTTGTAACATGGTTAGAAATTCCTCTAGGATTGTTCTCTTCCCCTACTCTTAATCCCTTATTTATCTTCATAAAATATTTCAGGGGTGTATGTATAGAAACATGTTCACGTACACAACTAAGTTGATTCTACAGTAGAACCTCAGGTATAAACACCTCTGGAATGGAGGTTGTTCATAACTCTGAACAAAACATGATGGTGGTTCTTTCAAAAGTTTACAGTTGAACATTGACTTAATACAGCTTTGAAACTTTAATATGCAGAAGAAAAATGCTGCTTTCCCTTTATTTTTTTTAGTAGTTTAATACAGTACTGAACTGTTTGCGCCTTTTTTGTCTCTGCTGCTCCCTGATTGTGTACTTCCGGTTCCAAATGAGGTGTGTGGTTGACTCGTCAGTTTGTAATTGAGGTTCTACTATAAATTAAATTCTGTTTCTAATGTTTGAATTTAGTTTAATTTAAAATAGTGAGATTGAGCATTCATCGTTAACTGTGTTTAACTTGATTTATTACTGATTTTCCTTTTTTTCCCTTTAGGTTGTATAAATGGTTGAGTAGTTACAAAGAGGATTTTTAAACATCTGTTTAATTACAAGAGCCTTATGCAGAGAGCTAACCTTGAGGTTGGCAAAATTATTCTATTAGGAAACTACTCATTAGATCGGTGTCATGGGGGAAGTATTTTGCTGCACAAAAATGGAAAAGTTTGTATATATGTTTAAGTTCTGAAATATTTTCTAAATCTTAAGTTTGCTTTAGGTTCTTACAAATCAATAATTTTTGGATAATTTCATTGAGACTATTACTTTTTTTTGTGCTAGTGAGCATTGAGAATTCCCTCTGTTACACTGAGATGAGTCACAGTTCGGCTTCATGTCTTGGAGTTGATGGTTATAACATGGCTCTACTTGTATTACTTATTTATTAATAATTTCTCTTTTTTGTAGATAAAATACAGAATTTTAGTGAAGATGATAAGAACAGTCACTTCATCTACAAGAATGCCGAAGACAGTAATGAAACCAATGCTGAAACCACAGACGTTTCTGGGTACAACATAGAAACCAAGGACTTACTTGACTCTTGGGACTCCCGTATTGGGAAAAGCTCAGACTCTCTATCAGAAATATCTCAGACTAAGGGGCCATTAAGAACTCATTTGTATGAATGGGAGGATGAAGTTGAAGACTCCACAACTGGAGAGTATATGTTAGATTTTGATAGTGAACATTTCTCAGATATTAAGAACAAGGATGAAGAGTTTGATAAAGAAGATATGGAAAATCCAAAGGAAGCCATTAGTGAAGAACTTGTGCAAACTGTTCTTAGGCCAAGCAACTGTAGGACATATTGTAGATCCAACAAAGCAAAACAGGGGGCAACAAATTTTGATAAGCTAATGGATGGCAGTAGTCAATCTTTATCCAAAGCAAATAATGAATCAAATAATGATGGTCTGAACCCAGCAAGAAAAGCTGTTTTGAGTAGTGGGACCAGTTTTAGAGGGACAGTTGGGCGTGCTAGAGACTACACTGTTCTCCATCCATCTTGCTTGTCAGTTTGTAATGTTACTATACAGGATACAATGGAACGTATTGACGAATTCACTACAGCAGCTCCTACTGACTTGGGAGAGGCTG
Source organism: Platysternon megacephalum (assembly GCA_003942145.1). NCBI lineage: Eukaryota > Metazoa > Chordata > Testudines > Platysternidae > Platysternon > Platysternon megacephalum. Next base: position 3,950,941 of record QXTE01000109.1, on the reverse strand, counting down.
GACGTCTAAGAAAGAAAGCAGACATTGCTACTACCAAGACTACAACCAGGTTTCGACCTAGCAATACAAAATCCAAAAAGGATGTCAAACTGGAGTTTTTTGGGTTTGAAGACCATGATGAGGGTGGGGGAGATGAAGGAGGCTCTGGAAGCTCCAATTATAAAATTAAATACTTTGGGTTTGATGATTTGAGTGAAAGTGAGGATGATGAAGATGACTGGCAGTTAGCAGAAAGGAAATCTAGCAAAAAACGAAATAGAACAGCACCATCTTCCTCATTTCAGTCTAGTTCTGATGGTAATGAGAATTTTTCCCAGGACACCCAATTGAGCACTAATGCAGGTAAGCAATATTCTTCTGGGTTTGATAAGATTTTAAGTTTAAATCTACTAAATTTTAAATCGTTGTAACCTAATTATGATGTCCTTAAGGTTCTTAGTCTCTTGAATTACAGTACTCACTAGTTCAAAAATGTAGAAGTTTAGCTTCTGCTTGTCTGTCATGGTGCCTACTGCTCCATAGTTATCAAAAAAATGGTTTATCTTCCTTTTAATCTCATGCCAGAGGAAAAGATTCCTCTTTCTACTAAAAACAGGTTGCATCTCTTGGTATGTAAACCATAATGCAACAATGTCACCTTTCCACTGTTCTGTCTCCATGCTTGGAAGGCAGAGGTCTTTCTACTGATGCCCTAATTCAGCTGCAAGTTATTGGGTGCAAGACAAAATGTTCTGGGTAAAATTCTGTGGCTTGTGCTACACAGGAGGTCCATTTAAATGGTTACTACTGGACTTAAAATTTATGAATCTAGGTTCAACTTTTGAGCTCAGAACCAAAAATCTTGAATTTCCTTGCTGTTTCCTCCTACCAGGGAAGGTCCTTAGCATCAACAGCTTGTTTTTTCCATTGTTTGAGCAATCTGATTAGATCCTCCTACTGGAGATCAAAGGGCTCCTGCTTCTGCTCCCAGTTTCTGTGCCTGAGCTGGCATCTCCCTTTTCCCCGCATACAAAAAATAGTTTTATTGTTTGTGTTATTATTTGGAGAGCACTCCCTGGTGTCAGTCATTTTTTGAAAACCGGGCTGTCTCTGTGATAGTCTTTGGCCTCATCTGATGAACAAGCTTAAATTAATCAAGCTTAAAGCTTTTTGCTGATAGGCTGAAATATTCCAAAGACATGGAAAATCAGACACACCCTTACTGTTTAGACAGCCCTCTGAAAAGGAGGACTCGTCCACAGAATATAATCAAGGGATGTTACTTCATCTCTCTTAGAAATAGACACTTTGACAGACTGAGAAGCACAGTTGAGACTGAACACGTTTCACAAAGCTTGGCATCCAGCAGACCCTAAGACATTATATACATTTTCCAGAACTCAGAGCAGTCAGGCTTTTCCTTCTTGCATCTTCAGGGCCATAATCTCCTAGAGATGTCAAACATTTTAGCAAGTGTGGGTGGGCATGGAGTATCTTTCCCCTCCAACCCACAGCAGGAGACAACATAAGATCCCAGAACCTTTGTTATTTCACAAGAATTTGGTTTAGTTTTTCCTTCAAGCACTAAATGTGAACTGCACTGCTTAGCACTGTCATCTCATAAAGATATTAACTCTAAAGCCTAGTGTTACTTTGTGAGCTTTATCACTCCCCTTGCTGATCATTTTAGTAGGGGGAAGCAGATGGGAGTGAATCCCAATGGGGCATGGGAACTGAATATTGTTACAGGGAATGAAATGCAGAGGGAAAAATGTAAGGGAGATAAACAGGAAGATGAAAGAGGAAGAAAGATAGGACTATTGGTGTTTCTGCCCTAACGGTGAACATATTTTGCCACTGATATAGAATAAGGTACTGGGAAAAAATGTCCTTTAAAGGTTCTATTCCACCCTATCTTGGTGCAAAACTCCCATTGGCATCAGTGGGAGTTTTAAATACTGCCCTCAGTTCACAGCAGTGTTGAATTTATACCTCCGTTTACAGCATATTTAAAAATGGAATCTGGCTCTCTACAGAACCCATGCAACACTTCTGCCATGCTCCAACTTGGTTCCTGATCTGTCTCAACATATATCCCATTGTTTTTGTAAGACTTCAAACAAAAATCTGTGCCAAATTACAGAACCCTAGAAAATATTCTTGGAATAACATTCAGGCTAAGTGGAAATGCACTATTCCTTTCAATTTATTCTGAATGTTGACAGATGGGAAGAAAAAAGCTTACATCCAGTCATACAAATTTAAAGGTTTCTAGAGTTACTCCACCTGAAATCTGATTTAAGGTAGTATAAAAGACTACAAGCAGGCAATATTAGTCCACAAAGGATTCAGAGTGAATCAGAATGTTTCCCTGAATCAAGTCCCTTCCATCTGTTACTCTTGTTCACCTGTGTACGTGAAGAATTGGTCCACCTAAGGGCAAAAACACACAAAAAGGGATAAAAATCTTCCAGGCTCCAAATTCCTAGTCTTTTCCATAGCAACATTTTCCAAACACTGAGGCACTCCAGAGTTGCTGTAAGCCTGAAATCTTGTATCTATGCTTTGACTCCCAATTAAGAATTCCCTCGTGTCCAGTTCTTCAGTTGCAGCCCAAAATAGTCTGATTAAAAGGCAGTCTAGCATCAGGATGGAGAAAAACTTTTTCACTCCGAATTGCAGTTCTACAAAATTGCAAAACAATGTGATACTACCCGGCTAACTTCCCCTACAAGAAAGTAAACAAATTGTTTGCGTCGTCTAGAGCCAAAACTCCACTACGTTTAAAACCAATAATATTTCAGTGGCCAAAGTACAATGTGATTCTATCAAGGCTGTGCACAGAAAATGCTGAATACCAGGACAGACTGGCTACATGGGTTGAAAATCAAAGGGAATGGTCTCTCAACCAAGAGGAATTTCAATTAATCACAAGGATAGACAGGCCTTAATCAAGGAGCATTTCAGATTCTGAGATTAAGAGTAAAATGAAACTGTGTGCTGTGGAAAACGATGGAAATAATGCCTATTCTATTCATTTTCTTCTATCTTTCCAAAGTTCTTACAAAAGAAAAATGTTTAGGTTTTGGAAATTCTAATTTAGTTTTTTTTTCCATTTTCTGTAAGCATGCTCCTTCATAGATCCTTTTTTCTCCTCCCCATATTCCAGTTTTCCAATTTTCTTATGAAATGTTGTCAATTGCAGTGGTCCTGCAGACCACGAAAAGAAGTAAGAGAAACACACTTTCACAGGATTTAGGAAGACACACTTTTTTCCCTGGGACAGTTCTCCAAAGAAGTGTGAGGGAAACAGCCTATGAAAATAGACCTTACATAAAATTGAAATCATATATTATAAATATGTTTCTACGTGAGATGCTTTGAAGAAACTTCCTTCTATCAAGATGAAACTTCAGGAAATAAGCTGTTTGACTGATTGCCTTGTTCTAAATCAGGGGTCGGCAACTTACGGCACGCGTGCCAAAGATGGCACGCGTGCCGATTTTGGGTGGCATGCCGGTGCCTGCCAGTCCCAACCCCACTCAGCCCCCCCGCCCACCGCTCTCCCCTGCGGGGGCAGGAGGCAGACGCTTGGTCCTGCGGCAGCCAAGCTTCCCCCTCCCCCGCTTCTTCTCCCAGCGTGGTGCTTTCTGATCGCCGGGAGGAAGGGGGCGGAGCCGAGCCGCAGCGTGCTCACTGCTCCGTAGAGGAGACAGAGAAGAGGTAGGGACCGGGCCTTGGGGAAGCGGGTGGAACAGGGCATATCCCTTCCAGCCCCCTGCCGTGAGCCGCTCAGGGCAGGGGGCTGGGAGCACCCCCACAAGCCGAGCACCCCAGCCCTCACCCCTGAACCCCCCCCCACACCCAGCCTTCTACCCTACACCTCCACACACCCCCAGCCCTCTGCCCTCACCCCTGAACCCCCCCACACACCCAGCCTTCTGCCTTGCACCTCCACACACACCCAGCCCTCTGCCCTGAATGCCCCCACACACCCAGCCCTCTGCCCTCACCCCTGAACCCCCCGTCCACACCCAGCCTTCTACCCTGCACCTCCACACACCCCCAGCCCTCTGCCCTCACCCCTGAACCCCCCCCCACACCCCCCCCTCCACCCCCCCCCCCCCCCCCCCTCCTCCCCCCCCCCCCCCCCCCTCCTCCCCCCCCCCCCCCCCCCCACCCCGCCCCCCCCGCCCTCACCCCTGAACCCCCCCTCCACACCCCGCCTTCTACCCTGCACCTCCACACACCCCCGCCCTCTGCCCTCACCCCTGAACCCCCCCACACACCCAGCCTTCTGCCTTGCACTTCCACACACACCCAGCCCTCTGCTCTCAACCCTGCACCCCCCCACCCAGCCCTCTGCCCCGCCCCCCCACACACCCCAGCCCTCTGCCCTCACCCCTTAACCCCCCCACACACCCCGCCTTCTGCCTTGCCCCTCCACACACACCCAGCCCTCTGCTCTCAACCCTGAACCCCCCCACCCACCCAGCCCTCTGCCCTGACCCCTGAATCCCCCCACCCACCCAGCCCTCTGCCCTCACCCCTGAACCCCCCCCCACACCCAGCCTTCTGCCCCGCACCCCCACACACACCCAGCCCTCTGCTCTCAACCCTGCACCCCCCCACCCAGCCCTCTGCCCCGCCCCCCCACACACCCCAGCCCTCTGCCCTCACCCCTGAACCCCCCTCCCACACCCAGCCCTCTACCCTTCACCTCCACACCCACCCAGCCCTCTGCCCTGACCCCCCCCACACACCCAGCCCTCTGCCCTCAACCCCCCCACCCCCCCCCCCCCCCGCCCCCCGCCCCGGCTGCCCCCACACCCCCCACCCCCCCCCCCCCCCGCCCCCCGCCCCGGCTGCCCCCACACCCCCCACCCCCCCCCCCCCCACCCCTCTGCCCTCCCCCCTGAACCCCCCCCCACACCCAGCCTTCTGCCTTGCACCTCCACACCCACCCAGCCCTCTGCCCTGACTGCCCCCCCACCCCCAGCCCTCTGCCCTCCCCCCTGAACCACCCCCACACCCAGCCTTCTGCCCCGCACCCCCACACACACCCAGCCCTCTGCTCTCAACCCTGAACCCCCCCACCCACCCCTCTGCCCCGCACCTCCACACACACCCCGCCCTCTGCCCTGACCCCCCCCACACATCCAGCCTTCTGCCCTGCACCCCCACAGCCCTCATCCCTGCCCCCCCCCCCCCCCCCCGGGCTGGGGTCCCAGCTGCCAGCCCCATGCCAGCTGGCGTCCCGGCCGCAGGCCGTGCTCAAACCGCAGCAGGCCTAAGTGAACAGAACCCCAGGCTGGCAGCTTAAGATCAGCATTTTAATTTAATTTTAAATGAAGCGTCTTAAACATTTTGAAAACCTTGTTTACGTTACATACAACAATAGTTTAGTTATATGATATAGACTTATAGAGAGCGACCTTCTAAAACACGTTAAAATGTATTACCGGCACCCGAAACCGTAAATTAAAGTGAATAAATGAAGACACGGCACACCACTTCTGAAAGGTTGCCTACTCCTGTTCTAAATGTTACTGTAAACTTGTCATCTTCCTCTAAAACAGGAAAATTATTGCAAATTTGTTCAATTAAAAATGTTTTGTTGCTTGCTGAGTGGGTGGTTGCTAAGGATTTTTTTAAATACTGAACTTTCCATAAATTGGTGACCAATCGCCTCAAGACCTTTTACCTTCATAACATTGTCAGCTTTCTCAGAGATTGTTTCATGGCTAGGTTTTTGATATTTGGAGGTTGGGAGGCGGGGGCAGGGAGGGAAGAGGAGGGGTGTCATGGGCTTTCAATCTCTGATATATAAAACCCTAAATATTTTTAAAATCTCTAAGATGAGACTTTTCCAGAATTGACCCTGGGTAAAGATGACCTAACTTAAACTTGCACATGTTTTGATATTGAATATAGATAGTGGTGTCAGACATGTACAGTAACTTTTAGTGGACAAACCAGAAAAAGTTTCCTTATTTGCTGACTGACAGGCACTAGCTTGGTGGGCTCCCTGAATACTATCAAATTAAGTCATCTTGAAGTGTGGGGTGAAAAAAAAATCACAAATTTCAAAATGCACTTAATGGATCACCAGTAAAAATCTAATATGCTGGATTTTTGATAAATGGAGCAAGGGATCTGAAATGCAGAGGAGTCAGTTTTTCTTGCTGTTCAACTAAATGCATAGAATCATAGAATCTCAGGGTTGGAAGGGACCTCAGGAGGTCATCTAGTCCAACCCCCTGCTCAAAGCAGGACCAAACCCAACTAAATCAGCCCAGCCAGGGCTTTGTCAAGCCTGACCTTAAAAACCTATAAGGAAGGAGATTCCACTACCTCCCTAGGTAACCCATTCCAGTTCTTCACCACCCTACTAGTGAAAAAGTTTTTCCTAATGTCCAACCTAAACCTCCCCCTCTGCAACTTGAGACCATTACTCCTTGTTCTGTCATCTTCTATCACTGAGAACAGTCTAGATCCATCCTCTTTGGAACCCCCTTTCAGGTAGTTGAAAGCAGCTATCAAATCGCCCCTCATTCTTCTCTTCTGCAGACTAAACAATCCCAGTTCCCTCAGCCTCTCCTCGTAAGTCATGTGCTCCAGCCCCCTAATCATTTTTGTTGCCCTCCGCTGGACTCTCTCCAATTTATCCACATCCTTCTTGTAGTGTGGGGCCCAAAACTGGACACAGTACTCCAAATGAGGCCTCACCAGTGCTGAGTAGAGGGGAATGATCACATCCCTCGATCTGCTGGAAATGCCCCTACTTATACAACCCAAAATGCCATTAGCCTTCTTGGCAACAAGGGCACACTGTTGACTCATATTCAGCTTTTCGTCCACCGTAACCCCTAGGTCCTTTTCTGCAGAACTGCTGCCCAGCCATTCGGTCCCTAGTCTATAGCAGTGCATGGGATTCTTTCGTCCTAAATGCAGGACTCTGCACTTGTCCTTGTTGAACCTCATCATATTTCTTTTGGCCCAATCCTCTAATTTGTCTAGGTCCCTCTGTATCCTATCCCTACCCTCCAGCGTATCAACCACTCCTCCCAGTTTAGTGTCATCTGCAAACTTGCTAAGGGTGCAGTCCACACCATCTTCCAGATCGTTAATGAAGATATTGAATAAAACCGGCCCCAGCACCGACCCTTGGGGCACTCCACTTGATACCGGCTGCCAACTAGACAAGGAACCATTGATCACTACCCGTTGAGCCCGACCATCTAGCCAGTTTTCTATCCACCTTACCGTCCATTCATCCAGCCCATACTTCTTTAACTTGCTGGCAAGAATACTGTGGGAGACTGTATCAAAAGCTTTGCTAAAGTCCAGAAATAGCACATCCACTGCTTTCCCCTCATCCACAGAGCCGGTTATCTTATCATAGAAGGCAATTAGGTTAGTCAGGCATGACTTGCCCTTGGTGAATCCATGCTGACTGTTCCTGATCACTTTCCCCTCCTTTAAGTGGTTCAGGATTGATTCCTTGAGGACCTGTTCCATGATTTTTCCAGGGACTGAGGTGAGACTAACTGGCCTGTAGTTCCCTGGATCTTCCTTCTTCCCTTTCTTAAAGATGGGCACTACATTAGCTTTTTTCCAGTCGTCCGGGACCTCCCCCGATCGCCATGATTTTTCAAAGATAATGGCCAATGGCTCCGCAATCTCATCGGCCAACTCCTTTAGCACCCTCGGATGCAGCGCATCCGGCCCCATGGACTTGTGCTCGTCCAGCTTTCCTAAATAGTCCCGAACTACTACTTTCTCCACAGAGAGCTGGTCACCTCCTCCCCATACCGTGCTGCAGAGTGCAGCTGTCTGGGAGCTGACCTTGTCTGTGAAGACAGAGGCAAAAAAAGCATTTAGTACACTAGCTTTCTCCACATCCTCTGTCACTAGGTTCCCTCCCTCATTCAGCAAGGGGCCCACACTTTCCTTGACTTTCTTCTTGTTGCTAACATACCTAAAGAAACCCTTCTTGTTACTCCTAACATCTCCGGCTAGCTGCAACTCCAAGTGTGATTTGGCCTTCCTAATTTCACACCTGCATGCCTGAGCAATACTTTTATACTCCTCCCTGGTTATTTGTTCAATCTTCCACTTCTTGTAAGCTGTTTTTTTGTGTTTAAGACGAGCAAGGATTTCACTGTTAAGCCAAGCTGGTCGCCTGCCATATTTACTTTTCTTCCTACACATGGGGATGGTTTGTTTGATGCAGTTTGAAGCTGCGTTGGATCTTTAAGATAACCTAATTAGGCAGTATTTGGCTTGCATTTGATGTTTGATTCTAGGATTAACTAAGAAATTGACACCATTAAAGATCCATTTCCTGGTTATGTAATTTCACAGAGAAGGTAAGAAGCCCTGATCATAATTAATGCCATTAGAATACATAACTTATCATGGAATCCTGCTGCATGAAACCCAGTGTATGCTCAGTGAGCCAGCCACGACAGCAGCACTGCAGGCTTCATGCCTGCTTTTTTGTTTCTATTACTATAGCTACGATTGATTTGTCACTTGGTAGGCAATTGTACAGTTTTTTTAATGGCACATTGATTCCCTTGGGCTACTGCTAAATTTTAAGACTTTGGATTATTTTACCATAATGAAAGAATATTATATTACTATAGGACTTTGAACTCTAGTCTAAAACTGTTTCAGATAAAATTATATTTAAAGAAACTATTGCATGTATCAACCTAACAATTTTCAAATTGTAACAAAAAGCATCTGAAAATGTTAATGGTTTCTACGGGCATAGTGAGTTCAGATACCTGTATCGTGAAAAACATATTGCCTAGTGTTCAATATTTGTTGGTGTGTGGGTGTGGAAAAGCCAAAATAACTTAATAGAGCAATTGATCCAGCATGCTTACATGTATTACAGTTATAAAATATGGGTAGCTCACTAGGAGTAAACCTATGATCAGTTTTTTTTATTTAAACAACATGAGTTTAATTTTGCGTTCTCTGTTCCTGCCTCCACTTCCCAAATAAAGTCTGTGATAACATCTGTGTAGCACCAAATCAAAGAACATGCAGACTAGTTTCCAAGCCTTTATGCTTAGGACCCTGCAACAAAAATGGAAAATTATTTTCTCCTGTCGACTCCATCTTGGAGAGAAGGCAGGGTCACATGAATTAACGTTGGAGATCTACAACCAAAACTTTGAGTACCAGAGGGATCTCGGCAGCAGAGTCCGGGTGTACTGAAAAGAGAACCGCTGAGACCACTGCCAACTGGTTCCTTCCATCTGCAAACCGTTCTCACCTATTTCCAGCAAGCTATCTATTAAGTGGGAATGCCTCTAGAAATAGTTAAAAGATTCAAAAGTATATCCACTATACTTTTGAGTAATATTTGCATTCCTCTCAAAAGTGAGGTATGAACATAAATTTGTACAAAGATTAATTTAATTAAAGCAATTTTTTACAAAGCTTCAGATTGATGACTAACGTATAAACTTGTATGATCCTAAGGTGTGAGATTACTATACACTACTTGCTTGTGCCAAAAAAGCTGTCAATATGAAAGGCCACTGTCAGTTTTAAGGTCTGGTATATGAGGTCTGAGGGCTTGAAATGGTCTCAATCGTTAGACTTCCAGTAGTATACATTTTTGTTTCCAACCTTTACCCATTACAAGGTAATGTCCTTTAAAAACATTGACTTCCATCTTGATTTATTCCACTTCTTTTCCAATATAACTTCCATTTATCTTGTGAAATATTAGCTTTATAAAGAACTTAGTTCTGCTATCCTAGAAACCAGTTAGAAACAGTATAAATTCTTTCAAGATCGGTTAATCTTTTCAAGTATAGGTCTTGAACCAGTGTTTGGGTAGAAATTTGACTTCTCATGCTATAACAAGTATAAACTAAAACCTTCTTAACATCAGGTTTTTGGCAAATGTTTAAATGCTGCATTGTAGTCTCAAGCAGTTTAAAAAAATAATTGTAAATTTGAGAATGTCATTAACTAGTCTATAATTTTAGCATCTGAAAATGTAGCAGTTTAGGTACAAGAACAGAATTTTGTGGAAAGTGGCTGACTGCTAGAATATCTTTTCATTATATCTACCTTTATAGATCTCCTGGATTTTTCAGAGGATTCATCTGGTGTGCCTGAAGGCAATAAGAAGTCCACAAATAAACAAGGCGATAAATCTAAGGAAAATACCAGGAAGATTTTTAGTGGGCCAAAGAGGGTAAGTGGTAATACTTTCTCTTATTTTATTCAGTGCCGTGGTGTTGAGGGTCTTGTAGTTAGTATATGTATCTCTATATCTTATCCCGGGGTAGTCAGTTATTTTTTGTCAAAGTCCAAATTTCTTTGTCAAGATCCAGACTCAAGAGAAAATAGTAAAATATTATAATAATGATAATAAGTAAATAAAGAGGTTTCAGGGTCTGTTCAGAAGTGTCTGGTGGTCTGGATTTGGCCCATGGTCTGCTTATTGATTACCTTTGTCTTATCCCATTTGATATGGATGCAATATTTATCCCATCTTAAAATTATTAGAAAGCACACAAGACTATTCCGTTAATAAATGGGTTGATTACTTGGATATTCTGGCACTCTCCTGAGGTCTTCCCCCCTTCCTCCCTCCCCCGGATTGATGTGTCACTGTTTTAATCACCTTGCTTCAACTTTAATATTGCAGTTGGCACCTGGAAGCCAAATCTGTATTTAAGAGTACAAAACTGTTTCCATTATAATTCCATTTTTCATGTACTCATGGCTTAAGATTTTTAGTTTTTGGGTGGCAATCTTCCATGTTTGATTGTTGCCTAAAGATATTCTTCTGTTTCAGAAGGCTAAAGCAAAATTTCACTGTTATGGGTTTTGGGAGTGGAGAAGAGAATATACTTTCCCTGTTATTGTGTGTATATTTAAAAAAAAAAAAATTCTAGTCACGCTTTTCTGATCAGGGCTACAGAAATCAGGACAGAAACTTGGAATTTGGCATAGATATGGTCCTCATTGCTTCTTGATTCGTTTGTTTGTTTAAAAATTTTATTTGTAATTTCATGGAAAAGTGACTACTCAGAATGCTTAGTAGTTGGAATTTTGTCTTTTAGCAGAATCTAATAAAACCCATATCCTTTTGCAACGCTGTGTACATTTTCCTTGTCCAGTCAGTTAGTGTATTGAGTATTTGGTTTTTGAAAATTCACCTGGAATGGGACTTACCTGTATGAATAGATGAGTTTATAGCTTCCATTAAATGAAGGGTCCCGTATCTCCTGACTGTCCAAGATGTCTCTTTTTAAGGCCTAGATCCTTTGGCATATGCTCTTTTTTTTTCTTTTCTTTTTTTTTCCCCTGAGGAATTCCTATTATATTAATGTAAAAAGCGACAAAGAGTCTTGTGGCACTTTATAGACTAACAGAAGTATTGGAGCATAAGCTTTCATGGGTTAGTCTATAAGGTGCCACAGGACTCTCACTTTTTACAGATCCAGACTAACATGGCTACCCCTCTAATATTATATTCATAGAAACATTGGGCTGGAATTGAACCTCAAGAGGTCAACTAGTCCATCCCCCCAGTCATGAGGTAGGACCTAGGGTGTTTGTCTAACCTGTTGTTAAAAGTCTCCACTGACTGGGATTCCACAACCTCCCATGGTAACCCTATGTCAGTACTTAACTATCCTTTATAGTTCGAAAGTTTGTCCTAATATCTAACCTAAATCTCCCTGGCTGCGGATTAAGCCTATTACTACATTTTCAGTGTAGTTTCAGTGAACATGGAGAACAATTGATCACCATCTTGGGAGTGTAACCGCTGTTCCTGGTGATTGGCTTGCGTTTTTGGATGAAAAAACGGAAGAAATATGTCCTGGCTGATATGGAAGGTCGATACAACCTTCAGAAGAAAGGCCGGATGAGGCCGAAGTTGCACTTTATCTTTATGAAAGATTGTGTAAGGTGGTTCGGAAGTTAGGGCTCTGAGCTCAGAGACACGCCACGCCGACGTGATAGCGACAAGGAAAGCCGTTTTCCAGGAGAGGTAGAGGAGGGAGCAGGTGGCCAGCGGCTCGAATGGGGGCCCCATGAGTCGGGAGAGGACCGGGTTAAGGTCCCATGCTGAAACTGGCTGTCGAAGCTGTGGGTTGAGACGGTTCAGGCCCTTGAGAAACGTGTCAACCATGGGATTGGCGAAGATGGAACGCCCGGGTGAAAAGCCGAGATGGCCGCAAAGTGAACTCTGACAGAAGATGAGGCCAGATATTCCAAAATGAGAGGCACGGATGCCTGGAGAGGGGGGGTGTTGTGCTGAGTGCACCAGCACGAAAACCGCTTCCACTTAGCAGTATATGTGGCCTGAGTGGAGGGCTTCCTGCTGCCCATTAGTACTTGTTGCACAGATTCTGAACACTGAAGTTCTGTAGGGTTCAAGCATGCAGCATCAATGCCGTGAGGTGGAGAGATCGTACGTTGGGATGGCAGAGGCAACCGTGATCCTGAGTAATCAGGTCTGGAAGAAGAGGCAATGGGACTGGAGCGTCCACAGAGAGTTCCAGTAGCGTGATGTACCAATGCTGTCTGGGCCACGTGGGAGCTACCAGAATCACTTGCGCCCTGTCCCTGCGTTCTTTGAGCAAAACCCTGTGCACCAGGGGAAACGGGGGAAAGGCGTAAAATAGACGACTCGTCCAAGAGAGCAGGAAGGTGTCTGTGTGAGAGAGCCCAGGGAGCGGCTCTGGAGGGAGCAGAAAACTGGACATTTCTGATTGCTGCGGGAGGCGAACAGGTCAACCTGGGGAAACCTCCACCTTCGGAAGATGTGGTGGATGACATCTGGTCGAAGGGACCACTTGTGGAAGTAGAAGGACCTTCTCAGGTGGTCCGCCAGCATGTTCTGGACCCCGGGTAGAAAGGACGCCACCAGGTGAATAGAGTGGGCTATGCAGAATTCCCACAGTTGAAAGGCCTCCTGACAAAGGAGGGAGGAGCGGGCCCCCCCTTGTTTGTTGATGTAGAACATGGCCGCGGTGTTGTCTGTGAGGACTGCCGCACAACGACCCTGCAGCCGCTCCTGGAAGACTTGACAGGCAAGGCACACCGCCGTCAGCTCCCGAACGTTGATATGAAGGGAGAGTGCAGACGGGGGCCATAGGCCCTGCGTCTGAATGTCCCCGAGGTGGATGTCCCATCCCAGGGCTGACGCATCCATGACCAGAAACACGGAGGGCTGCGGGCTGTGAAAAGGGACTCCTTCACAAACCACCCGGGGATTTAGCAACCAGCGGAAGGAGGCCAGGATTTGCTCCGGGACAGTGACCACCAAGTTCAGGCTGTCTCGACCTGGGCGATAGACTGATGCCAGCCAGGCTTGTAACGGGCGGAGGTGGAGTCGAAGTCTGGCATGCATGGTCACGTATGTGCAGGAAGCCACGTGGCTCAGAAGACTCAAGTAACTTTCTTGCTGACGAGGTTGGGAAGCTCTGAAGGCTCCGGACGAGGGCCACTATAGTCTGAAAATGAGCGTCTGGCAGGAGGGCTAGTGCCTGCACGGAGTCCAGAACCGCCCCGATGAATTCTATCCTCTGGGTTGGTTCTAGTGTCGACTTTGCCACATTGAGAAGGAGGCCTAACCGATGAAACGTGTCCTTGACCAAGCGGAGGTGGGACTGCACCTGTTTTGGTGCATCCCCGGATAAGCCACTTGTCGAGGTATGGGTATATCTGCACCCGCCGCCGACAAAGGAAGGCTGCCACGGCCGCCATACATTTGGTAAACACTCGGGGGGCTGTGGAAAGACTGAAGGGAAGGGCCGTGAACTGATAATGTTCGCGGTTGACCACAAAGTGGAGGCAGTGTCTGTGCACTGGATGCATAGCTATATGGAAATACGTGTCCTTCATGTCGAGGGCGGCGTACCAGTCTCCAGGATCCAGGGAAGGCATGATGGTGCCCAAGGAGACCATGCGGAATTTCAACTTTGCCATGAACTTGTTGAGACCGCGCAGGTCCAGAATGGGCCGAAGCCCTCCCTTTGCCTTGGGGATTAGGAAATATCGGGAGTAAAACCCCCTGCCCCTTAGCTCCCTCGGAACCTCCTCGATCGCCCCCATGGCGAGGAGCGTTTGAACCTCCTGAATAAGGAGTTGCTTGTGAGAAGGATCCCTGAAGAGGGACAGAGAAGGAGGAGGAGGGTGGGGAGGAAGAAAATTGGAGAGAGTATCCCGCTTCCACCGTGTGGAGGACCCAGCAGTCTGTAGTTATGTGGGACCAGGCATGGTGGAAGCGGGATAAACGATTCAGGAAGGGTGGGGTAGAATCCTGAATGAGGTCTGGTACATCGTCCTCGAGCGTCCCTTCAAAAGGCCTTTTTTGAGCCTGACGAAGGTTTGGATGGGCCCTGGCCTTGCCCAGACTGGGGTTGGAGGGCCTTTTCCTGCCATTACGCCTGCATCTCCTATAAAAATCCTGCCTCGGTCGAGGAGGAGGATAGGAGTGTTGTGGCTTCTGGGGTTTGAAGGGTTTCCGCTGGGTAGCCAGTGTGTGCATGCCTAGGGACTTCATTATCGCCCTTGAGTCCTTAAGGCTTTTGTAGCCTGGAATCAAAGGGGAGGTCCTGTAGTGTTTCCTGAAGCTCCGGTGGCAGGCTGGAGGCTTCCAGCCAGGAGATATGCCTCATCGCTATCCCCGAGGACAGAGTACGTGCGGCAGAATCCTCAGGGTCCAGCGAGGCCTGCAACGAGGTCCGTGCCACTATTTTGCCCTCATCGACCTAGGCCCCAAACTCCTCTCTGGACTCAAGAGGTACTAACTCCTTACATTTCAGCATGAAGTTCCAGGAGTTAAAATTGTCGTGGCTCAGGAGTGCCTGCTGATTAGCGATCCTGAGCTGAAGACCCCCTTAGGAATAAACTTTGCACCCAAACAAGATCAAGGCTCTTGGCGTCCTTTGATTTGGGAGCTGGGCCTGCTGGCCATGCCGTTCTTTCTCATCCACCGATGCTACCACTAGCGAACAAGGCTGCGGGTGGGCGAACAAATAATCGTACCCCTTTGAGGGGACAAAGTATTTGCGCTCCACTCCCTTAGCAGTTGGTGGGATGGATGCAGGTGTTTGCCAGATTGTTCTGGTGGTGGATTGGATAGTTGGAATAAGGGGTAGGGCTACCCTTTATGGAGCTTCCACTGACAGGAATATCCACCACCGGGTCCATCCACCTCTACCACCTCCTCCGCTTGCAAGTTCATATTGCGGGCCACCCTATGTAGGAGGTCCTGGTGGACACGGAGGTCTATGGGAGGGGGACCCGAGACTGCAGTGCTTGCCACCGCCTCGTCATGTGAGGAGGAGAAGGAGGCCACAGGAGGGAGAGGGTCATCTAGGGCCTCTTGCTGAACTGGGCCCAGCTGTTCTGTGCCAGCAACCTCAGGGCCCGGAGCAGGAACCGGTGTTGGAGGAGGTCATGTAGCAGAAAGAGGAGCCACCACGGTCTCCATGCCTCCCGGGGCGGGCCGAGTGACGGTAGCCTCTGGTACTCGTGGCTTGGATGGGGCTGAGTGAGAAGCCCCAGACGGAGCACCCTGGGCTTGGTGGTACGCCCAGGGTGTCCAGAATGGCCATTGGGTGGGCCCTTGAGTGGGATCCTGCGCCTGCCAGTGCCCAGCCCCCGACTCCAGGTGGCTATGGTCCACACGGTGGAGGTCTGAGAAACGCGACCCTGCCTCTGATCCCGAAGAATGGGAAACGGAATGGGAAGGCCACGGAATTGCCAAGCGGATCTGCACCGAATTATGCCGACGGGGCGATGAATGGTGCTGCGACGCTGGGGAACCATGCCGCGATCTGGAACGATACCAAGACCTGGATCTAGACGATGAGCGACGTCAACAGTGGCGTCAGGTCTGGGATCTGCTCCCCGACGGTGACCGGTGGGCATCACGAGTATGACCGGCGTCCTGAAGGAGAGTGGTGCCGGGACTGCAAGTGGGAGCGATGCTGAGAACGAGATTGGTGTCGTGGCTCGACCGATGGTGCCGATGGGTAGATGGGGGCCGGCTTGCCTCGGGACAGTGCTGCATGTGCAGGTACCGCACGAGGCTGAGGGGATGCTGATGCCGTCATGGCAATAAGGTCCCTCGCAGCCGCAAAGGTATCCGGGGTGAACGGCAACTGGACCTCGACCACGCTGCGTACCGGGTAGTCCAGGGGCACCAGACTCGACGGATCTCCTCCTGGGGCCGGAGTCAACGGTGCCAAGGTCGTAGACTCTGCCCCAGGCGCTCCCCTGCGGGACACGCCTCCAGAGGCGGTTCCAAGGAGGCTTGCCTCTGTGGAGGTGGGCCAGCCTTTTCCGGCTTCTGGTGCCGCTTCTGGCCAGAAGAGTGGGAGCGGTGGCGGGTCAATGATGCCGCTGCGGTGCCGGGGAGCGTCGGTGCCCCGGGTCTCGGTCAGAGTCCAAGCGCGGTGCCTCTCCTACCGCTGCCACCGGGGTGCTGCGCACCGAGGCGCTCGGTGCCGGATCTTGGCGCTCTGCAGGAGGTTGAGGGCCAAGGGCCGCCTCCATAAGGAGCTGTTTGAGATGAAAGTCCTGCTCCTTCTTGGTCCAAGGACGAAAACCCTTGTAGATCCGGCACTTGTCTCCTTGATGAGTCTCCCCCAGACACTTTAGGCAAGAGTCGTGGGGGGTCACCCGTTGGCATGGGCTTCGAGCAGGGACTGCAGGGCTTGAATCCCGGAGCTTTGGGCATGAGCCCAATAGAAAATTGGGAAGGAGGGGAAAACCCCCCAACCCACTAATACTAACTAATGACAACTATAACTATGAACAACTATAAATTATCAACTATGAACTATTGTAAACTCGAAACTGTAAGTGCTAGGGAGAGTGGAGACCAGCAAAGCAGAACTCCACCGTTCCAATGACCGTCACGGGCGGTAAGAAGGAACTGAGGAGGCGCTGGGTCAGCTGGGGTATATATCGAGCACCATGAAGGCGCCACTCCAGGGGGCTCCACAGCCGACCCACTGGGTGTTGCTAGGGTAAAAATTCTCCGGCCATGCACGCGGCGTGCGTACACCTAAATTGGAATCGATATGAGCAAGCACTCGAAGAAGAACTATTCCTTGAGTATAGTCTTTCAACTAGTTGTACACCCACCTTTATAGTAATTTTTAGATCTCATTTCCCTAGTTTATGAGAGTGTCATATGGGACTGTCAAAAGCCTTACTGAAGTTAATGTATATCACATCTTCTATTCCTCTGCCCTCTCCCATTCACTAGGCTAGTAACCCTGTCAAAGAAGGAAACTAGGTTTTGGCATGATTTGTTCTGGACAAATCCATACTAGCTATTACTTAAACAGTATCCTCTATAATCCTTACAAATTGATTGTTTAGTAACTTGTTCCAGTATCTTTCCAGGTTAAGAAGTTAGGCTGACTGGTGTATAATTCCCCGGGGTCCTCTTTGTTTCCCTTTTTAAAAATAGGTACTATGTTTGCAGTTCTTCAGTTGTCTGGGACCTCACCCATCATCCACAAGTTGTTGAAGATAATCGCTAACAGTTTAGAGATTTACTTCAGGTAGTTCATTAAGTATAGAATCATGGTTTGACATGTTTTGTTCTTGACAAATCCATGCTAACTGTTACTTATCACCTTATCTTCTAGTTTGTTTGAGGTCACCTGAGACCGTATCAGAAGCCTTATTAAAGTCAAGATATACCACATCTTCTGCTTCCCCCATCCACAAGGCTTGTTACCCTGTTCTTGATAAATCATGCTGACTGTTACTTAGCACCTTATTATCTTCTAGGTGTTTGCCCTAGAATGAATTCCATCAGACCCTACTGATTTGAAAACATCTAACTTACCTAAATATTCTTTCACATGTTCTTTCCCTAATCTGTCTTCGGTTCCTTCCCCCTTGTTAATATTAATCATGTTTGTGCTAAGCATCTGGTCACAATTAACCTTTTTAGTGAAGACTGAAGCAAAATAGGCGTTAAATACCTCAGCCTTCTTGGTGTTGTCCATTACTCCTTCCTTGCTAAGGGGTAGATTATTTGTGGAGATGTTCTCCATAGCTAAAAGCTTATTCACTGCTTCCATTCACCTATTCCTCTGAGATTTCTGACAGGATAGGAGAGCCTCTGTCTTTCCTGAGGGTAGCTTGATTGCTCTCATTGAGGAAAAACAGGGTTGTGGCTATTTTTAAAGAGGGCAGAGTTTCTCCAAAGATTTTATTCTTATGCTTCAGCTGATACATTTATTAAATAAAATATTTGTCTTCATGGACTACCCACTGCCCCAGATGTGCTCAATAAGGAGCACAGGAGACAGTAAAACTGGGAAGGAAATACAAGGTAATGTGGAGAGGAAGAAGGAATGGAAAGCTGGAGTACACGCACAGCTACTTTGCACTGCTCCATAGTGGTATAAAGCAGCCAGAGCATAGTGGTGAATCTGTCCCTAAAAGTTAAATTAAAAAATTATTTGGTATTACATAACTTCATTAGAAATACTGCATGGTAACATTCCTTTGGGGTTTCTTGTTTACTGTTGATGTATTTTTTCTTAATTAATTACAATTTGAATTTTTTTTCAAATTAAAAAAAAATGCTCAGCAAGTACATTCAGTACATATCAGTAATTTAGGGTAGAATACTTTACAGGGATGTTGTAAATGTATTGTGTTTATAAAACCCAGGGAATTTAGAGTAAGGAATAAACTCAATAGAAATTAATAATTTTAAAGTATGGAAACAATCCTTTATGCTGACTCCCTCCATAACCACCATAGTATCACTACTCATAGACTCTGACTTTAAGGTCAGAAGGGACCATCATGATCATCTAGTCCAGGGATCTCAAACTCAAATCACCACAAGGGCCACATGAGGACTAGTACATTGGCCTGAGGGCTGCATCACTGAAACCTTTTCATACAGTGATGCAAAAGTATAGTAAAAAATGAAGAGTAATATAGTATGCTATTAAAAGTCAATGTGTTACTTTTAAAAAACTGTAATGCAAAGAGGGGTTTTAATAAAATATAAACACCTTTAACTATTCCTTATGTGGTCAGTAACACTGATGATGATCTACACTAACAGTCTAGCAACATAGCTGTAATGGCAGGAACTTTTTAAAATAACTATTCATACAAAATACGTTGCCACTTTTAACAAACGTTCTTCCCAACTACTCCCAGCAAAGAATGATACATGCTGAACTTCATACCTCAGACTGCTCGTCTAGTCCATGCGGCCCCGCCCCTTCCTCGCCCCTATTCCAACCCCTTCCCCAAATCCCCATCCCGGCCCCGCCTCTTCTCTGCCTTCTCCCCTGAGCATGACACATCCCCGCTCCTCCTCCCTCCCTCCTGGAAAGTCCTAAGTGCTGCCAAACAGTGCGCTCAGGGGTAGGAGGTGAGGGGAGCTTGGCTGCCGGTGGAGTCGGTGTCTATGGTGGGCTCCAGGAAATAACTCCTCCGCAGGCCGCGTGTTTGAGACCCCTGATCTAGACTGACCGCCTGCATATTGCAGGCCACAGAACACCACATGCCCACTCCTATAGTTAGAATGAATTTCCTATTGCCATTGCATTGTAATACCTTAAAGTAATGCTACCAATTTGGTTATTGAATGGTGTCACTAAAAATCTTATAGTGCTTGTTTTGAGGACAATTACAGTATCTCTAATGTATTTTACCTTAAATTACTGAAATATACATATAATCTTAACTCCATTTTAATGTAACATAAAGATATCTCAGCACTGAGCCTGAGTAACAAACTGACACATAAAGACCTGTAAAATTTCACTTGTGCTGTCAAGATAACCAGTTTTCCTGCTGAAACTAGTGTGACGAATACCAAAAATGATGATTTGTATAATTAAATGACACATTAGAAGTGGTTCTTTTCAGAAGACATGTTTCTTGTTAGGTTCACCAGCATTTAGACCACTAGATGGTTTTGTTTTGTTCAGCTTCTGTTAATACCTTAGGAAGTTGATGAGCAAAGTCTGAGGGACAGGTTTGAAGTGTGTTTACCATGTACCCCTACATTTGCTATAAACATTAACTGCTTCAAATAAAAAACTGTATATCTAAAAAGGAAACTTAGTGGTGCTTCATGAAAATTGTTACGTTTAGTAGCAGTGCTTACCTTTCTACTGAATTTCAGAATTTAACTACGTTGTATTTGGTATCTAGGTAGTTACGTTCAGTGAAATCTGTCCAGTGTATCTTGTTTGGAATACAGTAGCATTCCAGGTATGCTATGTGGTTTACTAACAAGGCACACTTCCTGTACTTAAGAGCTATCATGACACAACAGGGGTGGTGGTATATTAATTTAGGTGGAATATATAAGCCCAAAAAGTCAAAGATGTTAGCATAACGCTGAAACTGTCCAACATTAAAGAGTTTTAAACCAGGTTTGGGGTTTGGCATACAGAGATTTTAGTTTGTGCTGTTCCATGGCAAACACATTAAAATATTTATGCTAAAGTTTGGAAATTTATTGGTTAGTATACCAATCCTTTGTTCTCGAACTAGGTCTAATTTCGGACATGCCAAGTTTGATCCATTAACTGCTGGTCCCATACTTTTCTTGGTTTCTTGTTAACACAGTCCTTGAGTTAATAGTTGCTAATAGTTTCTCTTGGCCTGCACCTGTGTTCCTCCTCACCTCATGTTCTGGACCAAGGATATAAGGAGTGCTACAGACTTCTCCAGTTGCCACATGGTCTGAGGCTCAATCCTCCAGTGTCCAGTGATCCCCTTCAACTTTGAATCTATAAATATTCTAAAATAAAAGCTAATTGGGTATTAGTTAGATTTCAGACTGCCTCCTTCCTGGTATGGGACTCAGATTATGCCCAGGATTTCAGACTTAAAGAGCTGTCTCCTGCACCCAATCCTTCCTGGTCATTTATGACCATCAGAAGTGCCTGTACTTCCTTGGAAAAGTTCATGTTTCCACTGAGTACAGTATCGGTGGCTCCTTGCCCAGCCAAACCCGGCAAGCGTGGGAACAGAAATTTGGGAAACATCCAGTAGAGTATGCTTTGAGGTCCCAGTCCAATCTAGGCCAGGCAAACTGTATGTATGCCAGGCAGAGGCATCAGAGCATTCTGCCCAGCACCACTACCTTAGATACAGGGGCAAGCAAAGACAGAACTAAGGACTCCCCTTTCCAAGCTCGCTGTGAGGGTAAAAAGCCCTCTCAAAAGTCTAAAGAGAAATCACCCTCCAGAACCACCTTGAAGATGAGGTCTGCTTTCGTGATGCCTAAGTCTGGTGACTCTTTGCACCAGGTTCCAATTAAGCAAAAGAGCAGTGGTCCCCAAAATGTAGGGTGCATCCCCCGGGGGTAGGGTGGGGGTGTGGCGGGGCCTGGGCCAGCCCCCACAGGGAGGCGGGGAGGGAACACCACCCAGCCCTGCTCTGCTCCACCCCCAGGCATGGCCCCAGCCCTGCACCCAGTCATGGCCCTGACTGGCTCTGCTCCCAGCCCCAGCCCCCAGCTGTAGGACCCGGACCCAGCCACAGCTCCACTCCCGACCCTGACTCCCAGCTTCAAGGCCTGGCCACAGCTCTGCTCATGGCCCCAACTCTGCCCCCCAGCCTCGGCCCCCGGCTACAGCCCCATTTCCAATCCCACCCCTCAGCCCCAGGCTGCGGCCCTGCTCCTAGTATCATCCCCCCAACCTCAGCTGGGGTGGGGGACACGGACCAGGGTGAGGAGGGGCACGACGTTAAAAGTTTGTGGACCACTGCTCTAGAGCCCATAAGGGTTACAGCACTGACCTGCAGTCTCCAAAGAGTGAGAGTGCCTCCACATCGGCACCATTGGAACTGAGCAAAGACAGATGTCAGCCAAGGCTGGGACAACCACCAGTACTAACAATGGATGCCCAAACACCATGCACCACCAATACCAGTGCAAGCTTTTAAGGACGCAGTGGCTTCCAAGGTGCACAGGGAAAAGACTCCTCATCCCCATCCACTGATGGCAACTGACAAATGCTTTTCTATATTGATGGTGCCGACAGCACCACCATTGTAACTGGAGCCCACATTTCCATTTTCAGGGGAGTCTGACATGATGTAAGGACTGACACCACCACCAAGGGAGGTGAGCCCAGATAGAGCATCCAGAATCTCCTGGGCTCTACAATGACCTCATAAGATGGAGTCCCCACCTCAGACTACTGGTAACCCTGTGCCTTGGGGACCTCCTCAGTCCATGTTAGGTTCCTCTCACTGGCCTTATTGAGGACTGTGGGACCTGTCCTGTACATGCTATATCTGGAATCTGTGTGGTCTCATTGAGAATTACACAGTCCCCTCTCCCCTCCCTCCTATCCCCTGCCCATGCACAATTAGAGCTCCCACAAGAGCCTAGGGAAGAAGAGGGAGGCAGGGAGGACAAGATCCAGTCCCAGCACAGGTTCCAACAGGCGTATCATCATCTGAAGAGGCGGTTGCCTGGCCTCGCTGTCTCCTACAGATGACCCTAACCAGTTTCAACATCTGTTAAGGACAGTTGTGGATGAGCTCCAGAGTCCTCTGGAGGAAATTCAGGAGACACCTCCCAGACTCCTGGATATTTTATGGAGTGCAGGACTTAATAGAGTGGCATTCCTGTTAATGGGGCAATCCTGGAACCTGCCATTGTCATGTGGCATACTCCAGCAACATGTACACTTACTCCTAAGAGGGCAGAAGAGAAGTACTTTGTCCCAGCCATGAACGATGCCTATTTTCATATCAGCATCCTTCCCCTCACAGATAATTCCTGGTATTCACTATAGGTCCAGATCATCAGTACAGGGTGCTCCTCTTTGGACTAGCAACAGCTAGTCCATGCTTCTGACTCTATGGCTTGATAGTCATCTCAGTAAAGAGAGAATATTTATTGATAGGGAGATCTCATCTGGAGGTACTGGCATCAACCTCTGTAAGGCTCACCAAAAGTTGTTAGAAGGTGGCCTTAAATCTGGACGGACAGATGGAGTTAGTAGAAGAGTCCTCCCACAGCTTGGCTGACATTTTGGCTGCTGCGAGCCCTTCCAAAGGAGTCCTGCCTCTCAATGAGGCCATTGTGGACCCAATTATGACTTTGTGGCAGACCCCCACATCCCTTCCCCTCACTTCAAAAAGGGCTGAATGAAAATATTATGTACATGCCCATGGTTGAGTTCCTCTACACACCCACACACCCCACCCTGGGGTCCCTTGTAGAGTCTGCTGCCAATGAGCGAGAAAGGCAGGGACATCAGAGCACAACCCTGAAATCAAGGGATTCGAAGTCTGTTTGGTAGGAAAGTTTACTTTACCGTGTGTGTGTTATAACTTAGAATTGCAAACCAGCAGTTGCTACAATCACTGAATTTTTCCCTCCGTGGTACCTGTCAGGGCCTATCTTTAAAAAACTCAAACTTTTCCTGTACAGTTGAAAGTGTGTGGTTAGGATAGGTGATGCCTCACCACACATCTTCCAAAGACAAAATAAGATTGATGCCCTTGAATAGTGTCAATATTTTTCATTTAAAATGATTCAAAGGTGACATGCACAGGGGGAGGGGGAGTGAAGTTGTGGCCTTCTTTTCCCAAGTGCCTGACTAACCATTGTCATGCTGCTGCCAGAGACTCAGCACTGCAGGCTCTTGTCACTCATGTGACCAGATTTTCTGCTTCCATAGAGAGGGAGACAGCAGTTCATAGCTCATAATGTGAATAGAAATATTACTTTTGCCTTCAAATCTGCTTACTATAAATTGTAGTCTGAGCTTGTGACAAGCAGTACAGAGTGTTTACCTCTGGCAGAGTTAAATAATTTTGGGCAACATGAGGTTAACTGTTTGGGGAAAATCCTCTATTGCATTAGGCCTTTCCTTAAGTTGAGAATGCCAAAATGGCAAACAAACTAAGGAGAAGGCCAAACATTTCTTGCTGTTCCCGTAGCCAGTCTTGGTCTAGGCTTACTTAACAGGACAGATGAATGTACAAAATGCACTACTTACAAATCAGTTAAACGTGTTTTCAGGGCTCCAGAAAACCATCCACTGAGCACTTTGGCTCACTTACTGCTTAGTCTGTTGCTTTTGGAGTCACGGAATCTGCTTCATCCTAACTGCAGTTGCCAAGAAATAATCCCTCAGTAAGGGAGTAGATCAGGATTGGCTAAAAGAGTCCTATTCCATGCAGCGTCAAAGCTGGCAGGAATTCCTCCAGAAGTTGTTAAAAGGGAGTGTTTGAGAGGAAAGAGGCCTGAAATTCCCTGACTCTTCTAGTTTAGTTCATAGTCTTCACTGGGAAATCAGTCAGGCCTGACCCTACTTGCTACTATGCTCCCTTGTCCTTGCAATTTCCAACAAAAGGAAGTATTTTCCAGTCCCTCAGAACATTTCTGATGTGGGTAGAGCTTCCCTAGTAATAGTTGGGCTTCTCCCTAGTACCCATTGTACAGACTGCTTCTCTTAGGCCTTGTCTAAACACAAACTTGCAGTGGTTTAAATAGTGGTGTGGCTTTGGGTATAAAATATATGTGGGGAGGAGGGAAGGCAACAGGCAATGAACTATTAGGAAAGACCGAGAAGATGGAATATGGGGAGACACAAGGAGAGCAGATAGCCTGATGCTGGCCTCAGAGAGTAACTGAGGGGAGTGTTGGAGGGAGTCAGAGAAATGGTCAATAAAAAGAGAGTACAGTCTGAACTAAGTATGGAACAGTGGGATAACCTCACCAGAGTTTAGGAGATGGCACAGGAGTTTCACTTCCACTGCCCTGACTCCTGCTGGAAGTGAGTCTGACTCCTCCCTCCTTAGTAATTGGAATTGTCCCAATATGTTGCCTTTATATGGAGTCATCTGTTTCTTCCTCCCCTTCCTCTCCCCCACTCCTTTCCCCATGTCTTCAGAGTTCCTGTGGGTGTTTGTTTGTTTTCTTCCTCCAGACAAGCTGTGTGGTATAGGACTGGAGGATTAATGCTTTTCTGATAATGTTTGTTTTGGTTCAAAGGAATGTGTATCTCTGGCATATCTCATACTCTCCCTATTAACTGTTTTCAGGGTTCTGATACGCACATGGTGAGGTGAATGTTAATTACTGGGAAACGTTAGTTTTTCTTCCTTCATTTGACTGTAATACCATGTTCACTGGATACTTTAAGAACATTAGGTCATCTTCACAAGTGTCATTGGTATTCATGGCACCAAAATATTTAATGGATATATATTTTCATTTAGTACAGGCTGCAGTTGTGAATGAAAGTTAGAGAAAACATTCTCCTGATTTCACATTATTTTCTATATGGAAATATCATTAAAGCTCTGCCCCATGTCACTAATGGCAGAAATAGGAACAGATATTAGTGTAAGGTTTATATTTAGTCAAAGTAATCACTGGAGAAGTTATCTTTAGGATCTTTGATCGTGTTAAATGTTTTAACAATTCTGACTCAAGAAAAACTGGTTTTGCTTGAGGAAATCTGAGGAATATAGTAGGCTATGATAGTAATTGAGAATGAGTGAACTTTGTCATGATGCTGGACTTCAGCCAAGGTGTATACATTCAGCTATGAAGTGCTGATCACTTTGAACTACACATCCCCTTATGTTGAAGTGTATACATTACTTCATCATATACAGTACACCAAGTTTGTGGTACTTTCAGGAAAAATATCAATATTCAATATATTAGTTTTAATTACAAAGGTTTTATTCAAAGAATAATGAATTAAAACTTACCTTGAAACCTTTTTATTGGCCTTATAATAAATACTGTTTATAAAAATAAACTGTAGTTTTAAATTACTCAAATGAGGTAGCAGCTGTCAATTAGTAGTACCTGGCATCCAAAAAGTGACCTTAAACATCTTTCCATTACTTGAATCCAAATAGTAAGATTAAATTCACATGTTGACCCCTGGAGATTAGGAGTCAAACTTTGTTTTTACACTGTTGCTGGCAGATTCTAGTCCAAAGGAAATATTTTGGCTGAAGAATTCACAGCATATATTGTAGCACAACTCTTCATCCTGTGTCACTGTACTGCTCTTGTGCTTTCAGGTGACATTCGTTTTCTCTGCATTGACTAAACATTTGTTCACCTCACAAAGAAAACTGTTCAGTGTAAGTGGGGAATGAGTTTGCATATTGCTTAATAAATTTGTAAAATTTCTTCTTTGTCTTCAGGGTGGTGGATGCACACAAGATGACCTCTCTTTAATGTTTTTTTTTTTTTTTTTTTTTAAAGAGAAAATAGACACATTATAAAATCCTAACTTTCAAATAATTTAGCATGTTAGCTTATGAAATGTCTTGAGTTTTGGATATTAAATATAAAATGTTGATGAATGGTTAGTATAATCGTATCAGTTGCTTTTAACAGGCAAATTAAATACTATGTTTTTTTTCTCCATTGTATACACCATGGCAATGGTTGTCCCCTATATCTTGGACGGCGTTTGTCTGCCAATAGTTCCTACCTTTCTTGTTTTGCCAGCATTTTCATCATGGCTCATGCCACTGGCTTTTATTTTCTGTTACATATGTGAATGGCAGGCTATGCTTCACCAGGATATATTAGAGTGCCAGCTCTTGAAATTTCTGCTTTGAAGCTTTTGGGGGATAGAAATTAAGCATGACCCATAGTATATGCCATTGGGAAATGATCTTTTCAAAATGACTGCCACAACTGTGCATATGAAATCATTGGTATTAGTTTTGCTTTTGCGTGCCAACCCATCCAAAAAACCAAACACCCTCCTCTTTCCCTCTTCCCCCCCCCCCCCCCGAATATTATGTTCTTCACATCCTCACTGAGGCATTTATAGTTTCAAACAGTTGTTTTCTGTATGAAAACAGCAGCTGTCATTTTTATAAGCAGAGCTTTACACATTTAATGGATGAAGGAGAGTGAAGATCTCTCCACTCTGCTCTTCAGCAAAAGATACAGCTAACTATATTTTACAATGTATGACATTGCAAAAATGACAGTGAAACAGTGAATTTCCCCTGTTACGCAACACTAAGCTTTCTTTATAAATCTCAGTTGAGGTCATTATTTTATAGCACCCCAAAATCCCAATCTAGTTTTTATACATGAGACAAATTCAGACAGTAATGCAGATGAAATCGGTGAGATAGGAAGTATATTACAATGCTATCACTTTAACTCATTTTAGATATCAATAGGTTTTGTAGTATCCTTCGTGTAAGAAAATTGAAAAAATGATAGGTTAATCACTTTGTGATCCTGTAATCCCTATGGATTTGTTATAAAGGTTGCGTGTTCTATTTTGGGGGGAAATTAGAACAAATTCACAAATTACCACTGCGCCCCCCCAAAAAAAAGTCAGTGTTGTAACAAGACTTTTCTGAGAAATCTGGCATTTTGAACTGGAAGGCAGTGTTGTAACAAGACTTTTCTGAGAAATCTGGCATTTTGAACTGTTTGAGCAGGTGATCTTTTTCTTTGTTTGATCAGTGCTTTTAAAAGAGGCTTGCCTTAGCAACATTGTTTATAATTAAGTGGCCTGTTTCTCAACTCCAGTTTTGCTATAGACTAACATAAAACAAATCTCCAAAATGGTAGTCGGCCTGGTACTTCCTTGTCACTTGGTGATCACTCATAACTTCTTCACAGCTGATTCTTCAGTTATCCTTGCTCTGTTACAAGGAAGAGCCCATATCCCTGTAGAAGCAGTGGCTAAGGGGGAGAAAACATGGTAGCTTCCACTAGGATTGCTTCAGTTATATAAGGGTTAAGAGAGGATCTAAAGCACCAGCAGAACTGGAATCAACAGCTGACAAAAAGTATTTCACTTGAAAATGGGGCTCTGGAGAGGAGAGTTGAAGCTATGCAGGAGTGATTGTACTTGGATCTCTGCTTCTGCTGAACTGTGTAGAGCTAACATGGCACACAGAAATCTGGACCAGGAACTGAAGGGATCTGGGGGTGAAGAAATTAGTTTGATAAATGCACAGATTAATGAAGTACTAGAGTTACCACAGGGAAGGTATGTCATCACAAATGGGATTATTTAGAAGTTGAGGTGGGAGGTAGTTTAGGAGGCAGCAATGGTCCATGATGGGAAAATGTGAACAATACATCTTTCAGTTCAAGTTCAGACTCCTTGATGGGAGACCATTTAAATAAATCTTTTCTTTTGCTTTAGGGTAGCCGTTTTATAGTAGTCCTTTCTACAATTTGTAACTTTTGTCACGAGGTTTCATTAATGGAAAGGCATTAACAGAGTTTTACAAGAAACTTCATTTGGGTAATCAGTGTGTTTCTTAACATGTTTGTGCAGTGCCGTTGTCCTGTAAATTAAGACCACTCTTGCAAAGTTATGCAGAATCGTGCACTGTCCTTCTCCAATTCTAAGATAAAACTGACCCGAAGTACATTCTGTACTGAAGTGTGTATGTTTGTTTTTGTTTAAAGCAGTTCTGTAGATTTGAATCTAGGAAAATATATCTCACATGCCTTCAGTCACAAATGACAGTTTGGCCGTATTGTGGTTACTTGTGGACTACTCTACATCAATGTTACGACATCCTCATGTCTTGATTAGTAGTCTAAATTTCAGAAATGCAGAATTGGAAATACAGGGGATTACATGTCAGGATTGAGTTAGAGGTGAAGGAAAACCTTCCACATCTCCTGGCAAGCGCCAAATAATCCCTTATTTTTTATGAGTACTCACTTCACTTTAACTTAAAAAAGAAATAAAACAAATCTCCAGAAAATGTCCAATTTTTTAGTATACAGAAAATTATTTACTTAAATGGGGCTACTTTTAACAAACTGATATTTGATTGTGATCTTAAAAATAAGACGTGAAACTGTGAATGAATTTTATTGGTTCTTTAGAAACACTAGTTTTGGTCAGTATAAAGCAGTATGTGTTTGTTATTGGGCTCCATTTCCCTAGATATTAAATTCCAGGATTTGAAAATTCAGTTTACCAGGGTCTAATACAGGGGTGGGCAAACTCTGGCCCGCGGGCTGGATTCAGCCACTCAGGGCTTTGGATCCGGCCCGTGGGATTGCCACCCCTGGAGTGGTGCGGGGCCATGGCCAGGGCGGGCAGGCAGGAAACCTGCCCTGGCTCCGGTGCGTGCCGCTGCCACCCTGGAGCCGCTCCAGGGAAGCAGCGCCGGGCCAGACTCCAAACCCCTCCTGAGCCTTCACCAACTCCCTGCCTTGAGCCCCCTGCCGTACCCCTCCTGCACCCCTGCCCTGAGCCCTCTCCTGTACTCTGCACCCCTCCCTGCACCACTGCCCTGAGCCCCCTCCCGCACTGTGCACCCCCTCCTGCACCCCAACCCCCTTCCCTGAGCCCCCTCGTAAACCCCACACCCCTCCTCTGCCCCACCTCTTGCCCTGAGTCCCTCCCTCCACACTGCACCCCCTCCTGCACCCCGCACTCCCTCCCTGCCCCAGCCCTACGTTCATGGCCCTGCAAGCAATTTCCCCACCCAGATGTGGCCCTTGGGCCAAAAAGTTTGCCCACCCCTGGTCTAATGGGAAGCTTTTTTTGGAAAGAATGGAACTGTATGTCAATATCTGCAGCATAGGATTTCATTTTTTTAAACTCATTGTTGAAAAAGTAGTTTTTCAAATATGAACTGGTGCAGTGTTGTCTGAGTCTGCAGGCAGACATCTCCAGTAATAAGTAACAAGAAGTAACAGTATGAAGTTGGAAGGAGCGTCAGTTTGACTGCTTCATTCAGAACCTTTGTGCACCACTGAAACTGTCAGGAGGAGTCATGTAAATTTCAAGCTTATCTGCTGCTAATGAAGGCTGCAAGCAGTGGAGCATTGGAATTATTCATACCCCCCAAAACAGGCTTGGGTATATTCCCCATGAGGAAGTAAAAAGGCTTTGTAGGAAGGAAAAGACTAAGCTCCTCCCTTCTGAGAGTTAGAGGGGTGAGGGCATGAAGCTTTAGATATCTGAGGCCTGGGCTACACTGGGGAGAGGGGGGCGGTTCGAACTAAGATACGCAACTTCAGCTACACGATCTTAGTTCAACTTACCTGGCCGTCCTCACGGCGGCGAGTCGACCAACGCGGCTCCCCCGTCGACTCTGCTTACTCCTCCTGCCGAGGTGGAGTACAGGCGTCGATTCGGGGATCGATTTATCGCATCTAGATGAGACGCGATAAATCAATCCCCGATACATCGAACAGTACCTGGCGATTCAGCGGGTAGTTTAGACGTACCCTGAGATTGACAGATTTCAGAGAAAACAGACTCATTAAGAAAATTCCTGGCAGCTGGGCCAAGAGGGGATCAAGATTCTGAAAGCTGAATCTTACAGGGTGAATACCTCTCTCCTTCATTTTTCATGTCTCCTATTAATAAATGTTTGTCCTTTCCATTCTCACTAAATTTATCCCCACTGAAGAACAAACCTTTTTTCTGAGGCAACTAATGTGGCCACCTTGGGTATGTCTACACTGCAGTTAGACACCCATGGCTAGCCCATGCCAGCTGACTCAGCTCAGGCTGTTTAACTGCGGTGTAGATGTTCGAGTCCCAGAGCTCATGCTGCAGCTTGAGCCGGAACATCTACACCACAATTAAATAACCCTGCAGGCCGAGCCCTGTGAGCCTGAGTCAGCTGGCATGGGTCAGCTGTGTGTGTCTAATTGCAGTGTAGACATACCTTTAATCACATAAGTGGAGCCCTAGTTTCAGCTATTGTTCCTCTTTTTTCTTAATCCTTTTTTTTTCCTGTCTTCTTTTTGTGTTTCATTTGTATTGTAAGCTCTGTGGGGCAGGAGCCATCTTTCTCTTCTCTAAAGAGCAGTGAAAAATTGTGGTGCTATACAAATGTTTAACAGTATACAGCTAATTGGTGTACGTGACACACAATAGAAATTCCACTTCTGACATGAAGTTAACATTGTTCCTGACCTCCCCAAAACTCTAAATTTATGATAGTAGGAAACCTACCAATGTACAGAATGTCATGTTTACTACACCTTCAAAGAGAGCATGCATAGTCCAATAAGAATAGGGTTTTTAGGCATAGGTTTACATTACTTTTTGGCACAAGACTTCTTTTTCTTGTGCATGGCTTCCCTTTTTGGTCATTTTTAAATGTTAAAAATAATTTTAATACAAGAGGAAAAAGCTACTTCACATGATTAGTGGGGGCTTATCTAACGGAAAAATAGAATATGTAGTTTACTGCTTGAATTATGTTTATGAATCAGATTTCCAGGCATATGTAAAAGAGATCATATTAGTATATTTATCCTTAACTGCTATTTCATGTGTTAAGCTTTTTTCATTAAACTACTGAGGAAAATTTCATTTGTATGTATCTTTTTTGGTTTGTCCTGACACATGTATGGGCAGCAGTTAGAAAGAATTCTGCTAACTATTTTAACACATGTCGGTACCAATGGGATAAGAGAAATTCTCAAACGAAATACATCAATTTAAGATAAATGACAAGATCCAAGTATGTTGGCTTTACATTTTTAATCAAATCTTCAGTGTATATTTCTGCTGGTAAGGTATAACAGATAAGTTTGTCTAATATAAGTCAGTAGGAATGCTGAACATTATTTTAATTAAAAGAAGCTTTAATGTAGACATCATCAGAAGGATATTCACTTTGAAATATGTATGTTATATTCTTCATAAATTCATGGTTTTACACCTGAAAACATGAAATGAATGTTGCCTATCATTCTTAAAATTAGGGGTCAAATCAGATTAATGCCATTTCAAGTAATTTGTATTGAAAAGGAACTTCATTTAAAGTAAAATTCCTGTGATGTTGCAATGAGAACATGAGGAAAAGAGGTAAGTTAATTTTGAAACACTTTTTTAAAAAAAACAACAAAAAAAACTAAATGATATTAACAGGTATAAAATGTTAAGAAATGAGATTTCTTTTTGTTGGTAAAATATTCACTGATAGTGCTACATTTCTATTAAGATATAACAAGCAATTATTTTATTTTTCAGTCTCCAACAAAAGCTGTGTATAATGCTAGGCACTGGAACCAGCCAGAGTCAGAGGCTCTACCGGCACAGCCAGTATTGAAAACTCCAACCATCCCAGTGAGTAGGCTGTTGTTGTTTTTTCTTCTTCAAAACTTTATTAATTCTCCCTAAACGCTGACCAATATTTGGAAATGATGAAGACAGGCTAGCAAGGGTAGTAGTAACTCAGAATGAAGTCCAAATGGTCATGTTAGCCATTGGGTGTAAGAGCCAAAAGAAATTGAATTGGAGGGGGAATGCTCTAGTAAATTCTAAAGGAAAAAACATTACTAGAGTTAAAAACTTGATTTCATTGTCCTTTTTTAATATGAAAATCAAGTATTTTAAATTACATGTGTGAATTGTTCTAACTAGAGTTGTATAAGACAGTTTTAAGAAACAAATTTTTTGCTCTGATATCTAGGATATATAGGCTGAACGAATCAAACATTAACAAAAACGTCCACAGAAATTGTTGGTGAGAGGAGAAGGCTAAGTGCCATGAACCATTCTTACTGAAAAATAATTCTGATTACAGTCTGTTCCAAGTAGGAATGTATCAGTGGATTGTCATTGAGAGAGAAAAGGGGTTGGTTGCTGGCCGGCCAGACTCGTCAATTTCAGTGTTAGTCAACTGTTACATTAAACAGAATCCAATACTTTTGGCCTATATATGTGTCTAGAAGCTGTCACTTATTAAGTGAAGAGAATTCTATTTTAGTGACTCTGCTTTTGTTTTATATTCAGGCAACTGAAGTAATCAAAATGTAAATAATTTAATACTGCTACACCCTCAGCATCCGTTGTCCTAATTCTTCAATTATTTTCCACATGAGCCTGACTTCCTCCACCCTTCTGTTTTGAGGTTGACAACTTTAGCCTATTTGATCTGGATCCTTCTTGATTGCTTCACAGTCCCCATTGCCTTTTATAATTGAGCCTCCCTAAAATTTTAACTATATTGCCTGGGAATTTTAAGTCACGTTTTAAAAATAACTCTTAGTTATTAGCATTATTGGGGGAAAAAGGGAAGGTCTCAGGGCCATGATCCCTTCAACAAAAACTATAGTGAGGCACAACACTCATAAATCTAAATTGAAACTTGTTGTTCTTCACTAAATACACTAAAGCTTTGTTTGAGTCATTTTTTATTTTATGAAGCGCCATGATAGCACTGCATAAATTAACAAGGTCAGCTTTCAAGTCAGCTACTCACGTAACAGCAAAAACTGATTTCTTTGCTCATAGCTCTTCTTAGATACAAAATCTTGGAGGCCTCCAAATCTTTCTATTTTTTTTTTAAATAAACTGATAGGCAATTAAAATTTTTAATTTATCCTCTCTAGATTAGGGATAGAGGCCTCATAGTGTATAGAATAGGCTTTTCATTTTCATCAATTTTTCACTTAATATTTGGGATTCTGGCCATCAAAATATTACTTCAGGAATATGGTAGAGGTCTGATTAGCCCCAGTCCTCTAAAGGAATTGTTATTGTGACAAGAAAACAAACATGTCTTCCATTGCCCAAGAGGTCTGTGTATACGTTGAATCACTGGATAAGAAAGTGTGCTCTCAAAGGTATTTTTAGCAACAAAGTTATTGGCTTTATTTTTATAGTTTATATGACCAAGGTTTAAGAATAGCTGTTGGGATTCCCCTGTGGTCCAAAAGTTCATAGGTGATTCCTGGACTGGATGAGACTGCCTCCTTAATTTTGGTAGCTACTTGGAATGCTGCTATTGATTCCTTAGAGTGGTAGAGATATGACAGTTTCTAAAAGTGTTTGTCCTTATGTATATTCCGCACTTGGGTTCGCAAGTGCCTGAGACTAGAGATTTGTGTCAGTTGGTCCGTGCCTGTGAAGTTGCTTCCCTCATGCTCTCAACGAGGTTCCTCAGATCCTGGGTAGGACAGGAGCACTACCAGTTCAGAGTGTTCCTATTCAGATTGGCAACAGCACCAGAGTCTTCACAAAGTTCTTCTCTGAATGACTATGCCTTTTTTTCATATCTGGACGATTGGTTCCTGATGAACATATCTAGCCAGGAGGTCCAGTCAACGATACTATTCTTGCTTCATTTTCTGGCATCCTTGGGATGTATGAACAATGAAAAGCTCACTTTGATTCCCACAAAAGCCATAGACTTTATAGGAGTTCCCTGAACTCAATGCCAGCAAAGGTCTACCTTCCTGTCAACAGATTCCAGGCCAAACACAGCCTGATAAGATAGCTAACCATCAGACCATGGACTGTAGTCAAGGTCCGTCTTTCCTAGTAGGGAAAGACAGACATGGCTGTGTATACCTATGTAATGCCATTAGCCAGGTTTCATCTCTGTTGCCTGAAGGCCTGGCTCTGATCTCTTTACTCACCAGACAGAGAATATAAATACCAAGGTAACGATGGTGGACAAAAAAGGATCAGGTGCTTGTTTCCTTCCACCTGCATGGGACGCAACCATAATCACAGGTGCATCCTCATAGGATGGGGAGCCTACATGGACAGTCACACTGCCCAAGGCACATGGTCTCTTCGGGAGGCCAGCATGCATATTGACCTCCTGGAGCTCAGAGCAGTCTGTGTGCAGTAGGTTCCTTCCCACTTACAGGGTTTTGTTATATCCTGATATATACAACAAAGTGAGGCAAACAAGGTGGAGCAAAATCTCATTCCTCTCTGTATGGAGGCAGTCAGATTATGGAACTGGTGCATCAGCATCTGCATCATGCTCTCGGCAGCAGACCTACCAGGTGCACAGAATTCTTAGGAAATCTCAGCAGGGAGTTTTCCACAGACCATGAGTAGGAGATACTCAATTCCATCCTGAATGACATCTTTGCCCAGTGGGAAATGCCGTCCTGGGATCTGTTTGCCTCACAGATGAACAAGAAATTGTATCTATAGCGCTCCAGAGCAGCGTTAGACTGGGAATCCAGGGACCCCTTCTATTATCATGAACAGACCATCTATGGTATGCATGCCTTTCCACCCATCCCCCAGCTACCTCAGTGTGATAGTCTTTGGGATACCCAGGATTGCAAGTCACCTTGCTACCCTCTTGCCTCAAACAAGAGAGAGACTTGCTTGTGCTTAGCTGGGTATCCACTGCCTGACACTTCCAGTCTGTTAGCCACCCAAACAATCTTTTCAGAGCTGTGTCAGCCCTTACTTTGCCTTGCCAGTTAACGGTAGGTACGCTTCAGCCCCAAAGCATTTTGAAGCATTCCTTCTGTAGCGATCAGCCCCATATCCAACACACACACACACACACACAGAGTAATTTCAGGTCTGCTGTCCCGAAGGAGGCAATGTACATACCAGCTTACTTGGTCCAACTCAGGATCAGCACTTAATATCACAGCCCTGAGATATATTTATAGTGAAAACAATCATAAGTTCTTGTTCGAGTGCTTGCTCATGTCCATTCCACATTAGGTGTGTGTGCTCACCACATGCACCAGTGCTGGAAGTTTTTCCCTCAGCAGTATCATAGGGGAGCGGCTCTGGCGCCCTCTGGAGTGGCGCCAGCATGGTGTGGTATAAGGGGCGCTGACGGCTCTCCCTTCCCCCCCCCCCCCCAGTTCCTTCTTGCCGCCAGTGACGGTGCACAGAACGTTTGCTGCTCTTATTAGCGTTGCTTAGGCTTCGTTCATACAAACTAGAGTTCTTGTAAAGTTAGTGTACATGGTTTGTAGTTGAGTTAGTTAGCCCTTAGCAGTAGTTATGAGTTTTGTTAGTCCCGTTGGACACTTAACCAGGGGACGGGGCATGCCCCGGTCCCCCGGCTTTAAGCTCTGCGATCGCTGCAAACAGCCCAGGCCCGTGAGCAATCCTCATAGTAGCTGTCTCAGGTGCCTTGGTGAAGGGCACATAAGTGATAACTGTCGAATCTGCAAGTCCTTTAAACCCAGTACTAAGAGAGAGTGAGATCAGACTCAAAGCGCTCCTGATGGAGCCAGCGCTCACTCTGGCCCCGGAGCAAAGATCCGACTCAGCACCTAGCACCGCGGCATCGGTGCGTAGTGCCCCGTCGGCGCCATCAACAAGCTGGCACTGATCCACAGCCCCAGCCAAGAAGCCGAAGAAGGCCAGCAGGGGACGGTCTCCTACTCCCCGCAATGGGAAGGACAGGGCTAGGGACAACCTAAGAGCCGCGGCAGGCGGCTCATCTCCCCCATCAGGAAATCGGACCTCAGCTCATGTCGTGAGATGCAGCCCACCCTATTCCTTGCCTGGAAGCCCGGACATAGAGGCCAGCCTTCATCAGCTTCAGGTGCTGTTGACAACTGAAGCGCTTCAGGCTGCGCAGGAGATCCTGACGCTCCCGGTGCTGCCCAGACCTAAGCCCACCTTGGGACCTTTCCGTCCACCCTCGCCCCAATGGTACCGTTCCCCATTGTGGGGGACATCCCGCCACCACTCACCCGCTCGAAGCCGTCATGTCTCGGAGTTAGGGGGGCAGACGCGTCGGAGTCCTCTTTGGTCACCGGACCTTGGGCACTGGCAGCGGGATTCGAGGCGGACCTTGCCGGTTACCTGGCGCAGACCCACACAGGCACGCGCTCCTTGGCAGGAACGTCGGGACCGGCCATTGTGTCACCGGAACCCCATTACAGATTCCGCGAATGATTGGAGGACCGTAGCTGCGGGCCCTGCCAATGATCCCCAAGACAGGTGTCCCCGTATTCAGGGAGATTCTGCCCGGCCTGCGATACCTCCAGGTCCCACTCCTCGTCCTGGTACCGGTCTCAAAGTGCAAGGCGTGGATCATTGGTCTTCTGTTGTGGATCCGCTGAGCGCTGCCGGTCACCAAGGTCCCCACGGAGGTGCATGTTCCGCTCGGACCGGTCCTCCTCTAGACGCGACTGCGATTATCGCCAGGCACGGAGTTGCTGCTTCAGTGGATCCGGGTCATCGGGTAGCAGTCGCTACGGATATGGCTCCAGTATGGAGCAAGGCTCCGCATCGGTGGGGCAGCCTCCCAGATCCTCGGTGCCCGCCTGCATTGTCGGTACCAAAGCCTGCCCTATAGCCCAGTAGCTGGCCCCGTGGTATCCCTGGAAACCACGGGGGTTCTCCCAGCCTGCCCGCTGGGTGTTGAGAGCCTCAGACAGGTCTGTGGCCTCGACGACCGAACTCCCTCTGGTGCTTGAGGCCCCAGGGGATACGACCCCGAAAGTCTATGTGGACCAAGGGAAACAGCCTGCTGGACCACCAATGGGTGCCGTGGAACCCGCGGTACCAGCCTTCTGCTCCTCATCACTGGACGAGGCTATCACGGAACCCCCTCACCTGGTTCCTCAGGATGACGCTAAGGCACATCAGGAGCTGTTGAAGAGGGTCACGTCCAACCTTGGCCTGCAGGTGGAGGAGCAAGCGTACTCCTGTTCGACGTCCTCTCCTCCACAGGCCCTGCTAGGGTGGCCCTTCCCCTTCGCGAAGGGGTATTGAAGATATCCAACGCCTTCTGGCAAACCCTCTCCTCTCTGCCCCCCATTTCCAAACAGGTAGAAGGTAAGTACTTTGTCTCGACTAAGAGGCACTAATACCTTTACTCCCATCCTGCCCAAAATTCCCTGGTGGTCGAGGCAGTTAACCACAGGGAATGCCAGGGGCTCCCCGGAGCTACCCCCAAAAATAAAGACTCTAGGAGACTGAACTTGTTCGGACAGAAAATTTTATTCCTCGTCTAGCTTACGGTTGAGGGTGGCCAACCACCAGGCCCTCCTTGGCTGCTGTGACTTTAATATGCGGCAAACCGCAACCAAGTGCGAGAATGTCCTCCTGGAAGGTTCCCGTAAAGAATTCCGGGCAATCTTCAATGAGGGCATGGCCGCTGCCAGGGCAGCCTTTCAAGCAGTGTCTGACGCGGCAGACTCCGCCGCCCGCACCATGGCATCCGCCATCTACATTTTTGCGAACGTCCTGGCTGCTCCTCTCTGGGTTGTCCTCCGAGGCTCAGCAGTTGATTCAGGACCTCCCCTTCGATGTCCAGGCCCTGTTTGCGGAGCAGGCGGACAACAAATTACATGGGCTGAAGGACTCCCGAACCACCCTAAAAACCCTGGGGTTCTACGTTCCGGTCCCGGCATGTAAGCGGCTCAAACTGCAACTACCCCAAGGGCTATAGACTGCTCACGAGCCACCCGCCCCACCCTCTGCACAGTCAGGCTGGACCCGCTCCAAGCAAGGAGCTAAAAAATCGTTTCGACGGTATGCCCGAGGGCGACCTACCAGTCTATTCCCTGGATCCGATTTTTCCCAATTTTTGGCAACCACCTTTTCCTTTTTCCTCCCGGCGTGGTCAGTGATAACTTTGGACCGCTGGGTCCTCAGTACGGTGGCGCACAGCTACACCCTCCAATTTATTTCCACCCTCGCCCCCCTCCCCTTCCATCTTCAGGGACCCTTCTCACGAGAGTCTTCTCGAGCAGGTGGTTCAGGGGCTCTTACAGCTGGGGGCAGTGGAGGAGGTCCTGCCTCCTTACCGGAACAAGGGTTTCTATTCCCAGTATTTTCTGATCCCAAAGGCCAAGGGTGGTCTGCGTCCCATCCTGGACCTGCGAGACTTCAACAGATACCTAAAGAAGCTAAAGTTTTGCATGGTCTCCCTGGTCTCCATTATCCTCTCCCTGGATCTAGGAGACCGGTATGCCGCCCTCAACCTGAAAGATACATACTTTCACATAGTGATCTTCCCAGGACTGGTTGGTTCGGCCCACTACTAGATTGTGGTCCTTCCGTTTGGCCTGGCTACAGCACCAAGGGTGTTTACCAAGTGCATGGCAGTAGTCGCAGCCTACTTCAGGCGTCGGGGTATCCAGATTTACCTGTACCTCGACGACTGGTTGGTCAAAGGCAACTCCAAGCCTCAGGTCCAACGCAACATCACTGTACTATAAGCCACGTGCCACTCCTTGGGACTCTACTGGTTAACCACAAACAGTCCACATTAGTTCAAGTTCAAAGGATAGAATTCATAGGGGCCATGCATAAAATATAAATGTGAGTACATATAAAACCAGTGCAGGAAGAATATCATTAATTTGCGGAATCATCCTCAATCTATTGAGGCTTCCACAGTGCCCCACAACACTTCCTCTATACATGTTCTCTTATGCTAGGGAAGAAGCTGGGAAGCCTGCTACCTGCATACAGGAAGCATTTTCTGTGGTCAATGGCAGGAGACAGATCTCCTGCTAGCTGCAGCCACAACTAGAACAGCAGCCTCTAGTAACCAGTGGTGAGAATTGTAGGTAATATAATTTCCATCCCACTTGTGTTGGGACAAAGGTAAAAATTCAGTGTCATACCCATATCAGGACTAGTGGAAAGTGTGCTAATGACTGGATATAGCAAGTAGCTCAGTAATGCTTGGAGCCTCCAGGAAGTAAGATGGTCAGTGTAGTAGTAAGAGGCAACAAAGAATTTAAACTTTTTTTTAAAGACCAAACTTGGTAATTTTACCTCCCCTGGTGATCAGTTAAAGTTAATCAGTGCAAAAGATTCCATCTGCTCTTTTAATTTTGAAGTCCCACCAGACCCTGTCTCTTTTTCTTAAATAACGTTTTTTATATTTAAAGCACCATTTAAATGGTCTGGCATATTCCAAATTTGATGAATGGTGCAGGTACACCTCGCTCTTAGAAAACCCAAGATTTGAATTTGAAAAATGCTCTGTTTCCGTATGTATTTGGTATATGTTTGCGCACTCAAAACATCTGCCCATTTAAGCACTTTCTTATTGATAGGTAAGGCTATCTTCAAAGGAGGCAGTTCATAAAGATGATGGAGTTTTTAAGGCTCCTGCACCACCTCCCAAAGTGATAAAAACTGTGACAATACCTACTCAGCCCTATCAAGAGATAGTAACTGCATTGAAATGTAGGAAAGAAGACAAAGAAGTAAGTATTTTCAAGACATTTTAAAGGTAATTATTGGTATTTCTAATATATACTGAAGGAATAGTGTCAAAGTGAGGCTTTAGCTTTCACCATTAAAGTTAATGGTTTTATGTCTGATTAGTTGACTGACCTAAGTTGTCTTCAATAAAATATCAATTAAAATCTGTTTTTGTTTTTTAAAGGTAACATTAAATGTGTTAATTTTATAATCTATCCCAACAGCAATTTATTGTGTTCAAAATATATTTGTATCTTCCAGTTATACACTGTTGTTCAGCATGTAAAGCACTTCAATGATGTAGTGGAATTTGGTGAAAATCAAGAGTTCACAGATGATATTGAGTACTTGCTAAGCGGACTGAAGAGCAATCAGCCTCTAAACACACGTTGCCTTAGGTGAGAGATATTAACAAAATATCTTGTATATATTTGTTGTATTCAAAGGAAAAAAGTGAGTTAAATATATTTCTATTAAATATGTGATCTGACTTAAAAATGTTGTTAGTAGTTACCTGGAGTTTCTGCTGCCTGGGGGAAAAAAAAAACCATCTGAAAATATTGGAGACGACATTTACAGAATATCATGAGTGTGAATGTATAATGTGGGGAAGGATAAAAGAGGATTTTGTGCAGTAAAATTGCATCCCCAAATTTACTATTGTACTGCTTGAAGACAAAGATTACACTTTGTTAACTTTTCTTTGTTTGGATATGATTATAAGCGAGGAAGCATCTATCCACTGTTCTTTAATAGGAAATTCAGTTTTTAAATAATTATTAATATATATGTGGAAAGCATCCCCAAACACTGACAGTGATGATATAATATCATGCTGAGGTTTCCTTCATTCTGCCAACAGTCTGTTCTTTATTTCCTATTGAGAATGCCATAGCCAACACTGGTGCTCACTGCAACTTTCGCAGGCCTGGGGTTAACTAGCAATCCTTGTTAGAATTCTGACGATGTAAAACATGAACATCAGTCTTTTGTTAAATTATGCTCATCTCTAGATTTGCATCTTGCATTGTACAATTAAATCCTGTTCTTAACAAAAATGGAATTAGATGTATAAATTCTCATGTTGAAAATATTTATTCATGATCACTGTTTGTTTTCTACAGTTTGTGGACCTAAAAATACCAATGAGAATGGTTCTATAGCGATATAAAAATCCCTTTTATCTTCCATTCTGGTATAATTCTTTGTGTACAGCTGTGGCAAAACTGCAATTATTGTAGAAGAAAACCTTGAACTGTAGATTTAGATGACAGTGAAATTTTATTTGGCATCCTGAGATGTATCAAAAACAGCTATAGAATTTTAAAAAGCAGATATTAAATCAACAGTTTCCTCCAGGTAACTCAACAAATTGCAGTAATGTTGATTGATTTAACATAACTTGCAGAAATCTCAATCCTCCTGTTTGAGTTATTTATATATGCAATTATGTAAATAAATAATATAACTAAATTTTAGAATTAAGTTATTCACATTAGGGATGCAAAATGTTAACCGGTTAACCAGTAAGCATTAGTCTTACCGGTTAACCCACCTTAACCGTTAACCCCTGGGCTGGCCAGCCGACCCCAGCAGCCCCGCGCCAGCCGGAGCGGGCCTGGCCCTAGCCGCTTAATCAGATAACCGTTTAAATATTTTTAAATCATTTAAATGGTTAACTTTTTAAACTGTATTTACATCCCTAATTCACATTCAATACACAGAGTCTCTGTAAACTTTCAAAATTCTTTTAAATCTTGTTCTTTTCTTCTAAAGTTATATAGGGTCTAACTTGTACTCATTGGAGGAAAGTTCAATCAACGAATTGCAAGGTGTGTGTTTTCCAAAGAAAACGATATATAGGGGTAAGGATAGCAGTAGACTTAGGGGAATCAGAAGCCTTGTTGTCAAGCTGAACCTCTTTGAATGCTGTTGCTGTTATTGGAGACTGTAAAAGATCTAAACATGACGTTCTCATATGATTTTTAAAGGTTGCTTTGGTTTCATAGAGGATTTTTTTATTTCTCTTGCACCTTTTGCAGACATTTGAGCTTTTAATTTTTAATTATAAAGATAAGGAAATATAACCTCCTTAAAACAAAATTGAGTATAGCGCTAAGAAACTTCACAAATTTTAAAGGAACACTTTTGTAAAACCTAGATGGTAGGCTGTGCTGGGTACACCTGAAAATTCAGACAGTCGTAACTAGAGCTATGAAAAGCACACTACTTTTAAAAAAAATTATTGTATGTGAGGGAAGAGAAGGAACAAAAACACCCCCAAATCCATTACTACCCATTCTAAGCAGGCATTTTGAATATTGACACGGGAGGGGAGGATCTGAAGTAAAAGAGGTGTGCATACCTGATGGTTTGGGGGGCAGAGCCCTCTTTTTCCTCTAGTTCAAAAGTGATTTGTTGGGTTATTCCAAACTTTCCCCACCAAAATCCAATCCTCCTCCTGGCCTCAGATTAGCTATGTGAAACTTCAGGATAAACTGATATTTCACAATATTGCATGGGGAGGGAGGGATTACAAATAGTTAGGCATATAATAGAAACAGTTTTTAACTTTAACCAGGGTGTCAGTTCACAATACACTTTTCTTAATCCTCTTCACCAAGTGGTGTGTCTTACTAGTGAAGGTTTTTCTTTCAACAAAAAGTTGTTCCTAAACACTTGATGTTACCCATTTGCAACCCTGTTGTAGCTAACATTAAAAGAAGAAACCAGACTTAGCCCAATATGAGTAAGCAATAGAATTACTGAAATAGAATGCTGCATATCTTCACCATTTGAGATTGGCGGTAAACCTTACAAGAATATATATAACAAGCCTTTTTATCAGCCCACAAACAGTTGGATTTTCTGATGTACACATATTAATGTTCGTTAGACTTAACTAGCCTTTTTTTTAAATAAATGTAGTGACTTTCAAACACGTTAATGCCTGTCTGTTTTTTCCAGTGTTATTAGCTTGGCGACAAAGTGCGCCATGCCCAGTTTCCGAATGCACCTGAGAGCACATGGAATGGTAGCCATGGTCTTCAAAACACTGGATGACTCCCAACACCACCAGGTATTCAAATTTCATGTATCCTATGTAATTGGTTAGTTTCAAGTCACATTGGGATTGATATACGTAAATGAATGGAGATGGTAGA
Source organism: Platysternon megacephalum (assembly GCA_003942145.1). Classification (NCBI taxonomy): domain Eukaryota; kingdom Metazoa; phylum Chordata; order Testudines; family Platysternidae; genus Platysternon; species Platysternon megacephalum. The sequence continues at coordinate 3,907,872 of QXTE01000109.1, read as the reverse complement.
AATATAGAAATGTATTTATTAGGTTTTTAGTATAGATTGATTGCATTTGTTTAGCATTTTCCTGGAAATATTGGCCCGACTTTAGAAGTCTACACAGAAATATAACATGGGAAATTCAAGAGAGTGCATGTGTTCTCTTGCATGCAATCAAAGGTGGCAGAAACTCTTGATTTCTTTCTCTCTTCCCCCCACCCACCCACCCACACTTTTTTGAGGCTTGATAAAGCTTGTTTAAAATTCATAGTATTAAAAACTTTGGTGCTGAGTTTAGGTTTGATTTCAAATCTTTATCCATTTTAAGTTTCATACTACCTTTATTCATTACATTTAGTTTAAAAGTAGTACTTAGAAAAGTTAACACTAATATTCTGTTTTTCTTTCCAATTTCATTGTAGTAAAAATAAAGAATAATCCAGATATTTCTCTCCAAACTTAAACTCATCAGTGTAAAATAGCTTGAATGTAGATACTCTCCTTTTTTCCTTTGTAGTTGTCTACAGTGTGTACATGCTATGCTAGTGTTCTTAAGCAGTGCTGTAAGTTGTAGAGTGGCACAGCATTAACTAGTAATGAAAGATCTTCTTGAAAGAATTCAGCTACCCTAACCAGTGAAATGAAACTGAAGCTATACGAGTTTTCCTGTTCCCCCAAACCTCACAAGTTGGGTTCAACTTCAGTGGAAACCATTTCTAAGACTTGTAGCTGCCATTATTTTTTCCCCCAAGACATTTGTGGAGAATGCCACGAGGAGGGATTGTTACAGAAGCTGATTTTGGAAACATCCATTTGATCCTTTGTGTAGTTAATAAATCTTGAAGTCCAACCAGCTGTTCCTTTGACCTCTATTGTATGTTGACTTGACAAAATACATGCGAGAACAATGTTGAATTTGCTGTCTTCCCACAAGCAATCAAATAGTGGTCATGAGTGGCATGGAAATGCTAATAAGTACATTTTAAAATTAAATAAGATCTCATTCCTTTGTAGCCAAACACAGGCCATTTCTGTGTGACAGGAAAGTTGTTGAGGGAGTAACTTGGAGCTCGTTGGTTTGGCTAATGCGTGGTACGCATGTGCAATAACATCTTGTACTATGTTGTCTTTAACCATTGCCATCACTTCTTTATATTTAGATTAACTAAAACACCAGTTTCAAAAAAGTACTTGCAATATATGATTGCAGCAAAAAAACACAAAACATTGAAATTGTTACTTTTTTCCAGAAATATATTTGACCCAGTAAACATCCACTTTCAATATGTTGAAAAGAAGGTTAGGTATTCATATAATGTCTTTTAAATGTATTTTAGATATAGGAACTAAGACATTCTGAACAGCTAATTTTATGTCTTTGTCAATAATTGTGTGATATTCTGTAACTGGAGATACATATTTATGCTTTACATGAAATAATCCCGCTGCATACTTCCTCACTGCTGTTGCATTTAACATCTGTGTTTCACTAACATTTTTAATTTTGTTCAAATGATTAGAAATAGATTTTGCCCCCAAGTCTCAACAAGAGCAACACAGAATTCAAGCCCGGAAATGGGGAAACAGTTACTTCAAAATAGAAAAATGGACTTACTCCTACCATTTGGCATTGTGTCCATTTCATGACATAGGTAGTGCTAGCTTCACTTGGATTTAGAAAGGTTTTGAAAAAGAAAACTTCATATATATGCACATTTTTGTAACTATTTATAGTTTGGGAAAGAGAAAAGGCTTTGCCCCAAATGACAACATAATTGGAAATAAATGTTGATGATCAATTATTACTTCCACTGCAACTATACTCTATAATGGATTTGAGAAAATAAGATTGTTAGTTTACCTTACGACGGTATGAAATAGTAGTTGCGATGAATAAATCATTTTGTGCCCAGTAGGCACAATAAAATTACCAGTTATCTCAGAGTTATTCCCAAATACAAATTGTCATCTTTGAAAAATACTTGTTCCACCTAATTGGTAAACTGGTATTTAAACTGCAGTTTCGTGATTAACTATCTTTTTCAGAATATGCTGTGAATGCTTCAGAGTAGTAGATTATTAATTTTTAAAATAAAAAATGTTTTCATGAAAATTCAGTAGTTACACACAAACGTGTTTCTAATGTCTTGAACATGTGAATAATTCAGAAATATAGAATAAATTGAAATATAATGCTGAACATTTGAAAATTACCATCTGTTCCCACAAGCTGGAATATAAATAGAATGAGAACGAGGAGACAAAGATCAAAATTCTTCTGAGTGGGAGTAATTGGCCTGCAGTTTTTGGTGTGTATGTAACAAGAGTTGAAGATTTTTTTTATTTTTTTATTTTCCTGAACCCTATTAGAGGCATAAATTGCAATTCCATAGTCAAGGTTGCCTTCAGACTTCTGTCATAATCCCTATTTTTTTTACCCATCTCCTCTCTTTTTTTCCCCCCTCCCCTCTCCAAGGTTTGTTTGGAGGAATCATTTCTCTGAAAATCTGCATTGTTAAAATAGATTGTCTAGAGAATATTTTCTCGGAAAACTTCATAGCCCTAACATTCAAATCTTTATATTGTGATGAATCCAAAATTAGGATTTTATAAAATCTCGCATCACTGACCCCCTCACCCTATTTCTCAGCATCTCTTCTCATCACAGGCTTGTGTTCAGAACTCCTAAACTGACACGTGTAGATTTGCGTGTGCGCCCACACAATATTTGTCTGGTGTTGAGCTAAACCTTTTAAGCAAATATTCAATATGAACCAAATCCCTGTCAGGCATACCAGTGTATAAAGATGTGTACACATGACATGACCAAGCTGCTTAATTGAGCTAGGGATTTATAATCTTTCTGAGGTATAAAATAACCCTCCTTTACTTGCTCATAGTGTCTTAAGGAGGGTCCTGCTGTCCTAGGGCTCCCTGGCACCCAGGTTATCTTTCTGCTTATTTCCCACCTGGCCCATGCCATTTCACCTACCTCTCTGCTTCCCCACATAGCTCCCAGCTTCTCTGCTTGCCTACTTCACTGAAGCCTTTGGGAGGCTCATCAGCTCCCTTAGCAGATTCATTGGCTTAAATAGGTTTTCTATGTGCACATGCACAGAAACCTTGAGCTCTTCCATTGCCCCTACTGTCTTTATCCCCCTCCCTCAAACTCTACTTCTGTGCTACTCATTGATATCCCCCCCACAACATAACCACTCCAACACAGTCTATACCATCTCTCTCCCTCCCCCACCCTCCAGGCTGTGTCCCTTGTTGTGGTCCAGTTTAAACATTTAAAACTGGACTTGGGGGCTGTGTGAAAATGGCAGGAAATAGGGGTTGGAGAATGGAGGGAGGGAACTGGTGCAGTATGAATGCAGAACAAGCTGAATAGCGGGAGTACACTGGAGGGGATGGGCAGCAAAGACCTGGGGGATTAGCAAACAGGCTTTTGAAGTTAGGGGTGACTGTCCTCAGAGATCTTAGCATGTCTATAGAGCAGTTGCCTTTAGGTTGTGGTGTACCCTGTTGATCTTTTGAGGTCTGCATACGAACAGCCAGGCCTTTAATTTGAACAAGTGCCTATTCCTCTCTATTTCTATTCCATCTGACCAGCCCACTGTTGATCAGTTCCTTTCCCTTCAGATGTCAACAGGGTCAGCACCTTCTTTGAGGGTTTCTGGAAGGTGTCTGCCCGGCAGAGCTCTCAGCTCCATGAAAGTTCTGCTTACTGCTTGGAGGTCCACTGGAATGGTGGACAACTAATTATAAACTCAAGAAAAGTGCTGACTTTGCACGATGAGGAGCAGGTGGGGTTGGTAAACCAATAGACTGACTCTTTTCATGTTTCAGACCTACTCTCTGCCTACCCACCCACCTCTGGCACCCTGGCCCAGATCCATAACAATATTTAGGCTTCTAACTTCCATTGATTTAAGTGGAAGTTGGGAAACTAAATATCTTGGTGCATCTGAGCCCTGTGACCTCCCTCTGCTTTTTTGAATCCCCTTGAGGATTTACTGTTGCATTCTTGAGGAAGGGTGGGGTGGTGTCCCTCTCTTTTTATCAAGGACAGGCCACTGTTCACCCCCAATTCTCCAGAGGATGAAAGCATTAGGGGAAAGACCTCGGCTCTTTGCTTACTTAGTGGAGGATGGGTTCTTGCCTAGCTTCTTGGGGGCAAGACTGGGGAAGCCTTACCTCAGTGGGTACAGTTTTCCTGGGTTTGGGGAATCCCCATGTCAGACTTCACTAAGAATTTGAGGCTCTGTGCTAGGAATCCCTAACCAAGTTTAGACAGTGATTCCCTGCTCACTGGGTTGGTGATCATATGACCCTGCCCTCATCCCTGCAGCCTCTTCCACCTTCATTTCTATCTCCTCTCTCTCGTCTTCCTCCTAGCTAACCAAAATTTCACTCCCTGCCAAAGAATATCCTCAGCACCCCTGCTGCCTCCCCTTCTCTCCTGTTCCTCCCATAATTCCCTTCTGCATTGCCACCTCCTCATGAAGTTTCCGCCTGCTATCCCCTGCTTTTCTCTCTGCGACACTGACTGCTTTGGGGTAAATTTCAAATGCTTTGCTTCTCTAGCAGGATTTTGTAAAATGACTTAAGTGATTTGTGCTTTGCCTACATTGGCCAGGAAAACTGTGTTAGTATCTTGCTAGAAAGAACAGTGTGCAGACACAGTTATAGTTGCCAGCTTCAGTGCTGGCATAGGCAAAGTCTGACAAATTTCTCTCCCAAATCACCAACTTTGTCTGTTTAAAAAATCTTCATATTTAAGTGCTGTACATTCTTCATCTAGCACAAGTGCTGCTACAATTTTATATTTGTCTTTTTGTTTTCAAGAATCTGTCACTTTGTACAGCAGCTCTTATGTACATCCTGAGTAGAGATCGTTTGAACATGGATCTAGACAGAGCTAGTCTAGATCTGATGATTCGGCTTTTGGAGCTAGAGCAAGACGCTTCTTCTGCCAAGCTGCTAAATGAAAAAGACATGAACAAAATTAAGGAAAAAATACGGAGGCTCTGTGAAACTGTCCACAACAAACATCTTGATCTTGAAAACATCACGGTGGGTCTCATGATTGTGTTTGAAGGATCTGTTTTAAAACTAATCTAAAGTGAAATGCTTGGTAAAATGAAATTTATTAGCAGCAGCTATCTTTCAATTCTAGTTATAACTGCTTACCTTGTGCCTTGTGATGCTCTATTAGAGGGCCAAGAGTAGTCTGAAATTTCATCTATTTTCTTTGTAGAATATCTTCTTATGGGCGGTACATACTTTTTCATCTTTAAATTTCCTAATTCTATTCTAGAACAAGGCTACTCTAATTCTATACAATAAGCTACAATAGTTCTGCAGTTGTCTGCAGTTCACCAAATTATAGTCCTATTGTAGCTAGTAACAGGTTTGTAATTATTTAAGAAATAAACATGAGCTTATAAAGTTGTGATAGCAGTATTTGGTTCCAGACTGTTTGTGTCCAAGTTTTGATCTACTATATATGTTTAATATGTCATGCATCAAAATTAGGTAAAAATAACAGTAATGGTTGGTCTGTAGACAGGGTAAAATTCACAGTTAAAGCTGAAATTATTCTCAGGTGTGTTGCATCCACAAGTAGTTGGATAATTGTACAATACCCAAGCGTAATGTGATGAGGTAAAGATTTTGACTCTTCTTCTAAATATCCTTGCTTTTCTTGCTCTTTTAAAGTTCTTACATAAGAACTGTCATCCCAGATCGGACCAGCAGTCCAATTATTCCAAAATCTTGCCTCCAACAGTGGCCAGTACCAGATTATTCAGGTGCTTTCCTTTTTTATACAGTGGTGGTGGAAAGTCCCAAAAGATGCTGAAAAAAGAGGAGGAGGAAATTCTTTTGCTGTTTGCGTACTGTTCAAATGACAGTTTTGTCAATGGATTGTTTGACTAAACTTTTGTACTTCTAATACACATTTCTAACACGCTGAAATGGAGTGTATATATACCATTTTGATTTGATGTAAAAATACATGAACAATTTATACATCCAATTTGGTAGCCACAGTATAAACTGCAGTGTATTTATAAATTGTGTACATACAAATAGCACTTTACTTCAGTTGTAAGATCCTCTAAAAGCTTAACAAACTTTTTTTTTAAGTGTAAAGTAGGGCTGTCGATTAATCAGTTAACTCACGTGATTAACTCAAAAAAATTAATCATGGTTAAAAAAATTAATTGCTATTAATCCGTTTTAATCGCCCTGTCAAGCAATAGAATACCGAGTGAAATTTATTAAACATTTTTGGATATTTTTCCACATTTTCAAATATATTGATTTCAGTTACAACACAGAATGCAAAGTGTACAGTGCTCACTTTTTATATTACTTTTGATTAAATATCTACACTGTAAAAATGACAAACAAAAGTATTTTTCAATTCAACTCATACAAGATCTTTATGGTGAAAGTGCAACTTACAAATGTAATTTTTTTTTTATGTAACTGCCCTCTAAAACAAAACAATGTAAAACTTTAGAGCCCACAAGTCCACTCAGTCCTACTTCTTGTTAAGCCAATCATGAAGACAAACAAGTTTGTTTACATTTACGGGACATAATGCTGCCTGCTTATTATTTACAATGTCACCTGAAAGTGAGAACAGGCATTGGCATGGCACTTCAGTAGCCATCATTACAAGGTATTTACATACCAAATATGCTAAACGTTCTTATGTCCCTTCATGCTTCAGCCATCGTTCCAGAGGATATGCTTCCATGTGGATGGCACTCATTAAAAAAATAATGCATTAATTAAATTTGTGACTGAACTCCTTGGGGGGAGAATTGTATGTCTCCTGCTCTGTTTTACCCACATTCTGCCATATATTTCATGTTATAGCAGTCTCGGATGATGACCCAGCACATGTTGTTTGTTTTGAGAACACTTTCACTGCAGATTTGACAAAACTCAAAGAAGGTACCAATGTGAGATTTCTAAAGATAGCTGTGGCACTCAACCCAAGGTTTAAGAATCTGAAGTGCCTTCCAAAATCTCAGAGGGAATACGTGTGGAGCATGCTTTCAGAAGTCTTAAAAGAGGAACACTCCGATGCGGAAACTACAGAACCCTTACCACCAAAAAAGAAAATCAACCTGCTGGTGGCATCTGACTCAGATGATGGAAATGAACATGCGTCAGTCCGCACTGCTTTGGATCGTTATCGAGCAGAACCTGTCATCAGAATGGACGCATGTCTTCTGGAATGGTGGTTGACGCATGAAGGGACATATGAATCTTTAGGGCATTGGCACATAAATATCTTGTGACGTTGGCTACAACAGTGCCATGGCAATGCCTGTTCTCACTTTCAGGTGACATTGTGAACAAGAAGCGGGCAGCATTATCTCCTGCAAATGTAAACAAATTGTTTGAGTGATTGGCTGAACAAGAAGTAGGACTGAGTGGAGTTGTAGGCTCTGAAGTTTTACATTGTTTTATTTTTGAATGCAGGTTTTTTTAACATAATTCTACATTTGTAAGTTCAACTTTCATGATAAAGAGATTGCACTATAGTATTTGCAATGGGGGAATTGACAAATACAATTTCTTTTGTTTTTTACAGTGCAAATATTTGTAATAAAAATAAATATAAACTGAGCACTGTACTGTTAGTATTTTGTGTTGTAATTGAAATCAATATATTTGAAAATGTAGAAAACATCCAAAAATATTTAAATAAATGGTATTCTGTTATTGTTTAACAGTGCGATTAATCGCTTGACAGCCCTAGTTTAAAGCTGCTGGGATGAGACTTCTCTTGTTAGTTTCATCCTAGCACGAATAATAATGGCTAGGTTATAAGCCTTTCAAAATTTGAACACACTGAGTAGGACCTTGGACTAGCTGGACCACTAGTCTGATCTGGAACAGTACAACTGATACTGTGGTATGTTACCACTAGATGGTATGACTAATGTAACCTGTATTTCAGTGTAACAAATGTTACTCTAAGCTTTAGTTTTTTCTCAGTGTTACACTGTTTAATACTTTTTAGGTTTTTTGTTTTTGAATTTTACCACAATTTTTATCAGTCTGATACTTTTTAAAAATCAGTTTTTGTCAAAAATCTGTGGATTGAAGTTTAGAGGCGTTATTTCTAGACATAATGTCTTCAGCTGTTAGCAGTAATCTCCAAGTTACATTACTTGTTCCATTTTACACCAGGTTAAAAGAAAACATGCCTTGCTTGAGGTGGCTTTTCCATTTATATGTTTTTTTGGTAATTTTGTCATTCTTCCACTCAGTTTTCTCAAACTTTCAGTTATGGAACAAATTGTGAAATTGGCATTAGAAGACAGTTTTCTATATCGGTGAAAGGAGTTTAATTGTTTTAAGGAAAATAATCTGACCATATGGCTGCTAGCTACAGCTAAGGGGTTTATGATGACATAATGCAATATGGTTGGCATTTCAGTTTTAGGTTGATTAGTATTTCATAGGCTTTTATAGCACTTGGTTGTGGACCTAAGAATTTTCTGGTCTTCAGATGTCCTGAGGCTGAATTGGAGGTCAATTTTATTAGTTTTAACTTGGCTGTTTAGTTCACAGCTAAACAAACAACCGTAAGATATTGATGCCAAATAAATTGCGTTTCCAGGCAACATCCAGTCCTGAAATGTCCACCTACAAATTGGTGGCATTCTCAGAGTCCTATTCCATGTCTGTTCTGGCACCAAGAAGACTGACTTGGTTGACATAATTTTTACCGAATATAATGCAAATTCTGACTAGACTATTAATCTCCCGTTTTGCCTTCCCAAATCCTCATTGTAGATATAAGTGGTCTTTGAGTATTCATTGCACAGGCTCAGATATTTAGGAAGTTACCTAAATGTGTAGCCTTTGGGATCAGAGTAAGGGGAGTGTCATTTCCACTCAAGAACTATCAAAATGGATTAGATTTTGCACTGAATATGTGATGCCTTCTTTCAGGTGTCAGTACTTCAATTTAGAACTCATTCTTCTAGGGCGAAGGAAACCTTGTCTCTGGAAGTCTTCCATCATAGCAATCTTCAGGACTGCTATTTGAAGTTCTGTTCAAAATTTTACACATTACTCACTCCATTTGTTTGTGGACTTGGATTGCTTTGGAAGGGCAGTTCTATGTTCTTTGTTTAAATGGAACTCATTAATTCATCTCCCAAAATATTGTGTTGCTAACTAAACTCTCACTGAGAGTATATGGAGGCTACATCAAAGATGAAAAGACATTTATGTGCCTGTAACCAGTTCTTTGGGAGGGATGATTCTGCATATTTACTCTAATCTTCTACCTTCCCCTCTTCCTTTAAGAGCTTGGCCTTCAGTGGAAGTGTCTGAGGCCACATAGGGTATGTCTACAGTGTTTTGGAGCTTGTGGGAGCCAAAGTCTGCCAGCTGGGTTGGGCTAGCCAGGCTCACTCTAGTGCTCCAAAATGCTGTGCACAACAATACCCTATGTGGCCCCAGATCCTTCCATTGAAGGGTCCATAGCTGTATCCATCCATCAGTTCCATAGCTGCATAAACAGTGCTTCAAAGTTGTGGCTCAGGCATGAAGCCTAGAAGTGGGGTGGTCTTCAGTTACCTCTACTGAAAACCTTTCCTCTTTTATCTGCTCTTTTATTTGTTGTATTTATGTAGTGCACATGAAATTACTAGATTTGTTTATGGCCTGGGGTTTGATTTACCTGTATCCTTAGTGTATGATGTAAATATCAGTATTTTGTTGTCCAGTTCTCTGTAGCTTTAAATTATCTGTGAAAGATAGGTTACATATCTTTTGTTTCTGTCCATGGTTGCTGCGTTGGCATTAGCCTTACTAAGGCAATCATCAAAATAAAATCTAAAATGGTTCAGCTCATGGATGCGCATGGTTTGGTAAGAACATGTCAGGGAGTAATTATTTGGTAAACGTAACTTTTTTTTAATCTAAACTTTTTATGGTAGGAATGAGGTATAGTGGTAACCCTCAAACTTTTCAATGTTCACAGTATTTCTGGCATGTCCTAAGTATTCTTTATTCTAAATATAGAAAATATTGTAAATACTGGAAGGTTTTTCCCCAGTGAGACGTCCTGCTAATTTACCAATAAAAAAAAAAAAATCTTTTAATAGTGTAAAGTCAAAACATTTTCAGCAAGAGGAGAAAGCTAACATATCTGGAAGACAGAGAAGTGTTTTCTGTGGCTTTCCTTATTTTCTGCTGCCTGGCTGATTTGGCCATTTCCTTCCTCAGTTTGGTGTTTGATAACAGGAAGTGCAAATGAAAGGAGACACTTTTAAAATACTGGCAAAATTGAGAAATATAAAAATGAAAGTGCAAAAGTATTTTTGCTCTTCCCTTGTCAGTATTCAATCAAGCTTCTTTTAAACACTTGCCAGTTTGGCTTGCTCCCTCTGGTGGCTGTTCTACACAGAGAACTTTTGTTCAGTTAGGTAATGGGACGATAAACTTCCAGTGAGCTTATGGAGTTCTTTGAGTTAAACACTGAAATGACTTTATTTTGATAGTAGCCATGACTCGTAAGTTCCCCAAAACATAGAAATATAGACTTGAACTACAGGATTCACTCTGCACATCTCTAGTCGATTGCTTCCAATAGACTTGTGGTGTGGATGCCTTACAGGACAGGAGAGGTATCTGTAATGTTTGTCAAACTGTTGTTCACTCATGAAATGATTTCTGTAGCTAAACAGTAGTACAATTTCTTGTTAATTCATGGATTCAGAATGATTGCATATTTTAAAGGCCCTAAGGTTATTTTTTTAAATATAAGGTATTTTTATATGCTATGATGCAGTTGTCAATAGCTGTTGGTAATGGAATTACTTTACTAATTCTAGATTCTGACTTTTTCAGACTGGGCATTTGGCAATGGAGACACTACTCTCTCTCACCTCAAAACGAGCAGGGGACTGGTTTAAAGAAGAGCTGCGACTTCTAGGTGGTCTTGATCATATTGTAGATAAAGGTATATTGAATATGTTTAGTTTCTGATGCATTGAAAAGTATAAATGAATTAAACATAGATTTATGAGGGGAAGATTTTCCCTTAATTTGTCAGCTTTTCTTAATTTCTATCATCATCGTAAGAGGAAAGAAAAAATGTGTATCTTCTACTTAAACTATCAAAAAGTATTAAAATTCCACATCAGATTGTTGGGAAAAATTAATGCCTCATTAAAGTGTAGCAAGTTGCATTGAAAACAGATTGAATTCTAAATAGATAATGGGTGTGTGTTATTTCAGCTGGATAATAGGATACCAGTTGGGCAACTTAGGAATTTGGGTTTTGAGGAGTTGTCTTACTTATATATCATGTCTGGGTATTGGAATTCTGTTACTTCACCAAGCACCAGTGATACCCCCTTCTAGAATACTGTCTCCTATTCCGGACACATTTTCTTTCCAAGACAGTCCAGAGAAAGCTAGCTCTTCAAGAAGACATGAGTTTGAGCTCCTTTAAGATATTTGTAGGTGCACTTTGCTCAAAGTGTGGTGAAAATATGGGAAGGAAGGCCTCTGTTGAAACAAATATCAATGAGTTGGTTGGAGAAGGCTAGCTCTTGAAATTGAGTAAAATAAAGTAAAAAAGCAATGAGCTGGTACTGAGAATTTTGAGATGCAAGCTTGCTAATTCCTTATGTCTGTCTTTGGTTTCACTTCAAAAGGTTTGTATTGTACATTGTTAGATATCTCTGCTTCTTTAATGGTATAAAACGTGCTGAGTAATCTACAGTTCTGTGCCATAGGCATTTGCTGCAGAATCTCTTCTTGGTCAATAGAAAAATAAACTTTTTTTCCCCTCCTCTTGACAAACCTATTTAAGTGTTTTCCATCTTTTAAATAGTAGTATTCACATCATTATGGTTTGGCAGCTGATGTTTTGTGTTACTTTGGCATACATAAAATGTCTGAGACCATACTAAAAATATTCCTTTACAAATAATTTCTTTAAAAAAAGAGTTTCTTTAACAAAAATTTACTGTGATAAATAGAACTTTTGAAAAACTAATTCATGTTATGATCATCACACTCCTGTTAATAAAGCAACTTTGTAAAAGTGTGACAAATAGGGTTGTTGAGGTATTCGGATAATTGCTGTTACTGTATGCATTGCTCTTTGTACTTTTACAAGTACAAGTTTCAGAAAGACCTCTTTAATGCTGCTCTCTTTATTACTTAGTCAAAGAATGTGTGGATCACCTAAGCAGTGATGAAAATGAAGAGAAATTAGTTGCTTCGTTATGGGGAGCAGAAAGATGTTTACGGGTCTTAGAAAGTGTAAGTATGAGCAGATATACTGTCTTCCTGATGGGATAATTGATTAATTTTTTTCTGCTGCATTATTGCACAGAGTTCCTCTGTTTATGATACCAGAGATGGATTTGTGAGAGACTTGGGGTTCTGTACGACCTAACCAAGATTGGCATTCTGTGGTGTTCTGTAGGGCCAGGTACAAGATAAAATCATGGGAAAATACTGTCACAAAAACGGTAAAAATGCACATGGAGAATGAGGTTTTCAAGTGGCAATTTCAGTCTTGCCTTCTGACTGATTTTTGTAAATATTGATGAGGAAATATAGTGGTGAGTAAAGAAGAGAAATATTGTGTGTTCACTGTTCCTTCCCTCTTCCAACAAAAGGTTAATCCTAATACTGGTTTTTTTCCTTTTTAGGTAACCGTGCATAACCCAGAGAATCAAAGCTACTTGATAGCATATAAAGACTCTCAGCTCATAGTCTCATCAGCTAAGTAAGTTCTCATAAAATGATATTTCAGGCTTTCTTGTACATGGTATGACAAAAATAAAAACAGGCCATGGCTACAGTGTATACCTATTCCCCTAGAATTTCCGAATATTGCTACAACCTGTGGAACTGAAATGGTGGTAGCTAAATGAAATGGTGGTAGCTAAGTGAATATAGACAAAATACTATCACTTGCCTGGAGCGCGCTCTCTACACTAGTGCTCGCAATGGTGGGAAATTGAAGTGGGAGGGAAAAGACCAGTGTAAACATAGCTAAAAGAAAATCAATAGTGTTAAAATAGTTTAGAATAAAACTCTTATGTTGATACTATTTCTCTTCATAAGAAAAGTAGTAAATATGTGCCAAATTCCTTTCTGTGCCAAGACTTTTTCTGGGAATATGAGGTGTGGACCATTAGGAAGCTCGTGCTGGTTACCTGATTTGCAAGCTGCCTGGGTTCTGATACAAGTGAGAGAAGCTGGCTGTGTTCCAAAGGGGACCACATACCAGCTTAGAACTGGCATAGTGGAATTCTGTTCTTCTCTACACTTTGCCATCTGTGGAATTTGGAGGAATTCTCAACTGACCAGTTGCTACTAGATTGTATCCCTTTCCTGCCACTCGGAGGGTGCAAAGGAGATAAAACTGGGCTGAGAATCTAGTATCTCAAGCATGGTTGGCAGGTTAAATCAGATAGATATCTTGAGTGAGTACTTTAAAAAAAAAAAATCTGCTATGTAGTGTTATATTTAGACGTTTGTGATTTAGATCCTGGTTCTCAACTGCATTTTCCCAATTTTATCTGTAACTCTGCTGAAATTCATTAAATTTTATGTTATGCCACATAAACTTGATCTAAAGTAAAGAATCAAGCTCATAGTCTAGGGTTGTGATGAAGTGTATTGTATCTTGGTGGAAAGTCAGTTGGCATTTATTTCATTATTATGAAATGGAGGTAATTAACTCTGGCAAGTACAGAATAAAAAATTAATTTTAGAGTACATTTAGATAATATAGAACACATTTTGCATAGACATCACATTATATAATTTTCTTCATCATGCACATATAATGAAAGATAAAATGCCCTAGTACTGTTAGTTACTTAATTATGTCTTCTCTGCATTTTCCATCTTCAGAGCATTGCAGCATTGTGAGGAATTGATTCAGCGATATAACCGTGCTGAAGACAGCATCTGTTTACCATACAGCAAGCCTTTGCCTCACCAGAATGTAACTAACCATGTGGGTAAAGCAGTGGAAGATTGCATGAGAGCCATCATTGGTGTCTTGCTTAACTTAACAAATGATAATGGTAAGGGATATTTCCAGAGCTTGCACTTGTATATCAAACAGTATAAGGTAGGCCATTCCTACCAACCATGTTTAGCCTCCTAAGTTCTATAGTAATTTGCTCATGTATGTTTGATCTTAGCAATACAGTGACCAGTAATTGTCACCAGAAATTGGATGGGGACTGGGAAATAGATTGTTAATAAGAGAAGTGTCTTGAACAAAGGATGCTAATTGGTTTTTAGAAAAGATTTGTTTTATTAATGTTTGCATGATATTAAAAAAATTGTTTACAAATTTAGAAGCTTGACCACGTTCTTTTTTTTTTTTTTAACAGAGTGGGGCAGCACAAAAACGGGTGAACAAGATGGTCTGATAGGCACAGCTATGAATTGTGTGCTTCAGGTTCCAAAGTTCCTACCTCAAGAACAGAGATTTGATATTCGGGTGTTGGTAAGATAGCATTCTTTAAGAGTAGTAAAAACACCCTTTGTTTCATTAATATAAAGGATGAGTTTGCGCTAGTCTTATGTGTATTGAACTGCTTCAGTTTTTCATGATGACAGCCATGTTCTAAAGTTTTTACTGAGCTTTTTCTCAAGAAAATGTCACATTGAAGTCAACGGACCTGTGTATGGTCTGAGAAAATACTGTTTAATGACTTAAGGGTTTGGTGCCTAAACATTACCCAAATCATGAAAAATAAGAATTTCAGGAGTAACCAACACTGCATGTGAAGGAATAAACTTGGCACTGTAAAAGGATTTTTAAGGTGTCCATTGTGACTACATGTAACAAAGCTTTTAAAAATTAGGTCAAACTCTGTGTGCACATAGAATACCTAGAAACTTTTTTTTACAAACAGATGTTTGACAGTACAAAGTGAGAATTTAGAATGAAATGGGAGCCCTGCAGTACAAAATCTTTGTTGAAGAAGTAATCCATATATATTTAATGTGGTAAAAGTCCACTGTTAATTGTGTGAACAAGAGACATCATCTTAGACTCACTTTAGAAGAAAATAGCTGTCTCATTTCAGTGTCCATTCAAGTTTAGAAGTACAGTATATGTAATCAGTTTGGGACAGGTTTTGTTTGAATCTACTTTGCTTCTCTTTTGACAGTACTGAAGTAAATCTATGTGGCATAAATTGCAAAAGATAAAATGCATCGGCCAAGTTTTTCAAAAAAGCGAACCAAAAGTTAGGCTCCTAAATCTCTCTTACAAATAAGGGGCCAGAGCTTCAAAAGTACTGAGAGATGCTTTGTTCTCCGCATTCTTGAAAATCTGGCCACTTATTCAGATACCTAAATATGGATATTGGAACTTAACTTCTGATTCTAATTTTTTTTTTTAATTTGGCCATATTCTGTACATCAGACCATTTGATAAAGGAGTGCCCATACCTTGGTGAGCACCACACAGATAAAGTATAAAAATGGTATTTATCAGATGCACTGATCAATAAGATTATTTTTTTCTTCATTGTATATAATCTTCTTTTACTTTGATTCTTCCAGGGCTTGGGTCTGCTGATCAATCTGGTAGAGTATAGTGCTCGGAATAGACACTGTCTTGTCAATATGGAAACATCATGTTCTTTTGATTCATTCTGTTCAGGAGAAGGGGATGAAAGCATAAAGATAACTGGTCAGATTGATGCTGTTCATGCTTTAGTACAGGTAAGTAGCAACTTTAGTCGCAAAACAGTTCTCCGTGTAATATTGAAGTTACTTGCTTATGGCGGAAATGTTAACAAGCGGCAGTGTCATGTCAAAGGTTTTTAATTCCTGTGAACCTTACAAAATGCAGCTTTCACTTAGTTATCCAGTTACAATACTTTCTCTTTTTTCAGTGCCCAGTGCAGAAGCTGTTTTCCATATGAAGGACAGTAGTACCATTATTTCTAAAACCAAAAGGCTGCTTTCATTCACACTAAAGCTTTTTTTGCATCCAATTTATTTCTAGTTTTGTTTAAACCCGCTGTAGTTCTAGTACAATATCTTGAGCTACATGTGTCTTGCATACCTCCTTCCATGAGTGGCTTTTCAAAATTACATCTTTATTGAATTTTAAGAAATTTACTTTGACATAACATGTTGTTTATCAATATATAGCATGCATCACAACAGCTTCAGGATATCAGTTTCAATGCATCAGGATGTGCAGATTACTCCATTGATTATCACATTGACTAAATCATAAAAACAAAAAGCCATGAAGAATTATTCCATTGTGAAACAGGCTCACACTCTATATTGGCTTATCAGGCACAAACTGGAGTTGAAGTAGCTAAATGGATTTTAATTCACACCTTTAATTATTTCAGTGCCAGTCTGTGTGTGGATACTCTTATTTTGGATTGAGTGAGTGATTGTAATAAAACTGAAACAGGACAATCTGAAAGAAATGTCCGTATACAGACTTCCTCTGAAATTACTAAAGGTGTGAATTAAAACCCATTTAGCAACTTCAGCTCCAGTTTGTGATAGATAAGTGTACAGGTACTGACCTAAGGAAAGTGAAGTGTATAGGTTGCGATAATTTGAGGTCACTTTCAGATTTTTGCTGTTTCTTGCAGGTTGATATTTTTTCCCAGTTGTGAAACTGAAGTCACAATTTTGTTTTATTCAGAAACCTGTAGTGTGTCATGTGTGGGTATACTACAGATACAACAGACATCAGTTATCAAAGTACTACACAGAGTAATAGAAAAGAACAATGCCTAAATATACACCTCTTTGCAAAGGGCTGCTCAAAAAGGTGTTCTAGAAGTTAACAGACTCAGAATTGAAGTACAAAGAGGGAGCTTACCACTTATCCAGCAGCCCCAGTACAGAACTTGTTAATTGATCTTTGTTGCTCTACTCATGCATGGAGTGGATCATTTTGGAGAACTGGAGAAACTTAGGGGAGGGGCAAAAAATTGGCATAAAAATAAACTAAAACAGGAATTAGGAGGGAACAAAAAATAGAGATTACAGGAAAAAGACTATGAATTTGTAGGGTGTAAAAGGAAGGGTGGAGGAGAACAGGAAAATAAGTTAAAGGCAGATATTCCTATAAGAGTAATATAATCCTGAACATTTTACAAATGAAAAGTGCAGTTTGGGTATTCCAGTGTCTCAACGAAAAATTTGTATTTGCTATTCAGGAAAAGGTTTCTGACTCAAATCATGATATTAACTTGTATTTTTATCCTTCAAAGCGGTGAATCAGGTTGCCTTTGATCTTTACCATGGGGCATTCCACCCTTATTTGTCATGAATCTGTATAATCCTTTTAAAAAGAGGATAATGATCATAGAATTGTGGGACTTGATGGGACCTCGATAGGTCATTTAGTGCAGGCCCCTGCACCGAGGCAGGACTAAGTATTCTCTAGATCACCCTTGATGTCTTTGTCTAACCTGTTCTTAAAAACCTCCAGTGATTTTGTTCCAGTGCTTAACTACTCTTGCAGTTAGGAAGTTTTTCCTAATGTCGAACTTAAATCTCTCTTGCTGCAATTTAAGCCCATTGCTTCTTGTCCTGTCCTCAGTAGCTAAGAACAGTTTGTTATTCTTTTCTTTGTAACAACCTTGTATGCACTTGAAGACTTTATCAGTGCTAAGTGGAGTGGGAGAATTACTTCTCTCCTGTCTTGCTTACAACACTCCTATTAACACCCCAGAATGATGTTTGCTTTTTTGCAACAGTATTGGATTGTTGAGCCATATTTAGTTTGATCCAGTATCCCACCCAGATCCTTTTCTGCAGTACTCCTTGCTAGGCAGTCATTTCCCATTTTGTATTTGTGCAATTGAGTATTCCTTCCTAAATGTAGTACTTTTGCATTTGTCCTTATTGAATTTCATCCTGTTTAATTTAGATCACTTCTCTGTCAAGATAGTTTTGAATTCTAATCCTTTCCTCCAATGCCATTAATAAGACTAATATTGAAGAATAAAACTATGGGAAGGTGTATGCATGGGAAGGGGAAATTACATTTCAAAATATTAGTGTATTGTTTAGGGTTTGGCCTATAACTGAATGTCTCCTCAAATTTTCCTACCAGCTATTCCTTGAGCGTGAACGAGCAGCACAGCTGGCAGAGAGCCAGACAGATGAGTTGATCAAAGAAGCTCCTACTGCACAGCATGATAAGAGTGGAGAATGGCAAGAGACGAGTGGAGAGATTCAGTGGGTCTCCACAGAAAAGGCAGATAATACCGAAGAGAAAGATAAGAAGGAAGAGGATGATGAAGAACTTGACCTTAATAAAGGTATATCAGTTGGCTTTGGTCAGCTGAAGGGAGGGGGTGGGGGGAGCTGGGTGATTGCAATATAGCTGCCTCTGTAGTGAAGATTGCATAAGAGTTTCCATTCTAATCTCCACTTTCCAGTGATGTATAACCCCTTGGGCTGAAGTGTCCTCAGCTTGTTGTCTATCCACATGTGAAACTTCTGAAAAGTTTTGAACAAAGCATTTCAGTTGCTTTGGAGTATGAGGAGTGAAGGAAGCAATAATACCCTTTTCACTTTGTTGGATCCTGACCTCAATTCAGATTCTTTCCTAAAGCCTTTGTTTCATTGACACATTAATACAGTAATGTTTCCTACATAATGTTCTGGTGGCCATGTGCACACTTGCCTTAGCTTATTGTTAAACTTGAAATTAGTCTGTCTTTCTCTTTTCCCTTTATTTAATAGTCTCTCTCTTCCTTCTCATTTCCCCTATTCTCTCCCTTTTTTGGTTTTCTCACTTCGTTTAGTTTTTCTGCTAATCTCTTTGCCTCTTCCTTAGGTCCCATGTTTATTTCTCTTCCACTGTATTGCATCTCCACATTTCCCTTTTCCTCGATTCCTTTCTATTCCCACAATATTTCTGTATGTCCCTCAGAATCTTTCCTCATCCCTACTCCCTTTTTTCCCTGGGTGTCACACCAGACAGTCTTTATCTCTCCCCACCCTCCCAATCCCCATCCACTTGCAGATGCAGCTAAAATTTGTATATGGAAATGTTTCAAGGCTTGGTGCCCTCCATCCTTGGGGAGTTTCTCCCAGGAGCTCTGGTATCTCCAGGGCCAGGTGGCCATGTACCTGCTCCATCTCTGGAGAATGAAGATCTTCAGATGCACCATCTCCTTTCATTTGCCTGCCCCCCTCCAGCTCATTCCTTCCCCTCCAAACAGATTTCCTGTCTCACTTTTCAGCTCCACTCTCTGCCTGTCTTCCCTGTCTCACCACCTATACTTCCTCTCTGTCCTCTTCCTCCCTTCTCCCCGTTTATACTTTTGTCTTCTAGTGCTTGGTCCAAGGTATGCCCCAAAGTCTTCTCAGTCACTAACTGGAAGATACTATATTAGTAGTAGTAAAGAAAATACATGAAGGATAACTGACATTTAGATGAGTTGGAGGGAGGGTGGTATATCCCTCCAGGTTCATATGTATTTCTATATTGGTGGTGGAGTTTTGTATTGTGTGTGCACCTTACTTGTAGTAGTATTATGTTTATAATAAAGCTATTTAGAGAGCATAGTGAATAACCCTGAAGTTTGGCCCAATATTCCCTCTTGGTAATTAGTTCCAATATCCCAGGCCATGTGAGATTGCTCAGTATGTCATGGCTGCCATGTTTAAGTATACGTTATATTTTTCATATAACTTAGTTTTGTAAAGTCCTTTGAGATACCTTAGCTGTGGAAGGAATTTACTTTTGTTCTACAATAATGTAATTCTTTGAAGTGACACTGAACAATTTAGATATATTTCTAATAAGAAAAGAAACTATTTAGTAAATTGTATGTACTGTGTAAGCAATTTCTTACTTTTGCAGCCCTTCAACATGCTGGGAAGCACATGGAAGACTGCATCGTGGCCTCGTACACAGCACTGCTTCTGGGCTGTCTCTGCCAGGAGAGTCCAGTAAGGAAATGAGTCAATGACTCATTCTAAATTGGTTGTAAATGTTCATTGAAGTAGCCACTTGCAGTCATGAAGTTTTTGTTGAGTTAGGTTTTTGTGTAAGTTTACTATGTTGGGAGGGTCATGTTGGCACATATATAGCTCAGCGCAAGGTTTGCAGAAATATTCCATTCTAAACCAGTCTTCACTTGCTATATATTTTTAGTGCAATAATAATTGATAATATTGCAGGCTGGTTTTTCTTGTGTTTAGTCTCAGCCCATAGCTGAATTTATTCTGGAAAAGAAGGAAATTGGTGAAAATGTTTTATAATTATAAACTCACTGTGTTTCAGTAGTTTCTATATGAGCTAAATGTTAGTTTTTCATATTGTTCCATCATAGTCCAAGGAATTTCATTTTTGCCAGTGATTTTTAGAATGCCAAATTTGTACATGCCCACATTCTTTGAAGATGATTACCTCTATCAGATTGGGAAACATTCTTCAGAACTGAAATTTAAAATTTAGGAATTCAGAGTTCTAAATATAAATAAAAATTTAGTACTGCATATGCTCAGTTGTGTTCAGAAAGAAAAGAAGTGGGTGATTTTTTGACTAGGTATCAGACTTGTCAAGATATACAATGAGTTTAGATATGGTCTGAAGAGCGCTGTTCTGCAGCTTCTTGCTGATTTATTATATAATTATCAGTTCTGGAACAGTGACAAGTGCTAGGTCAGTATTTCTCAGCCCTTAAGGAATAGAAATATTATTCCACTGGAAAGGACAGTTCTCACCCTCTCACTAGGATACTTGTGTCTATCTCTTTAGCCTTCAAGAATCCTGGGCAGTCTGACTTGACTTAAAATGTTATGTATAAAAACCTGTAGCAACTTCTGTGGCTAGAGGGCTTAGTTGTGAGAAGTCATCCTTGGGGCTCCTTTGCCAGTGGGGATTGTGGGGAAATCTTATGCATAGTGAGAGACTTCAAGTGTAGAAACTACAACAATAAGCAGCTCAGGAAAACGTTGGGGGGCGGGGAGGAGATACTATTACATCACACATACAGACCTCTAATGTTAATTGCAATGCTCAAAAAATGTTTTGTAACTTAAGAGATGTTTGACTTCCTCAGATCAATGTGACAACTGTGAGGGAATACTTACCTGAAGGGGACTTCTCAATAATGACTGAAATGCTCAAAAAATTTCTCAGTTTCATGAATCTTACTGTAAGTATTGCATATTTTTAAGATTGCCAGATGTAGTTACTTTTTGTACTTTAAACTGCTCTTTCATTTCCTATCTCATACACTTGTGATATTAATATTGATGAAAGCTTTCTAGCACTTCTGCTAATCAGCTCTGTCGCGCGCTTGGGGGGGGTTGATATCTTCATTTTTAATACAGAATGTCCATTTGCCAACCCTTTATTTTGCTAGTAAATGGAAAGGAAACCACTTCCTTATTCCCCTTTGAATATGACCAGTCAATGGAAAATATTTCAGAACCACAGCCTAAAGTACATTTTGTCTTACTAAAATGTGCGTTCTAAATTGAGCTGAGCTTTTTGAGTTTTTTATAATGTCATAAATGCTTTTTTTGTTGTTCTTCTGTTTTCTATTGCTTGTTTTCAGTGTGCTGTTGGAACAACAGGCCAGAAATCTATCTCTAGGGTGATTGAATACTTGGAACACTGCTAGATACTTAACTTCCGCTGCAGGCACTCTAATGCTGGAGCTACCCTTAGACAAAGGAAGGAATCATGAAAGAAGTCCTTGAAGATACACAAGACCATTCATCTGTGTCATTCGTGTTCAGATTTTTAAGGCTACCTGGTCTCTTAACCATGCATTCAGCATTTTCTAAAAGACAGTTACTACATCAATCTGCAACTATCAAAAATGAGGGGAAAAGGTTCTGAAGAAAATAAATATAGAATCGATGCAGTGCAGTATTTAAATATTTTTGGCAGGGTTTACCCTCCTTTTTTTTTTCCTGCTTCGTTCATGACAAGTTTAAAGGGGAAAAACTTGCTGCTGATAGTGCAACTGCTGTTTACTGTTGAGCCACTGTTTCATGCCAGCCAGGTGCAAGGCAGCTTAGCTACTGAGGTATCAAACAAATGTTCTAATAAAGAAGTTCTGGACAGCAGTATCGCTCCTATTTGAGTTTAATTTGCTCTTGCTTTTTTGTTACGCGATTATTCCAAAATCATAAAATATAAATTTTTAAATACTTTGGTGATTTTAACTACTGTCTATATTTAAAATTGTTGGAATCCAAAGAGGCAAGGATTGGATTGTTTATATTTTTATACTGTTTTGATTGAAATTAGGTGGTTGAACTACTTCTCAGTTCTAAAACTGTCATGGCCCATATACTGTAAGCTGATAGACCATAACGCTTCATAGTTATAAAAGGCATACAAAAACATAAACACATCAAGCAGTTTAAGGGTATATTATCAAAAAATGCAGTAACTGTAAAGAGTTGTGCCCTGTTAAAGGACATAGTGAAATAATGTTCAATCCCAGGGTAGTTTACACTTCATACTAAGCAAAAACTTTGAAATGCTGTTTTGATTTGTTACAAGGGAGCATTTAAGATATATTTTATAATACTCAATACAAAGAAATTGGATGTTTTAGGGGCAATTCAGTAAAGAAGCTAAAACACCAATGGGGGATTAATGTTTCCAGCTGACATAATCTTTCTATTTCATTCTTCTGTAGTATGGCAAAGTTAAATGCATACAACACAAAGCCTTAAAATGCTGATATAGTTAAGATTTTGTTCAGGTTGAGGTCTAGTTCACAAAGCATTGTGTTTAGAGACTTTAGTGGAACAAAAAATCCCAGAAAATACATTTAGATGTTTTGGTTTTTTTTAAATATAGATGTTTTTTCTTGCACTCATTATTCAGACCAACAAAATTGGTAATTATTTTTATTATGCTGGTCTTGAATATTTGCAGACTCTTAAGAGTTCTGCGTCATCAACATTTTTTAAATACCTGTTTAGGTAATTACATCATGTTACTCCACTGAATTTGTAAAACTTGAAGCCATAAAAATATTAGCTCTATGTATAATGAGGGGGAATAACAGGAAATCTAACATACTTTTAGATCTTGTGTTATTTTCATGTATAAAGTTACAAACTCGTGCTTTTGTATCAGTGCCAGCTGTAAAAAATTTTTACATACAGTGGCTGCCTTCTATGTCTTCCTATTTTTGATAATGCAGATTGTTGGGAATTCTGTAAGGAAGTAACTGATTAGAGGCAAAAATCCTATGTTGGTCATAACTTTTTGCATTTTCTCTCATCACCTTCTAAAAATGTAGTGTACCAGTGTAACTTAGAAGGATTTTGAAGTTGTGTTTTCCCTTTGGGTAACATATCTCAGTATAGAAAGAGAAACTTAGTAAAATTAAATATGTAAATTATTTCTGGCAGGATGAATTTATTGGATATGTTTTGCCCGTTTAGTCTTTTCATTTGTAGTTGGAATTCAAAAAGATTAAACAGTTAAGTTTCTGTGAACAGATGGCAAGAGATAATAAATATAGATGTAATGCAAAAAAAAAAAAAGCAGGGGGAACTATGTTTCTCTGTTACACTGGTAATTGTTTGAATTGGAATTGATTTACCTCAGTGTTTAACAGTTTGGTTTTTTTTAGATAACTAATTGTCAAGCACTGACGAACACAGAATTTTTTTTTTTTGAGGGTGGGGGGAGAAATCACCCTGTGAACTGCAGTGCAATTTTTGTGTGTTAAACCCTCAAATAACTCTGCATTAAAGGGTACTTGAGGCCAACTTGCAAATTAAAATTTTAAAGTAACTTTTTTCCATTGTAAATATTTGTGTAAATACTCTCAATTGGAAATTAGAACGGTAGAGTACTTTTCTGAATCCAATCCTATTTTTATTTTATACAGTATTTCTCAGCTGTGATCTTTGGAGCAAAAGCCAACGGCAGGAAAAATAGTTTGTACCAGTTTCATGAAGTATGTCTTTGGGTTTTTGTAAATAATTTTAACTCAAATAAAATTGCTACTTTCAATACACATGTTGTCTTTTAACATGTAATAAAGCATATTTTCTCCATGAGAAATTGCAAAAGAAGAAGGGCAGTATCAGGTGAACAGTCAAAAAAGGAAGTTGATGGTGAGGCCTGATGTTAGTGCTCCATTCTGCATTGGCATGTGAGATACCAGCATTCAGTTGAAGGTCCTAGCCAATCATTACCCAAACCAGCAGGGATTGAAGTGTTCTGGAGATATCATGCTTGACATCTTGACAGGAGTTATGGAGTTCCCCAGGCAACTCAGCAGCAACTCTTCAGCTGATTGGGGAGTAGGACAGCTGAGGGAGTTGTAGCCGGAACAATGAAAACTCACTAAAGCATGGGGAAAATGGGGCAGTCCTCACTATATCTTTGTGGATGTTAACTGACTTCCTCTTCTCTCTTCAGTGGGAAGTAGGGAAATTAAAATAAATGTTGCTGTGTTTTAGTCTGAATGATGATGATATTCTAATCTGTTCAGAGTGGATTTTCTCCAACACTACTTCTGTTAACTGATACAGCTAAATCTTTTCTGTCAGACAGGTGAAAAGTGCAGTAAAAGTCAAAAGCTTGAGAGAATGTGCAAATGGTGTTGTCATCTCATTACCACTCTATTCTATTAACTAGCATCAGCATAATGGAATTTTCTCTTTGTGCTGAAAAGAGCTGTTAATAGAGTTCCAAATGCTGGAGCCATACATCATTCATAGACAGTACTGTAAAAGGCAGTCATATCATTATGTACTCATAAATGTGACTCTAGAAATTCTGAGCGGATTCAGGAGAAATATTTCCACTCTGGGTGCTTTATATTTAGACATGTAATGGGAGCAGTAGATCTCTGAAATAACCTTGAAGAGTTTTTCAAATTAATAGAACAGTTGTGAGGATCTTATAGAAGAATAAGATGTAATAGTCTATCCAAGAGATTGTTTCAAGATTGAGGTTCAGACAGCTTTGCAACATTTGATTTATATCCTGAAAAAGTAAACTGGAGCACTCTGTGAATACTTGATATATCAAAAGCTTAAATGTAAAAACAGTGGTGGGTATATATTTCCAAGCTCATCTAATGGAGTTTTATTTTGTATGCTGCCAGCAGCCTAAACCACATGGAATCAGAAACTGGTAAGTGATCACAACACTGTCAAAGGTTTTAATTTTTGCCGTATGCTTAACATCTGTGTGAAGAAAAGTTGGAATAGTAGTGGGGTTCTGATCAGGGCACTCTCATTCTGGACTGCACAGGTGTGTTCAGGTTCATATCTCCTCCAATTGAGGAAAAAACATCTTTTTCATATCCAGTTCATCAGCAACCCCTCCCATTTTCCCTCATTTGAGCTGTTTCTCTGCTGGACTCAAATGCTCATCCCCCTTGCACTCTACTAGACAAACCCCCTTAAATAGCAGGCCAGTTTCCAAATCCTCCTCCTCCTGTCCTGCACGGGGAACTCAGGTGGCATTCTTTACATGGGGATTCACCCATCTCATCTTAGCCACATGGCCTCAGAAGTCATGTACCTCCTTCTCTTGAGTCTTTGGTCTAATTGTGAGGCCTTCCTCCACCCCCTGCTCCTTTTGTGGTAAGTGACACTGCCTGTGCTATCCTGAGGGGGAAGATCAAGGTGTTCTCCTGTTCCTGTGAAGAGGTGAGAATGCTCTTCTGACACTCTCTCTCCCTCTCCTGACCAAAACTAGAGTGTTTGCATGGAATGGCATGGAGAGAACCATATCCACGGAACTATTTGAGACAGCTCTTCAGCATAGGGGGTCCTTGTCTTTGTAATTACTGTACCAGCACCAAGCATATGTTTGGTGCTAAACAATATACATTAACCCATACTAGGGTTTTCTCTCTCAATAAAGGAAGAGGTTCCAGGAGTGATAAATGGTAAGTATGGTTCTCTGTTCATAAGGATATTGAAACGAGTCCTGGCTCAGATCCAGTGTCAAACCTTCACCTCCTAATGTTGTGCACAAGGTGCATGGACACTAATAACCACAAATCCTGGAGCTACCTACTGAATAGAAGAAATCTAGAAGAACAGCTCTGACCCCAGACATGGCAATTGAACTTCCAGACTAAAAGATGTGTAAGATGCATCAAACAAAACTAATGGTATGGTGAAGTCTTGTAGCAAATTTTAAAAACTGCATACATGATTGGAAACAGTATCATTATATGGTGAATGGCTGCTTTCCTCAGTGGAAGGATTAATGGAGTCTTCACAGGGGGCCTGGTATTAGGTCCACTATTGTTTCTATTGTTGAACACAGCATTTCTCAACATTTTCTGTTCTATGGCTGCATATTACAACAAGAATTTGGGGCACTCCTTCCACCAACCATAAAAAGGGGATGTCATGATCCCTAGATTAAGAAACCATAGTTTGACATACTAATTTAGCATGAAGTTTATAAATTATCAGATGGAACTAGCACTAACATGATAGAAAAACTAACCCAATAAGCACTTAACGGGAAGGATTAATAGATACTAGGTGATTGACTCCACAGGGTCTCAAGATTCCTTTCCACACCATGTTCATATGTTCCCAGCGTGTGTACCTTGGTAAATCCGGCAGTCTGCCCTTTTTGAGATAAGTGACAATGTAAATGTCTGTACATCCGAGAACCAAGGCTAAACAGGTGGATGAGAGGAAGCACTAATGGAGCAATACCTTGGAGTAAAATAGTTAAGGCTGGATCAAAAATCACTGCAATATAACTTCAGTATGGGATATCACCTTAAAAAGAAACATCCTCTTTCTGTTGCAGGATCAAACTTCTCTGAGCTCCAGCTCTTTCATTAACAAGTTTAATTTGTTTGGCATACTGATTGCTTTTTGCTGGTTTAACATCACCCATGGAAATTAATTAAACACTATGAAACTTAACAAGAGGTGGTAAGTTTTTTAAAAATTAGATATTGCAAATACCTTAATTAACTGATCATGACTTTTCAGCTGATAATTGATCAAATGTAATTATTAGCAGACTACCTTGCAAGATGGGCAACAAGCATTACAGCATTATGCTGTAATCCTGCTGACAAATAGTGGGTTTACCTGCCATTTGATTCCTTTTAGCATTCCAGCCCTATAGTTGGTAAGAAATCTGCTTACCATGGCCAGCAAGGGAATGTGATTTAAGGATTAAGTAAACAAGCCTGAGAAATAATGCATATTTGATCATTTTTAGCTGTTTGAATGCTGTTATCAATGTAATAAAAGTATTCAATGGAAATCAAGGTACAGGGCATTTGGGGAGTGGGAATGGGAGTGTGGGGGAGGGGTTGACTTGCTTTTTTGCAGAATTGATGGCTTCTGGCACAGCTGTGGGCCCATGAACACCTACCTCACTTCCCCTGGGAATAGTCTGACTGCTGAGGTCGTTGGCTATCTTTTGTGGATGTGATACCATTGGCATGTTGTCAGGTGTGTTTGGCTCTTCCAGGCCAAAGGTTTCGTTTGAGATGAAAACACCTGGTAAAGTAACCAGTTTGTGCCATTTGTTTTCCAACATGCCATTTACTTCATAGTCTGTATCTGAGTGAATGGAATTTAAATGCAAACCAGAAGGACAAACTTATTGTGGGAAATAATTTGTGCTGTAACTTTACTCAGTTTGTGCATCTGAGTTCCTAAACATTTTACCATGAGCACACTGAGCTACAACTTATGAAATAGTTTAGTAAGGCTATTGTATAACCTGTTATGTAAAATCTGATCTTTTAGTGGACTCAGCTCCCAAGTTTCTGTATTATTTTATCCTCTGGGTTTCAGCCAGGGTTTTGAGGCTGAAAATACCTGATCCAAATTGAAAACACCAGTATACATCTGTCCAGATAAAAACGCTATCGTGAAGTTATAGTCCGATTGGAAAAAACAAATGAACCCAACAACCTTTGGACAAAACTCTCTTAATAAACAGTTTAAAAATCCTCAGGTCTTCTATGAACGCCTTTGCTATAAATACATTTAAAACCTGGCAAAGTTGTTTTTAACATGAAAGGTTTGATGCTGTTAATCTGAAGCTGGAACTAGAATTCCTATATGCTGAAGAGGCAGATGAGTTTCTACAGCTGATCTTAAATTGGAGCCTGATCCTGCAAAGTAATCCTTACCTATGCCACTAGTGACATTTATGATTAACGACAGTGGGACATCTCACATGAGTAAGGGACGCAATGGGTGATGGTTTGCAAGATCAGGTCCTTAGCTGGAGGCAAAACAAAACGCTACAGAATCTTTCCACCTACCCATTCACTGTAGGTTTTGTTTAATAAAGAAGTAGAAAACGATAATAGAGTTAAAAAAAGAACTAGATAAATTCCTGGAGAATAGGTCCATCAATGGCTATTAGTCAGGATAAGCAGGGATGTAACACCATACTCAGAGTCCTGTAGCTCTGTTTGCCAGAAACTGGGAGTGGACAACGGGGCATGAGTCACTTGATTGCCTGTTCTGTTCATTCCCTCTGAAGCACCTGGCATTGGCCACTGTCGAAAGACAGGATTCTGGGCTAGAGGGACCATTGGTCTGACACAATATGGCTGTTCTTATACTCTCTAAATATTACACCTACACCTTTTAGTAGAATGCAGTCTAATGTGGGTATGTCTTCATTCATTTAGAAGAATATCCTAATTTATTTCTACAATCTTAGGCGTCAAACTCATCCTATGGAGAAGGCTAAATCCTATTTTTAATTGTGGTCTGTTGGGCAGGGTATAAATTTTAGAAATATCTACTACTCTCGAGCCACAGAAAGACCTCTATAGAAGGTTTGCACAAAGATCAAGTATATCTTAAATTAACTGTATTTGTTTAGTATTGTATTGTCACATTCTATATCACTGTAGGGAAAACTGGCTCATTTTAGTTTACACTTAGCTCATTTTTGGAAGGCTATTTTCACAACCATGAGGGCTAAACCCTTTTTAAGATGGAAACTTAAATTGTGTAATATTTCCTTATACTATATCGGCCATATAAAACAGTGCCTCCATGATATATTTGATGTCCTGATCTACAATATAGGACTAACGTAGTCCTAGTATAGTATTCCATGAAGTCAGGAATTTTACTTATGTTCACCAGGACTACTGTATTCTGCTTCTTGAACCTTTAATGTCTCATCATGATTCATTGCTTTAACATTCTGACCTACAAAATTCTGGTTCAATTCTACCGCACAGAATTTCCTTTGAATCCCATCAGTATTGCTCTTTAATCAACCTTTTGGTCACCATATGTGCCCTGGCACATAGGCGAGCAGAAGTGCTTGCATCATTTGTCTGGATCAGTAGCTACTTGTATATAGTGGTTCACAGTTGTTGTCATTGACTGGTATAGCGCTGTCCTGAGTCAGACGGGGGACTTGACTGTTCCCAGATGAGGGCTGAATCAGTCTCATGTTAGTGAGCTCCAACAAGGAGACTGCCCTGATAGGAAAGGACCCTCAAGATATTATGCAATCAATAAGCCTGTTGCCAATCACTAGCTTACTTGGAAGTACCTGTGTGTTAAGCACAATTTGCAGTTGTTTACAAAAGCTAAGACATGGTGCCAGTTTTGGTAAATGGAACATCAAAACAAGGACACTGCTGGATTTCAGAGAGACAGGGTCATCTATATATGCTGTGACGGGTTGGATCACAGAAACCCCCTTGGGAGCTGCCAACTGATGTGCAAAGACTACTATTCCTGTTTTCCCTGCCAGCTCAGTGGCTTCAGCACCCTGTCTTGCTGAAGCCAGACACACCCGTCTGCTCCAACACAGACCCAGGGTCTGAATTACCTGCCCCAAAGGTGCAGGTTTACCTGAGAACAACTCACAGAAGTCTGCTTGCCCTTAGCACTCAGATGCCCAATTCCCAATGGGGTCTAAACCCAAATAAATCCGTTTTACCCTGTATAAGCTTTATACAGGGTAAACTCATAAATTGTTCGCCCTCTATAACACTGATAGAGAGATATGCACAGCTGTTTGCTCCCCCAGGTATTAATACATACTCTGAGTTAATTAATAAGTAGAAAGTGATTTTATTAAATACAGAAAGTAGGATTTAAGTGATTCCAAGTAGTAACAGACAGAACAAAGTAAGTTACCCAGCAAAATAAAATAAAATGCGCAAATCTATGTCTAATCAAACTGAATACAGATAATCTCACCCTCAGAGATGCTTCAGTAAGTTTTTTCTCAGACTGGACACCTTCCAGGCCTGGGCACAATTCTTTCCCCTGGTACAGCTCTTGTTCCAGCTCAGGTGGTAGCTAGGGGATTCTTCATGATGGCTCCTCTCCCCCTCTGTTCTCTTCCACCCCTTTATATATCTTCTGCATAAGGCGGGAATCCTTTGTCCCTCTGGGTTTCCACCCCCCCTCACTGGAAAAGCACCAGGTTAAAGATGGATTCCAGTTCAGGTGACATGATCACATGTCACTGTAAGACTTCATTACCCACTTGCCAGCACACACATATACAGGAAGACTCACAGGTAAATACAGCCATCTGCAGACAATGGTCCTAGTTAATGGGAGTCATCAAGATTCCAAACCACCATTAATGGCCCACACTTTGCATAATTACAATAGGCCCTCAGAGTTATATTTTATATTTCTAGTTTTAGATACAAGAGTGGTACATTTATACAAATAGGATGATCACTCAGATTATAAGCTTTGTAATAATACCTTACAAGAGACCTTCTGCATGAAGCATATTCCAGTTACATTATATTCACTTATTATCATGTTTTTATAAAACCATATAGACTGCACAACGTCACATATGCACTATATGTATCCCTAGAGAAATGACCAGTAAGCACCACTGGCTTAAATCTAGCATGGTGCATTATAATTTGGACTGGGGTATTGAGCATTAATTAACTTTGTATTATCTGCTGATACAATAGGGGCATATCTATAAACTGCAAACTTGAAATGAATCCATATGGTTGTACCCCCTGCCTGCACATACAGGTCCACAGTTAGGATTAAAGTAGTGATAGTAATACAGGGGTTTTTTTTAACTGAACTGTAATTATCTTTTTTGAAAGGTGGTACAAATTGTTGGTGAAGAATTAAAGTATTCTGTGACTATGGGTTACCTAGGGAGGTGGTGGAATCTCCATCTTTAGAGGTTTTTAAGGCCCAACTTGACAAAGCCCTGGCTGGGATGATTTAGTTGGTGTTGGCCCTGCTTTGAGCAGTGGGTTGGACTAGATGACCTCCTGAGATCTCTTCCAACCCTAATCCTCTATTATTCTATTCCAGCATTTCGTAGTAAGCCATATTAGTGCTGAGCACGTGCTGTTCCCCTTGCAGTGAATGGAAGCTGCAGGAATTCAACATCTCTGAAATCCATCCATAATCTTTGCTGTAAACTGAAACATGACATACAGGGTTAATTTTATCCCTAGTATAAATCCATCAGTCACTAGAGTCTCAGTAGGAAGGAAATTGACCCACGGGAACATGTCTCTAGCTCCCCAAAATTTAAAGTGTTCAATTAAGTTAAAAGCAAAAACAATTGGCTATTTTGAAATTTTGCTATTCATAGTTTACTTGGTTTTTAAATGGAAATTTGAAAATTATTTTGCATTGTATTGCTTGTGACAAAGGTTTCTAACCATCAGAGGAGTGAAGTTCTGGAACAGCCTTTCAAGGGGAGTAGTGGGGGCAAAAGACATATCTAGCTTTAAGAATAAGCTTGGTAAGCTTATGGAGGGGATGGTATAATGAGATTGGTCTTTGACTATTAGCGGTAAATATGCCCAATGGCTTGTGATGGGATGTTAGATGGGGTGGGATCTGAGTGACTACAGATAATTCTTTCCTGGGTGTCTGGCTGGTGAGTCTTGCCCACATGCTCAGGGTTTAGCTGATCGCCATATTTGGGGTCGGGAAGGAATTTTCCTCCAGGGCAGATTGGCAGAGGTCCTGGGGGCTTTTTGCCTTCCTCTGCAGTGTGGGGCACGGGTCACTTGCTGGAAGATTCTCTGCACCTTGAAGTCTTTAAACCATGATTTGAGGACTTCAGTGGCTGACACAGGTTTGATACAGGAGTGGGTGGGTGAGATTCTGTAGCCTGCGTTGTGCAGGAGGTCAGACTAGATGATCATAATGGTCCCTTCTGACCATAAAGTCTATGATTCTATGAAATGCAGCTTTTGCATAGGTGTTGTTTCTTCAACAAAAAATTAATAGGCCTTCTACATGCAGACTTTCAGTGGGTTTTTAAAAACTAATAAGTGAGCTTAAACAGCTATGATTCATCTGACAGCAAGATATTATGCCATCCTTATGTTGTGTTAGTCTCCTTTCCCCACCCAATCCTCTTACAGTAACTGCCTTTAGAGCTGTAACTTTAAGTCTAAAAGTTTCTTCAGGGCAGGGACTTTCTTCCTGTTTGGTAAGTGCTTAATGCCTTTTGGGTGCTACTGCAATATTAAGGGCTTGGTACTCTTGTGTATTAAGTAGAGAACTCTTGCATCAACAAAATGAACTAAGTTCAGTGTGTGTGGGGGGGATTCAGGAAGGTATTTAGGTGCTGCTGTCCTATTTTTAGGCACCACTGTGATCCGCAAAACTTCCACTTCGCTGCTGGCCAACCCTGTCGACACCTACGTTTTTGCAGTAAAAGTTCTCTAGGCACCTACGTTTCTTCCGGTCTACTGCCTTACTGTAGGCACCGAGAAACCTATCTCCCACGTAAGCCCCAAAGCATTCCCTAATGAACCAGAGAAAAGATGGGTGTTTGGGTGCATAGGTCACACATGGGGCCTGATCTGGTAGCTGTGCTCCAAGTCCCCCTAACTCCACTCCAAACAGCAGGAGGAGGTGGACCTCCCTTTAGCCCAGTGGTTAGGATACTCATGTGGGTGACCCTTGGTTCAAGTACCCCTCTGTATGAGAAGGGATTTGAACAGGGATCTGTCCCCTCTCAGGTGAGAGCTCTAACCACTAGGCTTTAGAACAGTCTGAGCTGGGTATCCCTCAGTCTGTCCTATTTAAGTTGTTCCACTTTAAATATTAATTGGGCAAGAGAGAATCAGAATGACTATGCAGCCTAATTGTTTTTAGTCACTCATCTGACAGGTGGCAGATCTTGGTGAAGATTCCTCATCAGGCAGAATGGGGATTTGAATCAGGGGTCTTCCACATCTTGGGTGAGTACTCTAACCAATAGGCTTCACAGTTACAAGGGAGAGCCAGCTTGGGCTTATACAAGTACGGGGGAAGAGCAAATATTTTGCCTTTAGGATGGACCACATAGTATCAAGTGCCGAGATTTTAAAAATTAATTCCTGATACAGGATAGGTCTCGGTTTTGCAAAAAGGTCTTTACAGCTGAGGCTCCTACCTCTGTATTTTAAATTATAGCTCTGAAACAGTGGACTATTGTTAATATGTTTTCAGGAAGAGTGTGCAAGCACTTCCACCAAAAGCATTGAAAATGCATTCTCGTAGGAGTGCCTCCTTCAGTTGTGAGACGTTTCCCTTTAAATAGGAAAACAAAAGATCCTCTTAGCTAGACAGAGGAATTATAGTGTAAGGCAGGGGTCGGCAACCTTTCAGAAGTGGTGTGCCGAGTCTTCATTTATTCACTCTGATTTAAGGTTTCGTGTGCCAGTCATACATTTTAACGTTTTTAGAAGATCTCTTTCTATAAGTCTATAATATATAACTAAACTATTATTGTATGTAAAGTAAATAAGGTTTTAAAAATGTTTACGAAACTTCATTTAAAATTAAATTAAAATGCAGAGCCCCCTGGACCTGTGGCCAGGACCCGGGCAGTGTGAGTGCCACTGAAAATCAGCTCGCGTGACGAAGGTGGCACGCATGCCATAGGTTGCCTACCCCGGGTGTAAGGGTTAGCCTGGGATGTGGGAGACCCAAGTTCCTTCTCAGCCACTGAGTCCTTCGTGACCTTGAGTAAGAATCTTAGTCACTGTGTGTGGCCATTGCCTATCTGTAAAACTGGATGATCATACTTATCTACCTCAAAAGGTGGTGGGAGCATAAATACATTAAGACTGTGAGGTGTTCAGATACTATGGTAAAGTGGGACAGTCCTTCTCCCTTTGTCCCTATGAGCACATTCACTCTGCCACATGGAGTTTGTCACAGGCTGTGCAGGAATGTGGGAGATCCTCATTAAAGTAAAGGCAGCACATAACTGAACTGTAAATATGACAATAACTGTACAACAGGCAATGCACATAGATCCCTGCCAGTTCCTGTTCAAGTCCAGGTTCAGAGGACAGTTGTGCTTTACTGTT
Organism: Platysternon megacephalum; assembly: GCA_003942145.1. NCBI lineage: Eukaryota > Metazoa > Chordata > Testudines > Platysternidae > Platysternon > Platysternon megacephalum. The sequence goes on along the minus strand of QXTE01000109.1, from coordinate 3,873,565 downwards.
GCTCCCTGAACATGAAAATGAGCTGTGCTGGTTGTCATGGCTTTAGTGTTTGTTCAGTCAATTCACCCTTCTTGGTGAAGAGTATACAAATTGTATCTTCCTGTGCCTACCCCACATGGGGGACTTAATGCTGGGGAAGGGCAGACTACATTTGCTCTGTTGCTATCCTTCAGTGTTTCACGGGGTGGGGCTGCTTTCGAAGCGCTGTTAGTGGGCCTACCTAGGACATGTGCTGAATCGGCACATGCCTCTTTTCCCTTCTCAGTGACAGATGCTCCGTGCACAGGCCAGCTTCAGTTGTGCTACACTGGCAATTGCAGGCACTGTGTGCCACTGCTGATTCTTTCCAGATGACTTTCCTGAGGCCAGAGCTTCTGGAACCTGGATTCCACAAGTGGAAGCTAATATCACCCAGGGCTGGATCTAGCCCACGGACAGTTTAATGAATGCAGAAATGAAAATAAACCACACACAAGTAGGCTAAAGTAACATTTATTAAGTGTAGCAATTTTTGCATTGGTTCCATCCATTGTCGACTGCTGAACATTACTGCTCGCTGATGGTAGGAGAACTGCCCTTTGCTCGCTGATGAGAATTAACAGTGCTTGAACCCTGTTTGAACTCTACCTGTAGCTAACTGGAAACAAAACCTTTTCTCTCTCCTGATGTGCCGTCACTGAATCTATTTAAGGGAATTCTAAAGTGACAGAAAGAGGTGAAGGAGAAATCTCTGGAAAGCATCTATGGAAGATAGCTGCCTGTCCATTTAAACGCTGCTGGGCTACAACTACCGAAGGAGTTTAAAAGTTAGACACTACCTCCAAAAAAGCAGCACTGGAAATGAAAACAGCAATAAGTGTGACAACGTGCTGAAGTGTTTCTTTTCAGTGTAGCAAAACCATCCTTCAGAGCTGTTGCCATAGTCGCCTAGTTTGTCTCCTGCCTTTCTCTATAGAAAAGTACAGTTGGAATCAGCCCCCATAGACGATAAATATCCTCTTACAACGATTTGGACAGCTACCTACTGTCAGCTTTTCCTCTGAATCGTCTCTCTCAATCCAGCCCAGTCCTTTGCTTTGTAACCGCCTTTCACTTTTGGCCAATGTGGGGGTCGCCCTGAACTGTTTTATCCGTCCAATTATTTACTTTCTCGGACTGTGCCTTATTTCAGGGTAGGGCTGTGTCCTGGAAAGGCTAGCTTCGCTTCCTGCAGGCAGTTCCGCTCTTTTCGGGGGCGGGCTGACCAGTAGCTCTGAACCCCCAGCCCCGTGGGCATGGTCTGCTGCAGTTGGTGTCAGGGCCGTGCGGATCTCGGCTCCGTGGCGGCACTCCGCAGTGAATGAAGGGCCTGGGATGAGTTCTGGGCTGGTGGAAGTATAGGGCTGCATTTCTCGGTGGCTGGGGGCGCAGCCGTGTCTGGGCGCTGGGTGCTTCCCCCCTTCTGCACGGCCAGTGTCTGCCCCGTGCCTTCTCCCCTCTGCAGCAGCTCGCTTAGCATGGAGATGTAGATCTTGGCCATCTGCAGAGTCTCCGCTTTGGACAGTTTCTTTTCGTTACGCAGCGCTGGGATGACGCTCCGCAGACGATCAAAGGCCACGTTCAAAGCCAGCATCCGCCTCCTTTCCCGGGCATTGGCTGCCAGCCGCCGGCGCCGTGTGATCCATGGCCCCGCTAAAGGATCGTATCCCCAGCCCGCCAGCGCGCTCTTCCTCTGGAGCCCAGGCGGGGTCCCCCAGTCTGGGGTGCGCACTAGTGCCATTCCCCCTGGATTCAGGCTCCCGGACCCCTGGGGAAAGCGGCCATCGGTCACTTGCCAGAGTGCCACACCGGCGGGCGGGAAATCCCTTGCGTTTCCCTGTAAACCTCTCGCCTCCTCCCTTTGCACCCGGGCATTGCAGTGGCAGCGCAGCGCTGAGAAGCTGTAGCTGGGAAAGCCACCCGCCCTTACCGGCTCCGGAGTGCAGCGGGCTTTCATTCTAGCCCGGGGCGCTTAGACAGAGAACTTGGATCTTTCCTCCCGCCTCCTTACTCGGAGACACGTGAAAGTGTATCCAGAAACCTTGAAGGGTGGGTTTGTTTATATTGCAAATGGGACGCGTGGAGAGGCAGAAAAGGGTCCTTCCCGGGGCGGGGATAAGGGGTTTAAAACAAAGCTAGTGTTCAAAGCTAAACCGTGAATAATTTGTCACTTATAACAAAGAAAGTCTACTACACGCATTCAGTCAGTGTGGATTAGTTTCTCTCCAGTGATCCCTTGACGTGTGACATCAGGAATCAAAGAGACGTTAATCCTAATAATCCAAAATGCAATTAGATCCGGGGGTATCTTTTCCACTGGAAAGGCGCGCACAGTTCAGGCTTGCGGTGCAACAATTTAAAAGTAGCCTCCCCTCCCCCCGCCCCTCGACAGGAACAAACTCCGTGTTGGCAATAACACGCTAATGATCTTCCGTTCCGCTTAAAACAGCACCTTGAGTTCAGCGGAGGGGACTCACTTTGGCTGGATCTGGGAAAGGGTTAAATAGCTTCAGGGAGTTTTCAATGATCCTCATGGCTTTAAAAACAATGTTGGAGCGCTGCTAAGTGTTCCCGAAGCCATAAAACAATGCTGTGCAGGTAACAGCTTCTGAGACACGCAGCCTTATGGGGCTGATAGGACTCCTGGTGACTGATAGCTCAGGGGCCCCATACAGTTGGCTGGGGGGTTAATAACTGAAGTTGATATGGTACAATAGCACAACAATCAGTCAAGGTGAAGCCGTTTGGTTCAATGCTTATCATTTCAACCCTCCTCCCCAAAGGGCTTTGTCTCCTAATGGTACAAAGCTGAGAGGTATTTTAGGGCTGTTATATTAGCAAATAAACCCTGGTCCTCACACACCACTTTCCTTGAGAGTTTAGTGAGCCCGAAAGGTCCCAGACTGAGAGGCCTGAAGTCCCTCTGTCCACAGACTGGGAATAGTTTAGGTGTGACAGTGCAAGCTTCTCCCACATCATCCTGCTGGCCTAGACCTGAAAGAGCAACCTCTAGAAGACACAAGGCAATAAGCTTTCCATGCCAGTTTAGTAGTGCTCCTTTAGTGACCTTCAGGGCACTCTGCAAAGCATATTTGTTTTCTGGGACTGAGACAGACAGAGGATTCTGGTGAGAGATCATCAAATATATTTTTAACTGCTGGGTGATTTATGTGACTTCTTTGGAGAAGAGGTGCTCCTAGCATAGTCTGTTTGTGTACGTGTATTTTTAAGCGGTGTCAAGTGCACATAAAGCAAAAGATAGGCACTCCTTTTTGTGGAATGTGAGTCTTTGATGTCATTTCATTTGTGCAGGTGTTTACACCTGTCCACAGGGACCTGAACTAAGACTGGTCCCTCTAAGTTCAGTGAATATCTGTTTGCAATAACTTTTGATCAGGGATTTAGTAGTTAGAGACTTAATACCTTANCCCCCTGGACCTGTGGCCAGGACCCGGGCAGTGTGAGTGCCACTGAAAATCAGCTCGCGTGACGAAGGTGGCACGCATGCCATAGGTTGCCTACCCCGGGTGTAAGGGTTAGCCTGGGATGTGGGAGACCCAAGTTCCTTCTCAGCCACTGAGTCCTTCGTGACCTTGAGTAAGAATCTTAGTCACTGTGTGTGGCCATTGCCTATCTGTAAAACTGGATGATCATACTTATCTACCTCAAAAGGTGGTGGGAGCATAAATACATTAAGACTGTGAGGTGTTCAGATACTATGGTAAAGTGGGACAGTCCTTCTCCCTTTGTCCCTATGAGCACATTCACTCTGCCACATGGAGTTTGTCACAGGCTGTGCAGGAATGTGGGAGATCCTCATTAAAGTAAAGGCAGCACATAACTGAACTGTAAATATGACAATAACTGTACAACAGGCAATGCACATAGATCCCTGCCAGTTCCTGTTCAAGTCCAGGTTCAGAGGACAGTTGTGCTTTACTGTTGCTCCCTGAACATGAAAATGAGCTGTGCTGGTTGTCATGGCTTTAGTGTTTGTTCAGTCAATTCACCCTTCTTGGTGAAGAGTATACAAATTGTATCTTCCTGTGCCTACCCCACATGGGGGACTTAATGCTGGGGAAGGGCAGACTACATTTGCTCTGTTGCTATCCTTCAGTGTTTCACGGGGTGGGGCTGCTTTCCAAGCGCTGTTAGTGGGCCTACCTAGGACATGTGCTGAATCGGCACATGCCTCTTTTCCCTTCTCAGTGACAGATGCTCCGTGCACAGGCCAGCTTCAGTTGTGCTACACTGGCAATTGCAGGCACTGTGTGCCACTGCTGATTCTTTCCAGATGACTTTCCTGAGGCCAGAGCTTCTGGAACCTGGATTCCACAAGTGGAAGCTAATATCACCCAGGGCTGGATCTAGCCCACGGACAGTTTAATGAATGCAGAAATGAAAATAAACCACACACAAGTAGGCTAAAGTAACATTTATTAAGTGTAGCAATTTTTGCATTGGTTCCATCCATTGTCGACTGCTGAACATTACTGCTCGCTGATGGTAGGAGAACTGCCCTTTGCTCGCTGATGAGAATTAACAGTGCTTGAACCCTGTTTGAACTCTACCTGTAGCTAACTGGAAACAAAACCTTTTCTCTCTCCTGATGTGCCGTCACTGAATCTATTTAAGGGAATTCTAAAGTGACAGAAAGAGGTGAAGGAGAAATCTCTGGAAAGCATCTATGGAAGATAGCTGCCTGTCCATTTAAACGCTGCTGGGCTACAACTACCGAAGGAGTTTAAAAGTTAGACACTACCTCCAAAAAAGCAGCACTGGAAATGAAAACAGCAATAAGTGTGACAACGTGCTGAAGTGTTTCTTTTCAGTGTAGCAAAACCATCCTTCAGAGCTGTTGCCATAGTCGCCTAGTTTGTCTCCTGCCTTTCTCTATAGAAAAGTACAGTTGGAATCAGCCCCCATAGACGATAAATATCCTCTTACAACGATTTGGACAGCTACCTACTGTCAGCTTTTCCTCTGAATCGTCTCTCTCAATCCAGCCCAGTCCTTTGCTTTGTAACCGCCTTTCACTTTTGGCCAATGTGGGGGTCGCCCTGAACTGTTTTATCCGTCCAATTATTTACTTTATCGGACTGTGCCTTATTTCAGGGTAGGGCTGTGTCCTGGAAAGGCTAGCTTCGCTTCCTGCAGGCAGTTCCGCTCTTTTCGGGGGCGGGCTGACCAGTAGCTCTGAACCCCCAGCCCCGTGGGCATGGTCTGCTGCAGTTGGTGTCAGGGCCGTGCGGATCTCGGCTCCGTGGCGGCACTCCGCAGTGAATGAAGGGCCTGGGATGAGTTCTGGGCTGGTGGAAGTATAGGGCTGCATTTCTCGGTGGCTGGGGGCGCAGCCGTGTCTGGGCGCTGGGTGCTTCCCCCCTTCTGCACGGCCAGTGTCTGCCCCGTGCCTTCTCCCCTCTGCAGCAGCTCGCTTAGCATGGAGATGTAGATCTTGGCCATCTGCAGAGTCTCCGCTTTGGACAGTTTCTTTTCGTTACGCAGCGCTGGGATGACGCTCCGCAGACGATCAAAGGCCACGTTCAAAGCCAGCATCCGCCTCCTTTCCCGGGCATTGGCTGCCAGCCGCCGGCGCCGTGTGATCCATGGCCCCGCTAAAGGATCGTATCCCCAGCCCGCCAGCGCGCTCTTCCTCTGGAGCCCAGGCGGGGTCCCCCAGTCTGGGGTGCGCACTAGTGCCATTCCCCCTGGATTCAGGCTCCCGGACCCCTGGGGAAAGCGGCCATCGGTCACTTGCCAGAGTGCCACACCGGCGGGCGGGAAATCCCTTGCGTTTCCCTGTAAACCTCTCGCCTCCTCCCTTTGCACCCGGGCATTGCAGTGGCAGCGCAGCGCTGAGAAGCTGTAGCTGGGAAAGCCACCCGCCCTTACCGGCTCCGGAGTGCAGCGGGCTTTCATTCTAGCCCGGGGCGCTTAGACAGAGAACTTGGATCTTTCCTCCCGCCTCCTTACTCGGAGACACGTGAAAGTGTATCCAGAAACCTTGAAGGGTGGGTTTGTTTATATTGCAAATGGGACGCGTGGAGAGGCAGAAAAGGGTCCTTCCCGGGGCGGGGATAAGGGGTTTAAAACAAAGCTAGTGTTCAAAGCTAAACCGTGAATAATTTGTCACTTATAACAAAGAAAGTCTACTACACGCATTCAGTCAGTGTGGATTAGTTTCTCTCCAGTGATCCCTTGACGTGTGACATCAGGAATCAAAGAGACGTTAATCCTAATAATCCAAAATGCAATTAGATCCGGGGGTATCTTTTCCACTGGAAAGGCGCGCACAGTTCAGGCTTGCGGTGCAACAATTTAAAAGTAGCCTCCCCTCCCCCCGCCCCTCGACAGGAACAAACTCCGTGTTGGCAATAACACGCTAATGATCTTCCGTTCCGCTTAAAACAGCACCTTGAGTTCAGCGGAGGGGACTCACTTTGGCTGGATCTGGGAAAGGGTTAAATAGCTTCAGGGAGTTTTCAATGATCCTCATGGCTTTAAAAACAATGTTGGAGCGCTGCTAAGTGTTCCCGAAGCCATAAAACAATGCTGTGCAGGTAACAGCTTCTGAGACACGCAGCCTTATGGGGCTGATAGGACTCCTGGTGACTGATAGCTCAGGGGCCCCATACAGTTGGCTGGGGGGTTAATAACTGAAGTTGATATGGTACAATAGCACAACAATCAGTCAAGGTGAAGCCGTTTGGTTCAATGCTTATCATTTCAACCCTCCTCCCCAAAGGGCTTTGTCTCCTAATGGTACAAAGCTGAGAGGTATTTTAGGGCTGTTATATTAGCAAATAAACCCTGGTCCTCACACACCACTTTCCTTGAGAGTTTAGTGAGCCCGAAAGGTCCCAGACTGAGAGGCCTGAAGTCCCTCTGTCCACAGACTGGGAATAGTTTAGGTGTGACAGTGCAAGCTTCTCCCACATCATCCTGCTGGCCTAGACCTGAAAGAGCAACCTCTAGAAGACACAAGGCAATAAGCTTTCCATGCCAGTTTAGTAGTGCTCCTTTAGTGACCTTCAGGGCACTCTGCAAAGCATATTTGTTTTCTGGGACTGAGACAGACAGAGGATTCTGGTGAGAGATCATCAAATATATTTTTAACTGCTGGGTGATTTATGTGACTTCTTTGGAGAAGAGGTGCTCCTAGCATAGTCTGTTTGTGTACGTGTATTTTTAAGCGGTGTCAAGTGCACATAAAGCAAAAGATAGGCACTCCTTTTTGTGGAATGTGAGTCTTTGATGTCATTTCATTTGTGCAGGTGTTTACACCTGTCCACAGGGACCTGAACTAAGACTGGTCCCTCTAAGTTCAGTGAATATCTGTTTGCAATAACTTTTGATCAGGGATTTAGTAGTTAGAGACTTAATACCTTATTGATCATTCCCTGAGCCATCTAAGACATACATGTGCAGTGTTACCAACCTTAGAATAAGTGTTCTATTCTTTTTATTTGCCTTATGGTGTTTGAGCCATTAGGGCTCATGTTTTCAAGATTAAGAACATAAGAACGGCCATACTGGATCAGACCAATGATCCATCTAGCCCAGTATGCTGTCTTCCGACAGTGGCCTGTGCCAGATGCTTCAGAGGGAATGCCCAGAACAGGGCATTTATCAAGTGACCCATCCCCTGTTGTCCAGTCCCAGCTTCTTGTAGTTAGATGTTTAGGGACACCCACAGCATGGGGTTACATCCCTGACCATCTTGGCTAATAGCCAGTGAAGAACCTATTCATGAACTTTTCTAATTCTTTTTTTGAACCCAGTTATACTTATTGCCAGTGGATGTTGTGAAGGCCAAGAGTTTCACAGATTGACTGTGCATTGTGTGAAGAAGTACTTCCTTTTATTTGTTTTAAACCTGCCGTCTCTTAATTTCACCTGGCTGATGACAATGCTATCAAAGGGCTGGGCACACTGCACGTACGCTGAGATTAATTTCATTGGATGAACCCTGGGTCTCATGTTATGTAAAGGGATAAATAACACTTCCCTATTCACTTTCTCCCCACCATTCATGATTTTGTAGACCTCTATCATATCCCTCCTTAGTCGTCTCTTTTTCTAAACTGAATAGAACCAGTCTTTTTAATCTTGCCTCATATGGAAGCTGTTCCACCCCATTCTCTGTTCTTTTCCCAATTCTAATATATCTTTTTTGAGATGGGGCAACCAGAATTCAAAGTGTGGGTGTACCGTGGATTTATATAGTGGCCCTATATTTTCTGATTTCTTATCTATCCCTTTCCTAATGGTTCCTAAAATTTGGTTCGCTTTTTTTACTGCTTCTGCACAAAGAGTAGATGTTTTCAGAGAACTATCCCTGATGACTCTAAGATCTTTCTAGAGTGGTAAAAGCTAATTCAGACCCCATCATTTTGTATGTATAGTTGGGATTATGTTTTCTAATGTGCATTACTTTGTATTTATCAACATTTCTCTGCAACCAGGAGAGCTAGAAACTTACATTTCATTTTAAATTAAATCTGAGGTTCTCATGTAATAACATGACTCAAAGAGCTGGGAATTACCAAAAATTGCAAGATTTGTGATTCAAATTCTGAGAGTTGGCAATACTGTAGTGTGTTCATCTCTTTTGTTCTTTAAGGTGTTATCGGATATAAAAGGCCACAGGATTGATTTCATTCACTGTTGCTGTTCATGTGATTCACCAGAGAGATGTATCAAGATTTTTTGCACCATAGGGCTAGCACTTGAGGTATATTCATTAGAGCTGATGAAGAATTTTTTGATGAAACTTTTTTTTTTCTTTTTGGTTGGAAAATGCCAATTCGTTGAAACTCAAATTGTTCTCAGGGATGGGTCAGTTTTCATGAATCTCACTGCCAATGGGCAGGCATTCACCTGCACACCCCCGTCTGGTCTGGTGTCTTTCTGCACAGTAGGACACAGCCCCAAATCCTCTGGTCTCAGGATCTTCCCTGCAGGAGCTTTTCTCACTCTCTTCAGGCTTTGTACAGCTTTCTGAACATCCCTCCCTCCTGCCACCTTCCTGCTGCCTTTTGTAGGGGAATCAGGTGCTCTCTGTTCAAGGCTGACTCCTTAGTAGCTAGGGTTGGCTGACCCCAGGCCTCTAGTACTTAAGAGGCAAGCACCCTGTTACACTCCTGATTTGGGGGGGGGGGGGAAGGGAAAAAAAGAAAAGAAAATTGGGGGGGGGAAGTTTCAAAATTGTCAAAATGTCCCATTTCAACATTTTCAAAAAAATTTTGGTTTGAATTTCATTATGAAATTTTAGTTAATTGATACTTTAAAAATAAAAAAGGGGTAACAAAATAGAAAACAAAACATTTAGATTGACATGATTTTAAGTTTTTTAAGTGATCAGTTCATGAAAGTTTTCAAGATATGGGCTTTTCATCCCAATTCAGGATAGGAAAAATATTTGAAATATTGAACTCTCTTGCATTTTGGGAAAATCCTTTCTGGCCCACCGCAAATATTACTTAATATTACCCTGAGGTAATCCCTGTTCCACCTGGGAGGACTGAGCCTCTACAGCAGGTACAGCCTTTATCACTAAAAGCTTGTAACTAGGATTCTTTCTCTCCATACACAGCACAGTTTATCTGTAGTATCTTTTTATGGCTAAGACCAGGATTTTGTCTTTGCTGTCTGTCTGTTATGGGAGTTGAGTTGATGTGTTATGAATTAATGCTGCTGCACAGGAGTTTATGGGGGGTTCACACCTCCTTTTGGAGGTATGTTATTTGTAGTTCTCTTGTGAAGGAGAAACATCTACTCTTGCATAGACCCTTGGGTGCCAGCACATTCAGATGTAGTGGCATTGATATTACTTCTTATTCCTTTAGTTTACCTCTTGTCTCTCCCTCCCCCCTCTCCTCCCCCCCCCCCGACCTCCAGGCTCATCTTTCTCTCCAACATGGCTACCCTCCTCCACAAAAACCTCCTGTATCCCAGTCTTGGATGATACCAGTAATCATCTCAACAGGAACTCAGCCAGCCACCTACAAACTCCTTTCCTTTCCTTGTTGTAGGTAGCACACCCTCCATGCTCTCCAGAAACCTGATCAAACATGTGTCTATTGCAGAGTGCCCAGAAGCTCATCAAATGTGAGCTATTTCAGACCAAGGGGTGGGGGAGCAAGTTCCAGAGTCTCAAATTCCTCGCAGCGCACACCCTGCCAGCTACTCCTCTAGCTTTTGTAACAAGGGGGATCCGGCCAGAGCACCGCTGCTCACCACAGCTGTTGCAGTCTGGCCTGGAGAGAGGTGATCCCTGGAGCGGGTCTGTCTCAAGCCATTGAGAGATTTATAGGTCATAACCAACATCTTAAACTCTACACAGAGACCACTGGGCCGCCAGTGCAGATCCCAGAGCACTGGTGTCATGTGCTCCCAGCAACACACCCCACTTAGTAGGTGAGCTGCTGCCTTCCACATAACCTCAGTCTCTGAATGGTTGGAAGGTGTTGTCCCATGGAGGGCACTTGGCAACAGTCTAATCTTGAAGTAACAAGACTATGGATAATGGTGGTAAGGATTACATCTGAAAGGAAAGGTTGCAACCTCCTAACCAGACACAGACGGTAAAAAAATGACTGGGACACTGCTGTAATATGGTCATCCAGCAGCTGAGGGTTTAAAGTCACCCCCAAGTTGTAAATCTCAGCAGCTAATGGCAGATGTACTCCCTCAAAGGGGTTTATGCATAACTCATCCCCCAAAACCAACCAACTACCCCACCCTTCTATTAGAGGCTTTCATAACCAATCCTGTCTCTTCCATCTCAGAGTATCTGTGTCTAGGAATTTTGGTGCAAGGAGCAGCTTGGAGGTAGCAGGGGGGCTGGGAAGCCTGGGCCATTGGTGGATTTGGGTACCTTGGGGAGCAGAGAGAGAGAGTTTAGATGCAGGGATTTTGTCAATGTTAGTGAGGTGCATAGGAAAAGCTAGAGCCTGAGGTGTTGGGGGGAATAGGGAGCTTTCTGGAGGCCTGAAGGATCTGTGGTCTGACTTGGGCAAGTGAGGGCCAGAGGAGAATAGACACTCGGACTAGTCCTCTGGAGAGTGAGAGACCAACCATTGCCATCTTCCCCCCCCCCCCCCCAATCTTTTTAGTGTTGAGTGTTTGCTGCTGCCTCGGAGCCAGCAGAGATAGCAGTGAAGGCAGGAGCAGAGGCAGTCAGGCTAACCTGGCCAGTCGTCTCCATATTAGCCCTAGGTGTCTGAGGAGAGGCATTGCAGGGAAGCTCCTGCAGCCTCTGTGGGGCACAGCTGATCACAGGGCTTCCTGGGCTGGCCATCCGATCTCCCCATTTCGCTGTGCTTCACCCTTTGCAGGCTGGAGGGGTTGTTGGTTTTTCTGGAGTGGATATGTTTCCTTCTCTCCTACACTTACCCTCATGGCTCTTGACTACTTGTAATTAAACATCTCATGGGACTCTTTGCAAGAACAGAGGTACTAGCTGGCTCTGGTGTCCTAGCAAATTCCTAAACAGGATAATTTCATTAAACTACTTACATTTCCTCCATAAGTCAATAAGAGACATCCACTCCTCCTTCCTGCCCTAAACTATGGTGTACTAAACAGCTTGTCTTACTTGAGGGGTGGGCAAACTGATTCATGTGCTTGTGCCTGTTTCTGCTCCCAGTGGAGTTGGTGGCAAAACTCCCTTTGACTTTAGTGGGGGCAGCATCAGGACTATAATTTGTAAACTATTTGGGATGTTTAGGAATGAAAGGTGCAACATGTCCTATGCATAGGATCATCATTTTACTGTATTTTGATTTCTAAACAAATGAGCCTGCAAATGTTTATCATTTTCTGAGTCACAATCACAGAGCCGTAGAAGGGCAGAACAAAGAGAAGAATGAAATTGTGTTTTCTTTCTCATGAGGTTTGCTGAAATATTGTAACACTAAAGACTTTTGACATTTAAACAGGTTTCACCCCCACCTGGGTCATTTTCTAATTTCTATTATTACGTAACTCAGTGGGATACATGACTTGGTTTGTTGTTGTTTCCTCTATCACCTGGCACATTTACTAGCGAATGAAAAGGACCCTGGCTGTGGGTGAATTACTGCTAACATTTAGGCATGCATTTCTATTTTTAAATTAGAAGTGTGTTGGATCTTTTACACTGTAATACTGCTGACTTGGCTGCAGTTATACATAGTTCTTCATCCTCTGTCCAGGCTGCTTTTAACTCTAATGTTCTATTTTAAAGAAAACTGTATCTAAGCAGAAATATACTCCTAATTTAGTCTTTCTTTCAGTGAAAATGGAGATTAAAATTGGTCTTGATGGGGGTAAGCAGATAGACCAGAACAACTCAGTAGCATTATAGCCTTATAATTCACTTCTTACAGAAGTGCTGGTTGTGACACTAGTTCAGGTTGCAATGAATTTTTCCACTTAAGGTAGGAATTTAATCTGTTTTGTATGAAGACACAGAATATCTTAACCAAGTTTACAGCCCAGATATGAGTGAAGACTGAATTTTCCAAGGATTTTAAAGTACATCTGTTAAAAATAGAGATTTTATTTTTCTGGTGAATCTCACATTTTTCCTATGTATCTAGCTAACAAACAGCTTGTTACTACCTTTTCACACTTTCCATATAATGGATCTAAAATTTTTTTTTAATTAAAAGTAACAACTGAAGTCTCTATGAAAGAGCAAAGAGTGCATGTAACCTCCAGAAGAGTCTGCGACTACTCTGAGAACAAAATGGCTGTTGTCTTTGCACACAGGCAGAGTTCTTAGAAATGAAAAAGTTCACTATGCTGAAAACTAAGGCAGCACAGTTTCATAGCTACATCCATCACAGGATCCTCTAGTAAAATAAAGGTGCCCTAAGGGCAGATTGTAAATCTGCATTAAAGACTGCATTCTGTGATTCTGCGCTGCAGCCCACCCCTACAATTTTATGCAATGTCTTACATGAAGGCAAGTGCTTTATCATTCTTGCAGCAGACATCAAAGATCCAACATTTGAGATTTCTTTGGGAGTGGTGGGGAATGGAAGAAGTAAATATTTCCCCAGAAAAGCTTTGCAATTGCTTTTGTAACATGTAGTGCACAGTAGAAAGAAGCAGCAGCAGATGTTTTTGAATGATAGCCATAGGTTCTGAAATGAAGCGCACCAGGTAGGAAAATTCTGCAGAACCTATGAAAGATATTAATATCCATCCACCACAGCAAGGTTGCTGGATTTTTTTTTTAAGCCTTTCAGTGCCATCTCTTTACAACTGAAGTGTTATGACACGCTGTAGCTGTTTAGGAGAGACATGTCTAGCAATATTTTCCAGTTCTGATGATCTGGCCTCATGGTATGTATCATTTTATTACAATACTGAGGCAGAATGATGGAATAAGGAGCCTTAACTCAGAATTTCTTGAGTTCTGTGCACTTAGCTCAGAATCTTTTGAGAGATTTTTCTGTGTTAAAGTGATGTTGCCAGAATTATTAGGCTCAACATCTGATTTGTTGCCCCTCTTGGAGGCCGCTTCCCTCTCTGGCATTCTTGTTGCAGAATCCCTGCTAGTCTTTGGGCCATATTCTCAGCAGGTGTAAATCGGTGCAATTCCATTCACTTTGATTTACACTCATTGATGATCTGCCCCTATGTGTGTAGTTATTTTGTTCAAAGCAAATACTTCAAGTCTTAAATAAATAAAATCAACACCCAGCGGTAGAGAGCAATCCTTCAATCGCAGAGTCTTCACAGTGCAAGTGGAAAATTGTACTAAGGACATAGATTTCAGTGTCCAACTTCCAAGATATTAGTACGAAACAAACAGTAAAATTATTATAAACAGTAAAATGTTGGGGGTTGGAGAGGGAACTGACACCCCTATAAGTGTATTTAAACATTTCTACAATCATATTACAGTTTCTAAAAATACAGTTAATGGATTAGAGTCAGTGTTTCTAATGTATCAATAGTGGAAAGTGGCTCTTGGGATTCAAGTGTGGAGCAATGTCCATGTTCAGAGCAAGTTTACCCAGACCTCTCTCCTCAAACAAAGGCTTTTTTTAACATAAATACATTTTATTCAAGGTAGTTTCCTCCTTCCAGCTGCATGAAGAGGCTCTTCAGCTGGCTAAGCAGAGTTGCAGAGAGAAGTTGGATAGCTCTTTGACTGTATCTGTGATATTCACCTTCTTTATGTGGACTTATTCCCGTGGTAGTCAATTTTGTTATTGATATTGATATGAACGAAACTGGCCCATATATATATGTGTGTGTGTGTGTGTGTGTGCCTGTGTTCCCCTCCATCTCTGACTCCCTCAACTGTCAGCTCCTGAGCATTAAATTGAGTGACTTTTTACAGAGAAAATAGATACAAAATGATGCTAAACTAACAAGCTTATTGGTAACCTGCCTGTTTTGAGCAGACATTGAAAGACTAATTGGTGGAGAAGCATGAAGCAGAACTGGCTGGCAGGTTGCCTTTCATCACCCTGCTCCATGCCCCTCTCTGCCTCACTTGGAAAAAGAATGGCAACTTGCATCCGCAGCCTTCAAATTAATCCTATTAGACACTCTTCAGGAAGAAAACAAGAGACAGCCAACATCCACTTTGATTAATCCAATGAGAATCAGTTGTAAAGATATCCCCCTCCCCACCCTTCTGCTGTCTCACATTTCCACATGCTTTTGAATGGAAATGAGCACAAGGTGGGGGGAAAGCTTGGTCTGTTTCAGAGATGCAGGAAGGCAGGAGGGGGCTATGATAGCCGTGGAATGCTTTGCTTATTCATTTAATAAACTGTCTAGGGAAGGAGAGCACCACAGGAGATCGAAAAAGAGCTATCATTGACCTCCCTGTCCCCTGGTGGGTCTAAAGCTTGAGTGAGAATAAACTATTCATTTCTGGAGCTGAGGGAAAGGGCCCCCTTTACACTAATGCTGTCTGACCTCCTCCCCAAACACCAATCCCTTCCTCAGGCAGGTGAGACTCTCCTGGGATATTCTTGGGGTGTAGATGTGTTGGTCAACCCGGTCCTTAGACACAAGCCTTACCCGTAGCCTATCGCTGTCCTTCTGTGTATTAAAATACAACCCTTTCATAAGGCACTGTGAGATCTTTGGATGAGAGGCACTTGGTAGTGCCAGGTATTATCCCTCAGGCCCCACATCCATACATAACTGACAAGGAAGCCTGCATTCCACATGCACGTGGAACATGGTGGTCCAGAATGAATTCCCGGAAGCATTGAGTCCAGACTGGGGTTTGTCTGTGACTCCCATTGGTGAAGAATATTAGCTATTGAAATCTTTGGTAATTTGCAGATGCCAGTGAATCAGGAATTAGAAAGCATTTTTGCACATACGGCTAAGGTGGTGGTATTTTTTAAAGAGACCTAAAATATTCCTACTAGCTTAATTTCAAAATCCAAAGCACATGCATATCATCCTGCAGCTGTTTTTCATCATCGAACCCTGCAACTCTCAGATCCCTTTGGAATTTCTATTCTTTACCCTCCTCTGCAAATCAGTCAGGTCTGACATATGAACTGTTGCAAAAATCAGTTTTAGTTTATTCTTTTGATGATCTGAGAACCAACACAAGTGACGAGGTGACATTTGAGACAGGGCCTTCAAGTCAGAGAGCTCCCTGGGGAGGGAAAAATATTGAAAGGATTTAAAAAAAAAAAAAAAAAAGCTTGATCAGTAGTGGTGGCTCTGCTGCTATACTATTCCACCAAAACTCAGTGATGATCTGACAGTGCCTGTGTCTCACTGGGAAATAGTTGTTGTTTCTGAAGAGAGTAGGCCTTGGCTACTAACCAGAGGGCCCCTGAGCTGCAACCTGGAGTAGAGGACATGCCTGGATTCCCCTGCTAGCCACTGGGGACATGGCACATACCAGGCAGAGGACAGTGGACTGCCTGGGGTGATTTGTTCTGGGAAAGACTTTGTTATAACCACCCTAGAAGGGGGAAACCACATAGTGACCTGGCCAGAGGGCTGAGTCACAAAGTGGAGGCTGCAGTTCCTGGAGTGAGAGTGGCGGCAGGGTGAGAGGATGATGGGGAGAGACCCTGCCAGGGGAGGGTGCAATGGCTGGCTGGCTGGAGCTAATCCTCAAAATGGCCAGCAGGAGGGGCCACTAATGAGTACACCTTGTGACTGTGACTTATACCTTCTGGGCACTTCAGCATGTCATTTACATAAACTTGGATTCACAGGGTGAAATCTTGGCCCCATCAATGCTCCCATTGATTTCAGTAGTGCCAGGATTTTACCCACACTCCCTAAACCACTTACCCAAGTGCAGTTTACACTGTCTTATGCATTGCCTCCTTGTCTGCCCACCGAGTCTAACAGAATCTAACCTGGTGTAAATCACAATGGTGAGAGGCTAGAAGAATGGAGTGAAGCAGGGGTATGTTGAAGTGTGATGTGTCTGGTAGCACAGGACGTTCTATAGCTATAACTCCCCAGAAGAACATTGAAAATCAACATTTTTGTTTAATCAAGGTCAACGTCTACCAGATGGATTTGTCCATATTATTCTGCCTTTTGGACTTGAATAGCATGTGGTCACTTCCCCAAAGGGTTTAGAAATCAGCTGGCTGAAGGTTTTCTTTAGGCTGGGTTTTCCTTTCTCATCTAGGTGGGTAATGAAATCCTTATGTGCTTATTTTTTAAACTCTCCACATACCACATACCATTGTTATGTGTTTGTGTTTTTACAAAAGCTGCCTGTTGGCATACAAGAAAAACGAAAAGTACAAATGGAAATAACCAGATCTATCATGTTGCACCATTAAGCAAACAGGCTGATAAAATGTGTCATTCGGATGCCTGACAGTTATGTAGATAAACTGATGTTGACCTTGTGTTACCTTGTGTGACTCATCCTTTTTTTTGGGAAAATGGGTAGGTGCAATTTCTCTTTCAAGAAAGATTTATTGTCATGTAGACCACAGGCAGGGAAAATGAGAACTAGTCTATTGCTATTTATTCCCTGGTCACTTTCAATCCTTAGGCTACTCTATATTGGCTGCATTATCCCATTCCTGCCAGATATTCATCATAGGGCTTTTTCCATTGCAATCTTCCCTGAAACAGTGAAAATGTATTTATCTTACTGATTCTGTGTTAACGTTCACAGAACACATAGTTTCAGGACTTGGTTTATTAATAATGGTGCTAATGTCAAACCAGGGAGGATCTAACAAAGGAAATTAAGATTGGGATTCTATTTTGAAAGGTTGGATCATTACACTTCGTGCCCCCCCCCCCCCCCCCGAATCCAAATGGGTAAATTTATCACAAAAAACCCTTTATATCTAAGTTATAGCTGTACTCTAGCCACTGTGAACAACATCAGTGATACAATTTAAATCAAAATAGCCTGTAGTATTAAAGCCCAAATCTCAGATGGCAGGAATGGTGACAGGCCTCCCAGCCATAATGTAAACGTGCCCCAACAAATTAACTAGTAAATTGAATTCCAGAATCTACCTCAATTCCATCTCTTCTGGACTTCTTAGTGGAACAGAATACAGACATTAGAGATTCATTTCCTGGGATAAATGATTTTCAGAATTTTGTTACATTTTGTTCTTTTAATATTTTTTTTATCAGCAACACTAATTTACTGAAGCCAGTGTACAGCACAAGGCACCCTCTCTTTCTATCCCCTTTCTGCAATCAGATAGAAAATAACATAATTTGAAATGCATTCCATTCTTTACCTCTCCCACAAAATGAAGGAGGATCAATGAAAAGATGTATAGCAGGCCAGCTGGTTTTGTAGTCCTAATGGCTACCTATTGAAACAGATGAAATCACTCATCAATCAGTCTTTTTTTTTTTTTATTTAAAGGAACCTGTTTCACAAAACACTCTCCCACTTGAATGCATTTTAAAGCAAGGGCCACAAAGCATTTCTGTGGCATACGATGAGTTTCTTTGGCACATGGATGACAGCTGATCGCCATAATGAAACATTCAATAACTGCACTGAATTGGATGAACCCCGGTGGTCCCACTGGGATCAATTACAGAATGCTAGTTGTTTGTAGCCAAGTGGGTGAGTAAGTAGTTAATCAGGCATGTACACTAATAATAGGAGACCTCTGTGTCCAAGGGCATGTGGTGGGCCTTGTCCCACTTGAACAGCTCTTCTATTAAAACGGCTGTATTACAATTAGACTTTACCAAGCTTGTTTTCTCTTACATCAATATCCATTGTGTTTCTCTTGTCCTTTAATGACCTTACAATTGATCTGTTTCCTCTTTGATCATGGTTAGCTGACCAGGGGATGTTGGCATTCCATTTCAGTCAGTCACTTGTTTATTTCAATTGTTTAATATAATTTCCTTGGGCCATTGTTACTAATTTCCATGGATTTAGTTTAAATGAGCAGATCAGAGGCAAAATTGCATCTCAAATGCTTAGTGATAATTAGGAGGAGGAGAAAAGAAATGCTTTCCATATGAGCTGTAAAAAGCATTATACAAACTGTGTTCCAAAATAATGGGTGATTTTTTAAAAAAAAAATTTTAAACCATCATCATAAATTGCTGAAATCATTTCAGACTTGTTTGTGTTTTTGACACAGGTGGCTGAATTTGTTTTGCTGATGTTCCTGGCTGCTGAATTAATTCTGTATTTCCTGTAGAAAATCACATTAAGGGTATTCTACACTACGAAATTACTCTGATTTTACAGAAGTCGATTTTTGGGAACAGATTGTATAAAGTCGAGTGCATGCGTCCACACTAAGCACATTAATTCGGCGGTGTGTGTCCATAGTACCGTGGCGTGCGTCGACATTCCGAGCGGTGCACTGTGGTAGCTATCCCACAGTTCCCACAGTCCCCGCTGCCCATTGGAATTCTGGGTTGAGCTCCCAATGCCTGATGGGGCCAAAAATTTGTCGCGGGTGGTTATGGGTAAATGTCGTCAGTCACCCTCCCTCCGTGAAAGCAAGGGCAGACAATCATTTCGCGCCTTTTTCCCTGGATTGCCCGAGCAGACGCCATAGCACGGCAAGCATGGAGCCCGTTCAGCTCACCGCAGCAGTTATGAGCATTGTAAACACCTCGCGCATTATCGTGCAGTTTGTGCAGAACCAGAAGCTGAAAAACCAGGCGAGGAGGCGACAGCAGCACAGTGATGAGAGTGATGAGGACATGGACACAGACTTCTCTCAAAGCGCGGGCCCCGGCAATGTGGACATCATGGTGTTAATGGGGCAGGTTCATGCCGTGGAAGGCCGAATCTGGGCCCAGGAAACAAGCACAGACTGGTGGGATCGCATAGCGTTGCAGGTCTGGGATGATTCCCAGTGGCTCCAAAACTTTCACATGCGTAAGGGCACTTTCATGGAACT
The DNA here is from genome assembly GCA_003942145.1 of Platysternon megacephalum. Taxonomy (NCBI): domain Eukaryota; kingdom Metazoa; phylum Chordata; order Testudines; family Platysternidae; genus Platysternon; species Platysternon megacephalum. The sequence continues at coordinate 3,854,186 of QXTE01000109.1, read as the reverse complement.
TTGTGACTTGCTTTCCCCTGCCCTGAACCGCAAAAATACCAAGATGAGAGCAGCCCTCACAGTTCACAAGCGAGTGGCGATAGCCCTCTGGAAGCTTGCAATGCCAGTCAGTCGGAAATCAATTTGGAGTGGGCAAATCTACTGGGGGGGGTTGAAGTCATGCAAGTAGCCAACACAATCACTGAGCTGCTACTATCAAAGGTAGTGACTCTGGGAAATGTGCAGGTCATAGTAGATGGCTTTGCTGCAATGGGATTCCCTAACTGTGGTGGGGCGATAGGGATATGAGTTCCGTCTATCTTGGGACCGGACCACCAAGGCAGCCAGTACATAAACTGCAAGGGGTACTTTTCAATGGTGCTGCAAGCACTAGTGGATCACAAGGGACGTTTCACCAACAACAATGTGGGATGGCCGGGAAAGGTTCATGATGCTCGTGTCTCAGGAACTCTGGTCTGTTTAAACGACTGCAGGAAGGGATTTACTTCCCAGACCAGAAAATAACTGTTGGGGATGTTGAAATGCCTATAGTTATCCTTGGGGACCCAGCCTACCCCTTAATGCCCTGGCTCATGAAGCCGTACACAGGCACCCTGGACAGTAGTAAGGAGCTGTTCAACTATAGGCTGAGCAAGTGCAGAATGGTGGTAGAATGTGCATTTGGACGTTTGAAGGGTCGCTGGCGCAGCTTACTGACTTGCTCAGACCTCAGCGAAACCAATATTCCCATTGTTATTGCTGCTTGCTGTGTGCTCCACAATATCGGTGAGAATAAGGGGGAAACATTTATGGCGGGGTGGGAGGTTGAGGCAAATCGCCTGGCCGCTGATTACACGCAGCCAGACACCAGGGCGATTAGAAGAGCATATCAGGAAGTGCTGCGCATCAGAGAAGCTTTGAAAACCAGTTTCATGACTGGCCAGGGTACCGTGACAGTTCTATTTGTTTCTCCTTGATGAAAACCCGCCCCCTTGGTTGACTCTAATTCTCTGTAAGCCAACCGCCCTCCCCCCTTCAATCACAGCTTGGAAATAAAGTCACTATAGTTTAAAAACCATGTATTCTTTATTAATCGATTATAAAAATAGGGAGATAACTCACAAGGTAGCCCGGGTGGGGTGTGGGAGGAGGGGTGGAGGGAAGGAAAAGGCCACTTCAATACTTGTTGAATGACAGCCTTCTGTCCACTGGGGTGGAGTGGTTGGGTGCCCGGAGCCTCCCCCACCCCACGTTCTTGGGCGTCTGGGTGAGGAGGCGGCTATGGAACTTGGGGAGGAGGGAGGGCAGTTAAACAGGGGCTGTAGCGGCAGTCTCTCCAGCTGACGTTCCTGAACCTCCACCAGACGCCGGATCATGTCCGTTTGTCCCCGTAGTAGCCCCAGCGTTGCATCTTGCCTCCTCTGATCTTTCTGCCGCCACCTGTCCTCACGTTCACTGGCCGCTTTCCTGTCCTGTGCTATTGTGTCCCTCCACACTTTCTGCTGAGCTCTTTCAGTGTGGGACACCTGCATGAGCGTCCCACACTGAGAACATTTAGTCGCATGTGCGTTTTTTTCGCCGCCTTATCTGAGATAGCCTTTGGGACGGAGGAGGGAGGCTTGAAACATTTGCAGCTGCGGGAGGAATAAAAGGGAGAGAAGTATTTAAAAAGACACATTTTACAGAACAATGTGTAGACTCTTTCACGGTGAACAACACTATTCACATTACATAGCACATGTGATTTCGGTACAAGGTCATTTTTTGCATCTTATACTGAGTGCCTGCGGCTTTGGTGTTAGAGATCAAACACGCCGGGCAACAGAATTCAGCTTGCAGGTGGCCATGGTAAGCCATAGTCTTTCGGCTTCTGCAACCTTCATAACAGCAGCGCCCTCCTTTCCCATACCAAGCAAAGCCCGTTGAGTTGTCCATTTAGGGCTGCGGTTTTCGTGTTAACGTGCAGCAGCAGAAACCAAACTAACCCCCCCCCCCATCGTTTTCTCTGGGATGACCGCTTTAACCCTTCCCCCACCGCATCGCGTGGCTGGTATCAGGGAAGATCCCTGCTAGCCAAACGTGAACAGCTCAGCGCCAATGCTCCCTCCCGGCCCACCGCTTGACTAACTGTGGGGAGGATTTCTTTTCAGCCACAGGTAAACAGCCCAGTAGGAACGACCACCTATGAATGTTCCCTTAATTAAATTCCCGTGTTTCAACCAGGTTACCATGAACTATATCGCTCTCCTGAGGATAACACAGCGAGATAAAGAACGGATGTTGCTTGAATGCCAACAAACACCAGGACCATACGCTGCCAGGCTTTGTCATGCAATGATACCAGACTACTTGCTACTAGCATGGCGTGGTAAAGTGTCCTACCATGGAGGACAGAATAAGGCTGCTCTCCCCAGAAACCTTCTGCAAAGGCTTTTAGAGTATCTCCAGGAGAGCTTCATGGAGATGTCCCTGGAGGATGTCCGCTCCAGCCCCAGACACGTTAACAGACTTTTCCAGTAGCTGTACTGGCCACGAATGCATCCCAAGTCTTCAGGGCAAATTAATCATTAAAAAACACTTGCTATTGAACCATGTTTTATATTTACAAAGGTACACTCACCAGAGGTCCCTTCTACGGCTTCATGGTCCGGGATACCGCCTTGGGAGGGTATTTCAGTCAGGATGAGAAAAAGATCCTGGCTGTCGGGAAGAACGGTGTGCTGTGTGCTCTCCTCAACCTCCTCCTCCTCCTCCTCATCTTCCCCGTCCGCAAAATCCTCAGGCATGGCGACTGAGAGTACCCCATCATCGGAGTCCACAGACAGGGGTTGGGTAGTGGTGGCGGGCCCCCCCTAGAATTGCCTGCAGCTCAGCGTAGAAGCGGCATGTCTGTGGCTCTGTCCCAGAGCGTCCGTTTGATTCTTTGGCTTTCTGGTACGCTTGTCTCAGCTCCTTAAGTTTCACGCAGCACAGTGTTGAGTCCCTGTTGTGGCTTCTGTCCATCATGGCCTTGGAGATTTTTTCAAATGTTTTGGCATTCCGTCTTTTGGAATGGAGTTCTGATGGCATGGATTCGTCTCCACATACAGCGATCAGATGCAGTACCTCCCGTACGGTCCATGCTGGAGCTCTTTTTCGATTCTGGGACTGCATGGTCACCTGTGCTGATCAGCTCTCCACGCTGGGCAAACAGGAAATGAAATTCAAAAGTTCGCGGGGCTTTTCCTGTCTACCTGGCCAGTGCATCCGAGTTCAGATTGATGTCCAGAGCGGTCACAATGGTGCACTGTGGGATAGCTCCCGAAGGCCAATACCGTCGAATTGCATCCACACTAACCCAAATTCGAACCGGCAATGTCGATTTCAGTGCTACTCCCCTCATCGGGGAGGAGTACAGAAATCGATTTTAAGAGCCTTTTATGTCGACAAAAATGGCTTCGTTGTGTGGACAGGTGCAGGGTTAATTCGATTTAACGCTGCTAAATTCAACCTAAACTCGTAGTGTAGACCAGGCCTAAGAGACAGTTACAAATTTGATCATGTGGTCAATCACTCAAAGGTAGGAATGCCACAGGTAAGTTAGCATGCTCATGACCTTAACTCCATTCCTGTGTGTGTATTCATGATGATATTCTTTATAATTACAGAATCACATGCTGTTTCTCAAATGTTAAAATATTACACAGTTTTTTTCTACAACCTTATATACCTATGTGTAGCATGTTGTATTATCTTTTCATTTTTTATGTACACTGAACACAAATTTAATTATTGTATGGCCCAGTATATTTTTAGTAACAAGCTTTTTATTTGAATTCTAGTCTCTGACTATGGCCCTCATTCAGCAGGGTACTTAAACACACGCCTCACTTTAAGCACATCAGTGGACCTATTGACATCAAGAAGTCAAAGGGAATATTCATGTGCTGAAATAGCTGGCTAAATCAGGGTCGATGTAGCTAATTTAGCTACATATTTAGGCGGTGTATTTTTCCCAGCAAATTTTCACTGACCCTGGTGTGTGCTTAATATGCTGTAAGATGTTCCACGTGTGTGGAAAAAACCCTATATGTTTTTATGTTGTATTTGAGAAACATCATGGGATCATGATGAGCCAGATTCTCAGCTAGGTTAAATTAGCATAACTCAATCGACTTCAGTGGAGCTCTTCCAATATACAGTAGCTGAGGATCGATCCTACAGGTTGTAAAAATAACTGATTTTTGGCTTGAAAACTCTCAGGCCAGTAGTGATTTTTATTTTTGAAAGTGAGAAGTGAAGAGACCACATATGGGGATAATAATACTTATCTCCTTTGTAAAGTGATTTGAGTTCTATGGATGAAAAGCACTATGTAAGAATGCTAAATGATAATATTATTTTGGGGCTCTGAATATTTAACACATTTCTGTCCCTTGTGCAAAGTGTAATAAAGATGTAACATGAAGCTGGCTGGCTCAAACCTGCTCTGAACGTAGAAGCAAACCTGAGTAGCTGAGCTAGGTGCTCGGGAGAAGCAAGGTAAAAGGGTGAGGTTGCATACAAACTCCAAGCACACAGTGACTCCATTGCTACTTTGGCCACAGGGCTAGAGTAGCTTTATGGACCCCTACTGCAGCTTCATTGTGGGCCTGGGACGACTGCAACATAAGCTCAGTGGCAGATCCCCTGGCCCTTTCCCAACTCATTCATGATCCACCACCACCAGACCCCTGTGCACAGTTGGGTTCTGCACTCTCAAGGTGTGCTCAGCCCCATCCCTTACACACCAAGGCTTCGCTGTCTGGGGACTGCTGCATTCATGGAGATGGGGCTAGACCTGCCCCGCAGCCCACTGCAATTTGGTGGATATTCTAGGTGGGTGTGAATGTTATCTAAAAATAATGTCTAAGAATCATTGATGGCTGCAGAGGAAGAGTCAGCCAGTTGGGGGAGAACTCTATGTATTGGACATGGTTATGTGAAAGAGACTGTGGAGAAGGCATTTGCATCAGGGTGCCGGGAGATTAGCCCCTGTAGTACACATCCATCTCCTACAGTGATTGTAATGTACTAGGGCCATGTTGTCTGTGATAGACTGTAATCTGCCACCCTACTAACACAGACTGCAAAATAGTTGTGTGAATGTTGCATTAACAGATGCCTAGAGATGTGCTGGCCAATGGACAACTTCACAAGCAATGTACAATGGCAGCTTCATAAGCAATGTACCAATCCCTACTCTCCTGTGCCCACTGGTATGGGAAGATCCCCACCTCAGTGAGTCAGGGATACTGGTTTAAGAACATAAGAACGGCTACACTGCGTCAGACCAATGGTCCAACTAGACCAATATCCTGTTTTCTGACAGTGACCAATGCCAGGTGCCCCAGAGGGAATGAACAGAACAGATAATCATCAAGAACGATCCATCCCGTCGTCCACTCTCAGCTTCTGGCAAACCGAGGCTAGGGACACCATCCCTGCCCCTCCTGGATAATAGCTATTGATGGACCTATCCTCCATGAACTTATCTAGTTCTTTTTTGAGCCCATCTAGTTCTTTTTTGATTCACTAAGACATCCTGGATGCATTCTGCTGTTCAACAAAGGATTGTTAGAACAGTGATTGACGTACTGAGGGGCGTCTGGGTACACCCACCTGATAGACTTCCACTCTTCCCCTCCCACTAGTTGGAAGGGGGATGGTCAAGAGGCAGTCCTAACTCCATCTGCAGAATCAGAACCTCCGCCAGGAGCCTTAGCTAGGAGTTGGAGCTGCCTTTTTCCACTGTTCCAGCATAGAGCCACACTGGCACAGGAGAGTACTAATTAGACCCCTTGGCACCCACGAGTGTGAATTTGACCCACTGTGTGTTGCCCACCCTCCTCAATGGAAGTGGATGAATCATTTATTTTATTTTGGCTCTTGGTCCATTCCTGAACTTTCTGGTTACAGATCACAATTTTCTCAAATTTATTATTGGTAACGATTTGAAATTACCTGATGAATTATTTTGACCACTAAGTGTTGGCTTGTGGCGTGTTCATGATCAATTTGTGGTGAGTACGCAAGGAGACATTCAAAGAGTTTTGATTGGATACTTAAGTCACATAGTGTGTTTCAGCTCCCTGATTTTGGAATTGTTTCCTGTGCAAATTCTCACGTTTATTAAGTCAAAATTCTATGAATTCCATGAATATTCTCCACTATTCATTAAAATGTGCTGTTGCTGCAAACATTCTTGTTCAATAGAATGTCTGTGAAAAGTAAACACAATAGGGGCACAAACACAGCCAAAGCAGATTTACTGAAAGCCTCGAGTTAGCTTTTCAAAAGCGCCATTGAAAGTCAATGGGACTTATGCACCTAAATCCTCTAGGTGCTTTTGAAAATCTCCCCCTAAATGAATAAGAAAAAAAATGAGCATTCAACCTGCTTTTTCTTCTGAGCAATCTTTCCATTACAAGCCAATGTTCCTAAGCAAACCTTTGATAACAAGCAGTCCTGAAGTCCTGTAATAATAAATCAATGGAAGGAAAATAAGTTCCAGAAATAGAATTCTCTTTCAAGCTGACAAAGGATGATTATAAACAGCAGGAAGAGAAAACTGAAAAATACTTTTAACCACACCTCTTGTAAACTGATCCTATATGATGGCTAAGGGCCAAATTAATAAAATTAAAAAATTAATAAATGTTGGGTTCCTTTCCTTTGCCTGCTGGTTTCTGTAAGGTTTTGTAGGGTGCACTTGCTTCACAATTTCAAGCTTTTCTCCACACTCAGGAGGACTAGAAATGTAGGGCACAAAGCGATTTAGGTCCCTAACATGCAGTTTAGGTGCCTAAATCTAAAATTTTGATTCTCAAACCCCTCTCTGAGCTGCTATCTAATGCTCTAGGTGCCTAAAGTCCCTAATTCCTTAAATTTCTGCTCGTAAATTCCTCTGGGCACTTAAAAAACTGCCAGTGCGCATGCACACAGGTGCCATGGACCTACACTGAGGTAGCTATCTCATGCCTATGCCCCAGCAGGGTCCTCAAACTAGGTGTTCCCTTGCCTATCTACCTGCGGGGCCTGATCCAATGGGCAGTCTCAGAAGCTGTCTACTGGCTGGGGTGCTGCAGAAAACAACACCGGAGCATGAGAAGATCTTGCCCCTTATAAGTCTTAGCTCAGTGGTTAGAGCACTCATACAGGATGTGAGAAACCCAGGAATTTCTCTCCTTGGTCTCATGGGGAAAAGGGATTTGAACTGGGTCTCTCTCTTCCAGGTGAGTGCTCTAACCACCGGGCTACGGGGTATACTGAGTCAGGGCTCTCTCAATCTCAGCTGTTGAAGCTGTTCCACTTTTTATGTATTTATATATACACATGCTTAAATAGTCATTGGTCAAGAGGAAGCAAGAGAGACTGATGCGTTAGTACAGTGGTTTGGGGATTCACTTATGAGGTGCCAGACCCTGGTGCCAGTCCCCCTGCTCCAATGCATTTTTAATTATTTATACACAGTGGTGACAGATGGTTCAGTGGCCACTGTACCTTTCAAGACCCTCATAAAGATATAGCCTGCCAAAAAGGGCTGACACCAAAAGTTAGGTGCAGATAAAACAATAGGCACTGGGAGACCCAGAGGAAAGTATTAACTTTGCACAATTTCATTTAGTCACCTTAGTCTAAAATGTTGAGGTACAACGGGCAGCAGAATTAGAGCGTCTAATGTTTATGGACCTTGTGGAGCAAGTGAATTTTCTAGGAAGAACTGGAAAGACAAGAGGACGGAGGGGCTTTTTTCACCAAGATAGGGAGGCTGTAACAGTTTCTGCAGATGCTTTAAGGCAGGCTACAGACCCAGTACAGTCTTGGTCTTAGTCCAGTCCAGCACCACGGGCATTCTGGGGCTTGGAGTTCATAGAAAGATCATGAGAGCTGCAAGGAATGCTGGGAAAGGGGGCAGGGCTATAAATAAACTCCCTTTTGGGATGAGAGACTGGGGAAAGAAGAAAAAATATTTGTGAGCGGTATCTCTGTGTCTTTTCAGCACAAAGGACGGAGAGGGTACAGGAAAAGGCCTAAAAAGACAACCGGGTGGCTAAGTAAGGGACCCCGAGGGAGGGAATGTTTCTTCAGGTAGAAAGCCAGACTGCTAACCCCTGTGAGGGAATTAAGAGACTGGCAGAGCAGAGGAAGTAGCATTGGGGAGAGCTGGTTGTCAGACCTGATGCCAGCTACTCTTTTAGGGGCCTCCAAGACTGGAGCTTCTGAGCATTCTCCTGACTCTATGAACCAGTAATGGCCACTGTTGCTATATCCCAGACTCTCTAGGGAAGACTGTGGTCCAGGGAAAAGAGTGGGTGAAAGTTTCAGAATCTGTTAGACTAGTTTAGACTTTTGTTTACCCCAGAAGGTGTGTAATTCTTTTCTGTTCAGCCAGAAGAGGGAAATTGAGGCAGCAGCTCCAGCCACACGAATAAGGGTAAGCAGACTGCTCCAGAGGTCTTTCTATGCATGTACCACAGTCCTTAATGTATCCCTTTATTGACGTTTATTTGGAAAAACAGGTTACTTCTCGGGAGATATGAGTTTATAAATGTTCACTGTGCTGCAACAGGACTCTAATTCTAAGCAAAGAGGCCAACAGAAGTGATCAATGTTTAAGGTGCACATGAGCTGGAGACAGATCTGATTGAAAGAGCCAAATTCTGCACCCATGTGACTCTACAGCAGTTAGTAAAAAATGATGCATTTATGAAGTAGGCTTTGAAATGGGAAAAAAGTACATTTTAAATTTGTTTTCCTGTGAAAGGTAGTTAATTTGACAGCTCTCGAGCCTGAAATCATGTTTATCTATAGAACAGAAACAGCACAGGATGCAGCACAAGCTCAACTGAACTAGTCCATCAATATGCCTTTATCCTAGTTTAGACCGTAAGAGCCTCCCTAGAGGTGAAAATGTAGTTTTGTCCTCAAGCCTACACTGCCCTTGGCCAACATGGTGTCAACTAGAGCCACCTATGGTGGTGAAGTGAGACACTCTCCACCCAATAGCCAACAGCTGATGATTACTTTGTTTTCCCAGTTTTAGTTTACTCTTTGCACAGGATGGAAAAATCCAGGTGCTGTGCCAAATAGGAAGCAAATAAAACACATTATTACATGAAGTTCATAAGGAACATGATTCTGAGTTGCCATATGTCACTGAAACACATGCAGGATTAAGGATAGCGAGAGGCACTTGGGCATGTATATCAGGCCTCTTACTCTATTCCTATCCATTTGCTACGGTCATGATCACACCAATTATTTTTGTGAGTGCTATTGCTTAGCCAGATCAAAGCAGTTGCACCATAATTTTGTGAAATTAGTTAACAGGCCCTGTACTGAGGCATCAAACACAAAATATAAAGCTCCTGGCAAAAATTAAAGAGTAATATAACCAGTTTGTCCTCTTTAAATCTAAGTGACAAAAATGCATTGGGAGTAGCTTTAAAATAAGTGACCTTATTTAAAAGGTAAAAAAGCAGTTATGTCATTTTGGAGCTGCAATTTTTTTAACAATGCAGTATCACTCCCCTGATCACAGAAGTTTGAAATGGAGAAAGCCTATTAATGAAGTCCATTCCCCTGCATGTGATGGATATAGTCCACTGATATAGGATACAAGATTTATTAGATTATAACTAGCCACTGGAATCAGACTTCTAATATTTATTTATTGTTTGTAGTTCCATAGTGCTTATGAGCCCTAGTCACGAACTAGGACCCTATTGCACTAGGCCGCATAGTTATTAGAAACCTGGAGGAATGATGCTATTTTCCCCTAAAAGCAAGGCAATATTTACATGTATGGAAGCCTGTACTGTCATACCACAGACTAGTAAAAAGAACAGACCATTGAAATTAGTGTTTGAAATGACATGCCATATGAAAAAGACATTTTAATGTAGTAACAATACCTAGTTCTTATGTAGAACTTTTCATTGTAGATCTCAAAGTGCTTTGCAAAGGAAGTATGCATCATTATCCCCATTTTACAGATAGAGAAACTGAGGTACAGAGAGGAAAAGTGATTTGCCCATGATCACCCAATAGACCAGCAGCAGAGCTGGGCATATAATACAGGTCTCCTGATACCCAGCCCAGTGCTCTATTCACTAGTCAACACTGCCTCCACATAAATATGCTGGTTAATGCCCTGTACTGTTAATTGAACCTGTTGAGGAAAGCTGTGTCAATTCACAGTTCTGCAGGGACTTTGAAAGACCGAAGTGATCAAAGATTAAAAACTGGAATTTTCCATTAGAATTTCCCTCAAATAACTAGCTGTAGCAAACAGTGTATCTAGCAGTTTAGAGTGTGTGTGTGTGTGTGTGTGAGTGTGTGAAGAGGAAGGGATATAAAGGTTAGCTACAATGCTTATTTCAAATCACATTTATTTTAATAACTGCTTCTGACGACTTAATTACCTGCACACTAATGCACTGGCTTCTTATTAAATGTACAGATAGCTCTCTTTCCCTTAGCAGGTAACTCCTCTGGCCCATATGCTGCTCTTATTCTGTGAATGCAGCTCATAATGACAGTATTGGGAGTTGCACGTGTCAGCGGCACCAGAACTGGGAGGGGAGGAAGGGGACCATCTTCTCCCACCCCCCCATCCCCCCATTTTAACAAAAGAAAGTCACTTTTGAAAATCTTGGCCTTAGTTTTTAAAACCTATTTCTTATCCCCCCCCCCACCTTTTGTTAGTGTTTTGGGATCAAACAGCTTTGTTTTAAAGCTTTGCTATTCAGCTCTAAGAAAATTAGTTAGTCTTTTTTCTTCTTCCTAAAATAAAATCAAAAGGAAACACTGAATTCCTCATAGGTACACAGGATGCCTGAAATGAGGTAGTTCATTAAGCTTCCTTTTGCCAAGATGTTTCTTTCAGAATTTTAATCTCTCTCTCTCTCTGTTTGTGTGTGTGTGTGTGTATGTATATATATATATATATATATTTGTGTGTAATAGTCTGCAACAAAAGTCTTTCGCTGGGGTCATTTATCATCCTTTGCCTAGGGCAAAGTCTATACCATTATCTTTGTGCTTGCGATACACTGTAGTTTTATAATCCTGATATCTGCAGGCTCCTGGAACATGTGCAGTGCATGGCAGAGAAAGAAGTGCATGAGAGAAAATGCATCATTTGCTCTGAAAATCCATCCTCAGAAGTTTACTTCCCTTTTAAAAAGTAAACTGTTTGTACCCATTCATATTCCCTAGTTTACTGCACCACCTACAAGTTGCTTTAAAACTGCACATATAGGCTCCCACTCTCTGCCACCTGATCACTCCTTTGCTACTTTGAGTTAGAAGCTGACCTATTGGTGGGGCGTGAACAGAGCCAGCAGTGGACTGAACTATAGCAATACTCATTGGCTAAATTTTCAGAACACTAACGTCAAGTAGTTTCAGCTGACTGAATCCAGGACACACTGGATGAAATTCATCCAGGTGTGGAGGGATAACGTAAGGCCCTCTGTGCTACTTAAGTTTCACATTGCAAGTGAGGGGGAAGCAATGGAGGGGTGTCTTAAAGGCTGAGGGTATTATCTGTGCCAGTCCTGCATAGGTAGTGCAAAGGGCAATGATGGAGCTAGGGAAAGGGTCCCAGGATGTGATTATGTGGATGCAGTAGCTGCCCCATGCTCCACACCACTGGTACTGAGGCTGCTGGTCAGGAGGTGGTGTATTTTATCTCTCACCCAGCCTTCAGCCACACAAATAAAGCCTGATTACTTGAGTTTTATGTGAGTGAAGTGAATGTCATCTTCTGACATAAGGAGAACTCAACCTCATGCTTCAAAACTCAGCAAATTGTCACAAGGGTTTTGAGAGATCCTCTTCTCCCCTTGCCTCCACAATATTGCTGACTTCACCTATGGCATTCCAGTGGTTGAATGAACAGGGATGCTTGTTACAGTCTGGGGAGCCTGATCATAATGTTGGTTGCATACATCCCACTTCCATTCACTTCAATAATTGGTCCTGTGTGGAAGTTGGTCAACATTTTCCAAATTCCAATTTATTGAGGAATTTTTCTGTTAAATTTCATTTGGTGGGGGTGGGGTAGCTCAGGTTTTCTTTTCTTGAACAAAAGATGTGTTGAAAATGTGTGTGTAGGGGCGGTTGATCATTTCTAGTTATCCCAACACATGTGGCAAAGTAGTGTAATGTGTATAGGTCTATGTGGCAAAGTAGTGTAATGTGTATTGATTTGGCATTCAGTGGGAGTATGGAATGAGCAGCCCATACTGTCTGGGTATTCTGTGTGGCCATATTCAGCTCTTGGGGAAGCTGGTGAAATTCCCATATAATACAGTGGGATTTGCACCTGATTTCACCAGGGCTTACATCAAAGCTGGCATTTACCCTGCTTTATTTTTGACTCTCCTGTAAGTTACTTTTCCTTTTGCGCTCCTCCCCTCAGTACATTTGGCCCATCATTTCAGTTTTTCTGTTTTCAAGCTGGATCATAAATAATAAAAATAAATAAATGCAATCAACAAACTTTTACCGTGGATGGTTCAGCATAGGAATTTTGACTGTAATTTATATTTTTGTTTAACTTATAAAAGATTAAGTGTTTTTTGTAGCTTGGCATATCTGAGCCAGTTACTGATATGGATTCACTTTATAGCTTCTAGAACTGGTAGAATATGATCACAGCTGGCTATTGCAGCTGTTACAGCAACAGAAAACCAATAGTGTAGAACTGCTGCTCTTTGTGTTATTATGTGAGAGTTGCTGTTGTGTTTGAGGAAGATGTTGTTTAAAGTGTTGTAAATTGTGAAAGTTTTGCCATGACAAGTAATTGATTGCTCCTGAGTTTTTCACTTGTCAAATCTGAGACATCATTTATGGCCTGTTTGTCATACATTTATCTAAGAGTTCTTTCCCGAGGTCATCAGCTTGATAATACGACCGTCACACAAGCCAAACAGTTGGTTGAGTATCAGCACTGAACTGAAAGACAGGTCCCAGAACTCTCTCTGGTGTGCTCTGATGCCACATCCAGGGTGTTGCATGAGGATGCAGCTTGAGATGATCTATCTATGGATCTTGAGAGAGACTTTGAAAATGGATCTTCTGCAAATATCTCCTTTTACCTGTAGAAACACACTCCGATGTTGAAACCCCATCCATGCCACTTGTATGACCAGAGAGGAAAGACCATCCTGAGTTTACTTCCTATATGACTTTAAGCAAGTCAGTTGCCTCTTTGTCTCAATTCACTAGCTTTAAAATGGAGATAAGAGCACTTCCCTACCTCAAAGGTAAGGGTAAATACTTTAAAGATTGTGAGGTGCTCAGATACTATGGTAATGAGGCCATATCGGATAGATCTGGGGCCTCAAATTACGGTGTTGCAGTAGCAAGATCATAGTTAAGGTTGGGTGAGAATTGGTATGTCCAGTTAACGTTAAGAAATGGATTGCAGTTACTATTTTAGTGGCCAAAAGTTATTTTGAAAAAATGGAAATCTGCAATTCCTCATACACACACTGGTTTAGTGATCTCTCTACTACAGCATTAATGGAAAAAACAAACAAAAACAAATCTGTCTAATAGAAATGCTTGGGAAAAAATACAAGGATGTCTGGTTAAACATGAAACTGTTGCATATTTTTGCAGTTTAGTATACAGTAGTTCCCAATACTCATAGGTTATGTTCTTACTTATTTAGCTATTTAGTCATTCTAATAATTGATGAACTGCATGACCACTATGGGTTCAGGCTTTTTGTTTTGTTTTGTTCTAGGTTTTACAAATAATGAGCTTTGAATTTTGTTATTGATATGCTATTTCCATCTGGTGTATGTATTTATATATGGTTTTTTTTGTTATGTATTTATATTGTGTATATAAAAACAATAAAAATAATGTTAAAAGAGTAAGGAACTTCACAAACAAAAACCTTGCTTTAATGTTAGTTAAGGTTACTCTCCTCAGGAAACATCACCACACCCTCAGTGATGCTCCCATGCACCTGTCTGGCAGCACTTAAAATGGGTTCTTTCTTTATAACAGTGATGCTTTTCATTCATAGAGCATCACTGCTCAAGGATCTCAAAATGCTTCCCAAATATTAAGCCCCACGACACTCCTGGGGAGTATGAAGGTATTAGGATGCTCCATTTTACAGATGGGGATGTCATAACCTGGCTTACACCTGCTTTCTGAATGGACACAAGTCTGTTTTGATGGGATCCAACTGCTGAATTCCACATACTTATAAGCCCCAGGTCTGGGTAGTGACTGATCACTGTTCTTACCTCTGGGTGTCTCAGGAGCACTCACAGGTGCAGACCCAGTGTCTGGTAACTTCTTGGCACAGCCATCTTGCTTCTGGCAGTGGAATGGCCTCCCTTGCTTAGACACGCATTCCTGTTAAAACCAGATCTGTTCCCTGTTTGCCCAGGTGCTATAGTCTGTGTGAGAGGAGGGGCCAGGACCACGCTCCCCCAGACTTCTAAGTATAGAGACATTCAAAGTCAACAGCCCTGCTAGTAGAAAATCTATTGATCCAGTAGGGAAGAGTCGTTTAATGTTGAGGTCCTTGATTGCTCTGATGTGGTCTGTCCACTAGGTATAAAACCTCTGCTATAGAATGGATCCTCCAATCCAGAGTGAAGGTTATAATCATTCACAAAACAAAATGGAATTCACAATCTGAAACAGACATATCCCCGAAGTGTCACAGAGTTTAAATGACTTGCCCATGATCACACAGTGAATTAGTGGCGGGACTCTTATTCTCAGTGCTGTGTTCTAACCACTAAACCATACTCCCCTTGCTCTTCCCTTCTTTGTCAAATGCTATTTGTGGCCAGATCATTATTTTATGTTCGCTTTCTAATTAGGTGCAGGGATGTACTCCTGCAGGAGGTGGAATATGCTTTCTAAGTTGTCTCCTCTCCCTCCTTGTGTGGTTTCATTGCCCTCCTCCCCTTCAGTCCATGTTCTCTGCCACAACAACAGACTTTTCAAAGCAAGTGTTTTAAACAATGTTTCTTATTACAGCGCTGCTTCTCTAACAGGAATAAAGCAGCCTTCTAGAGACAAGATTGCATGAATGTGTTGGCATATTTTACACATCTAAAGCTCTTGTGCCCATTTATTTGCAGAGGAGGGGCTGAGTGTGAGTATATCCAGCAGAGTTTAGGCAAATTTTTAAAAAGGTTCCCTAGCAAAAGAGCATGTTAGCCCCAGACATAAAAGAAACTAATTAAATTGCTGAGCACATTACTGCTAGCAATAAACACCTTGTCACAAGAATTTCACATCTGCAAAACGTCCTATTTCATCATGCAACCATGAATGTCCTTAAGGAGCCACTGATGCCTCCTGGAAAGCGTTGAGAAGCACTCTTTTTAGAGGCCATTCTGCGGGAGTATCATATGTTCTCTTAATTTCTCTTCTCCCAGTTTATTTTTTGAAAACAGGATCTTAGTTTTTAAGAGTTCATCTGTTTCTGCTGCTAATTCCCAATTTGAAGTCATAATCAGTGTGTAACATCACAAATAGTTGCTGTAGAAGTAGTTGTGTCACAAGATGATTCTGACTTCAGGTGGGGAGAATAAGCAGTAGGAGCAGATGAAACATTAAACAATTATACTGTTTTCATGCTAACTGCCTTCATAATATAAACAAGACATATACCCAATGGTGTAGTTGTACATTTTTTTTTAGTAAACTAACCTAAACTAAACTAAACTCCATATTCCCCAAGTGAGAAGTGGGTAAACTCTGTTTACCTGCGTCTACACTATAGCAAATTCTCCCCTCCTCCCAGTAGAGAAGCAGACTCATTTCTCAAGTGAGTCTAACTCAAAGCTTTCTGTTCAGTATCAGATACTCCTTAACTATCAAATGAATAAAAACCTTAAATTGCTAATTGGTAGGCAAATAAATAAGCATTTTAAATTATGTATACTTTAATTATGTTTTACCTAGCTTTTTATTGTATGCTACATGTGAGAGTGATTTTGATTTTTTTGTAACCTCGTGTAATGTATGAGGAATGTAGTCAGATTATTTAGAACATAAGAAGGCCATGCTGGGTCAGACCAATGGTCAATCTAGCCCAGTATCCTGTCTTCCAATGGTGGCCAGTGCTAGATGTGTCAGAAGGAATGAACAGAACCAGGCAATTATCAAGTGATCCATGTCCTGTTGTCCAGTCCCAGCTTCTGTCCCTGTTCATCTTGGCTAATAGTCAGTGATGGACCTATCTCCATGAACTTTTCTAATTCTTTTCTAAACCCAGTTATACTTTTGGCCTTCACAACATCCCCTTGACATCAAGTTGTACAGGTTGACCATGCATTGTGTGAAGAAGTACTTCCTTATGTTCATTTTAAACCTGCTGCCTGCTAATTTAATTGGGTTACCCCTGGATTTCATGTTATGTGAAGGGGTAAATAACACTTCCTTATTCACATTCTCTAACAATGTGTTACCCTGTGAATCCTGCTGGAGATATCAGTAGGCATTGGTGTAATAATTATATAAATCTTTCTGTTAGCAGGGTATCATCACATAATGCAGTAAAAAAGGAGGAACAAAATGATTGCAGAATACCAGACACTGCAGCTTTGATTACAAGGAAACCAAATGATGGCTTTAACTTTGGTTTTAAGGAGACAGCAAAGCATTCTGCAGAACCTCCATTGAATTAATCGCAACAGGGGAGAAACCTTGCAATACCTTCACATGCATTCTTGGGCAGAACATATTCTACTATGGAGATACTCCACCTTCCCCAGCCACTTGTTCATTGTAAGTAAAGTAATGAAAATAGTTCTGGAAGGGCTCCTTTAGCGTGGCATCCACTGTGTCCAATTAGCAAATATCCTGCATCACTGATTTTAGAATTAATGTGACAATAGTCCTCTAACTAGTTGCAACATATTGACTACATCTTGAACAGTATTAATTTCCAGTTGTCAGGGGAAAATATGTGGAACAACAACAAAAAGGGTTTGCATGCATTATTGCTAGGTGCTTCTTTAAATGAAGACTTAGCCCCGTACATCTGTCCCACAATGTGACCTAACTTAACTTCTGGAATCTATTCTCGTTGCCTCACATTGCTCTAAACTGAATTACTGCCAATGCACCTAGTGTGGCTATTGTGAATGTTATTACATTGACTCTCTCCTTGTATTTGTATTGTCAGCAGATTTGTTTGGAGTTTGTTTCTTGCTCCAGGTCACTGATATATTACTTGGGGACAATGGATCCCTTTTGATCCTCATAGAAGGTAGGAGGAATGTTTTAGTGCAGTGACTCTCAATCTTTCCAGACTACTGTACCCTTTTAAAGAGGCTGATTTGTCTTACGTACCCCAAGTTTCACCTCACTTAAAAATTACTTGCTTACAAAATCAGACCTAAAAATGCAAAAGTGTCACAGCACACTATTACTGAAAAATTGCTTACTTTCTTATTTTACCATATAATTATACAATAAATCAATTGGAATATAAATATTGTATTACATTTTAGTGTATAGTATATAGAGCAGTATAAACAAGTCATTGGCTGTATGAAATTTTAGTTTGTACTGACTTCACTAGTGCTTTATACGTAGCCTGTTGTAAAACTAGGCAAATATCTAGATGAGTTGATGTACCTCCTGGAAGACCTCGGTGTACCCCCATGTACCCCTGGTGGAGAACCACTGTTTTAGTGCACAAGACACTGGACTGGGATTCAAGAAACCAGATTTCGATTCCCAGCTCAGCCACAAATTTGGGCAAATTGCTTAAGCTACCATGTGCCTCAGTTCTCCATCTGTAAAAGGGGGATAATAATTCCAAGCCTGACAGGGGTATTTGATGTGCTTAACTACAGTGGGGGTGAGGGCTGTATAAGTACCTCAATAGATAAGAAGGATATATATTCAAACCTCCTCCAGTATCTTAACCCACTAGGAACACATAGACCAACAATGAGTAGGACAGCCTGTTGACTTTTGGAGACTATTAATCTCCTGTGTGTGGAACTCCACTAGCCCCTTACTACTTCCCATGAAGGTACCCTAGGGCTGTGCTAAATCAATTCTTTCAGTGAATCTTTGTGTGCTCCCGTACAGGAACTCTGCTTAAAAACACAAGTACATCATGTCAGTTCTGACCCCTACTCAACCCCTTCTATCACATCCTCCCAGTATTCACTTTTATTAGTTTTAATCTGCCTTTTAAGAATCCATGATGACTCCTATCTCTTCCAAATTTCTGTGTAAGTTCTTTGACATATCAGTGCAGCACTTCAGATCCTCATTGATCTGTTATTTGTGATCAGTTCATTATTTCTTCCAAATACCATGCGTGAGGATGAGTCAATGTTTGTCTAAGTCCAATGACATTTTCAAGGTATCTAGGCTGTAAATTAAAAAAAAAATTGGCTAGTTCATATTGAATCATGAACCTTAATTCTACAGTCCTCCTGAGTACATTATTAGGCTACTTGTCCTTTGCATGTACTGTAGCATCTAGTTCTAGTGATAACTAATTTACATATTGTTTTGTTCACTTTCAATTTAATGATCCCACTTGTACTTTCTCTTAGGCCTCCTCTGTCAATTACTTTCATTCCTTCCTTTTCATTTAAGGCTATTTCTTCCTGTTCTTTTCTGATCTCATCTCTAAGCATGATATGTTCCTCAATATATAACTGCCATTCATATTCCTTTCGCAAACATTATTTCATCTAAGTCCAGGATGTTGCAGTTTCCTCTGTGTGTAGATTTCTTCTTCCTTTATTTTCTTTCTAATTTTGCTTGCATTTTGATACAATCCCCTATTAAATAACATACGATGCTTTGAAGAGTGGGGGGAAGAAAGGTGAAGCCTAATTGCATTCTCTCTCTCTTAATTAGAAGATTACAGCAGGATGAGCCTGGGTACACCACCTGGTCCATAGCTCCCCAACATATTTCTTAGACTCAGTATCTGAGATTGAGAAATCCTTCTATTTGTTTTTGTTAGCCCCTTCAAACTCCAACATCAGATAACAGTAGGGAGAAAAAGGCATCTTTGTTAAATATTCAACACCTCCACTTCTTCACTTAAGGGCTGAGAAGCATCCTACTCCATATCTCTGGGTTGTCCAAAGAAAATCTACAGCCAAATCAGGGAAGAGCAGACTTGATGTTCCTAATATTTTAATGTAAAAAACAAACTTTCTTTCTTTCTTTCTTTCTTTCTTTCTTTCTTTCTTTCTTTTTAGGATTTTTTCCTACATTATGGGAGGACAAGGGGCACAAACCTATTTTTTCCCCTTTTATAAGTTGCCTTTAAGAAGTTAAAATTAAAATACTTTGTTTGATTACATCCCTCCAGTTTGTAGCTCTGCTCTCTCTTACCACTGATTTATAGACCTTTGCATTTATTAATGTCAAATCTCTCCTAATTCTTTGCAGCTCTAACCTAGTCAGGACACTTTGCAGTCTGGTTTTGTCCACCAGTATATGCTATCCCTGCAATTTTAGGTTTATCCACAAATCTGATCATCTGATCTGATCAAAGTTCAGAGAAAGACACTTATTTTTGAGTAGAGCTAGATGAAAAGGGCTCTGGAAACACTTTAGAGAGTTTTGGACTGGCCACTACTAGCAGAAAGTGTTTTTTGTTTGAAAACTGACAGATGTTTCCCCATTTTGATAGAAGGACCTCCGGTGACCACATGTGGTGCATGGATATTAGTATGAGAATCACTGAGCTACAGCATAGTTTTCATACACACACAGTCTGTAATCATATCAGCTGCCATCATGCCATTGGTTTTTCTATGGAGGAAGCAGACTCAAATGGGTAATAAATGCTAGCTTTGCAATTGGCAAAAACTGTGCTTTCTTTGAGTTAACTGTTCTCACATATTGCAGGCCTCCTCTTCCTAGCATTTATTCAGAGCTCAATTTCAGTGCGTCTGAACTGATGATAAAGTCTGAACAGTGCTCGTGCAGAGTGACTGACATTCATAAAGGTAAACATGAAGACTTATCACTCAGATGCTGCTGCTGTAGATTACACCCTCTGATCTCCCTATCGCAATGCCAATTCAAGATGAGAGACTACAGCATTGTGGAAAATGAAACCCTCTGAACATGAATCAGCCTGTAACTGAGCAGCACTTAATAGCCATGACTTACATCCCTAGGAGATGACTGTCTAAAAGCTCATCCAAAGCATCAATTAAAAAAATTACCAAACTGCTCAAACAGTATGAGAACTACAGCCATTTGTCCTTTCTACCTTCTATTAGTCGAATTGATTTTTATTCTACTGCATGTGAATGCTCTTATTTTTGACAAGACTGGGGATGGACAGTAATTTGCACGGCCCCATGGTTCCAGGATTCCAGGGGCAATTCCTTTTTACACTGGCAGTCATTTCATTGTACTGAGCAGCAGGTGACCAAGCTTTCTAACAGGTGGGTGGTTAAGAGAAGAAACCACCTCCTCTACTGGGTTTCTGTTCAGGAGAAATCCAGCACTGGAGAAACATAGGATGTTGCTGATCATATCTGAGACACAATGGCAGTGCTGTATGCAGGGGAAAGCTCACATTTCCTGCCTATCACTACACCTGGCTTTAGCCTGTACTATCTAGTCTCTCCTGCTGACCATAATATCTGATGCTGTCCCTGCTCATTAATGAATATCTCCCAGTATTCCAGTTCAGCTGATATGGAATACATGGCAAACCAGAGCTGGAAGATTTGAATGGCTCTGTAAATGCAAGGTCAGAGTTCAGATGGAATTTAAAGTGATATAGCTAAGTTTGTCAGATATAGCTTCTAGAAGGAAATGACTGTATCTTGTGAAGGAATTAAATATCAAGGGGTGCTGTAAGATCTCGTGTAGCTCTATCGACATAATTAAACCACCCCCCAATGAGCAGTGGTAGCCATGTCGGCAGGAAAAGCTCACCCATCGTCATAACACTGTGCATACTGCCACTTATGCTGGTGCAACTTATGTCGCTCAGGGGTGTGGGTTTTTTTCCCCACACCTCCGAGTGACATAAATTTTGCCGACATAAATGGTAGTGTAGACATGGCCTTAAATATTACCTTATAACATGGGATATAGATATTAGAAGTGAGATTAATGCATGCAGCATTTTACAAGCATTCCATAAAGACTGAAAACAAGACACATTTTTATAACTCTAATACCTATTTTAATAACATTCACACAGGAGAGACAGATTGATTTTACCAATGTATTTGTCAGTGTTCAGCTGAGGCCTAGGGCCTTGGCATGAGCTGGCACCTGATCTGCCAGCATCACATTGCTCATTTCGGGTTCACTAGAATGAGTGGCATTAGACACGAACCCCATTCCATTACACACTGTAGGGCTGTATTAAGAGGTTAAGAAGTAGCCAGTGTCTTTAATGACACAGTGGCCTGTTAATTAACCCAGCATGAGCTCTGTAATCTGTTGCTAAGCAGGAGCAGTTGTGTGAAGAACTTTTGTTGCAAGAGCTATGGGGAGAGGTGGCTGAACTTGGCTGATTTCTACAGTTTGTTTGCAGTGAAATGAGCATCTGGTCTGTGACACGGGTAAAATAAAAATGACAGTGTGGGTATTTTGCTGAATGCTAATTTAAAACCCATTGAGAAGGAAAGTTTTGTTTTCAGTCCTAGTCTGCTATAACTGTGCCTGCTTCTAATCGAGAACTCCAGGTTCTTTATAGAAAGTTTTGTACATGTTTAAAAGATCTAAGAGATTAAAGTGATTTAAGAAGTCCAAGATAGCATAAAGCAGTAGATGTGTTTAAACTGCAAACCCTTATCAAGGCATGTCCAATATGTGGAGAGCACAAGGGGTTTGGATGGTGGTTGGTTTATTAAACTTAAGGCTGCATGGAAATGTATACATAGGTTCTCATTCTGTAATTCAATCCATGTAGGTGGACCCTTGTAACTTCAGTGGAGCTCCATGAGGATCCAGTAGTAGCCCTGATACCCGCAATATGAAAGCACTAGTTTCTTCTGGCCAGCTAGAGCATGTGAAATCTACAGGTGCCTGGTTCAGTAAAGATGTTTTTAGGTGCTAACTGGATAACTAGTGCCTAGAAGACTAGGGACTCCAATTTCCTCCCCCGCTCCTTTTAAAAAAAAGAAAACCTATGATATTAATACAATGTTTTATTTAATCAAGTGTGAATTTGCATGGTTAAATGCTTAGATGGTAGGAATGCATCAGGCTGAATTTGTATGCAGTGTAGTTGTAGCCGTGCCAGTCCCAGGATATTAGAGAGACCAGGTGGGTGAGGTAATGTCTTTTATTGGACCAGTTTCTGTGGGTGAGAGAGACAAGCTTTCGAGCCACACAGAGCTCTTCTTCAGGGCTGGGAAAGGTACTCCCAGCATCACAGCAAAATACAAGGTGGAACAGATTGCTTAGCATAAGTAGTGAGCACATATGGTAAGGGACTATTCAAGGTAGAGTGCCTGCAGAGGTGTGAACAGGTCACTCTACCTTGAATGGTCTGTGCTAAACAATGTGTTCCACCTTCAATTTTGCCGAGATGCTGGGAGTGAAGAGCTCTGTGTAGCTCAAAAGCTTGTCTCTCTCTCCAACAGAAGCTGGTCCAATAAAAGATATTACCTCCCCCATCTCGTCTCTCTAAGGCTGGATTTGTGACTTCTCTGCCCCTTTGCATGTGTGCTTTGTGGTAGTCTTCAAGTTCATACTTGTGTTAGATTAAATGCACGGTGTATACCCAAGATGGCAGAAAAATGGTGACTATTGTGATATTTTAGAAACATGCTCACATAAAAACCACTGTAATAATCAAGGAAGAGTTTCACGTTCAACTTTTTCTCAAAATGTCTTTGCTTCCTTAACTGTGCTGTGTTAGCACTGTATTAACCTAGGTTTTTTTTGCATTCAGTAAATCAACATCAGAGTGGTTCTATAACGTTTCTATTATGATCACAGGCAAAAATTACCTTCAAAATACTGCTAAGGATCTTACTTGGGGCTGTCAAAAGCCAGACACTCCAGAGTTAAACAGGAGCTTTCTCCTTAATTTTTTGTGACATGCTTGGATATTTCAGCAAATAGAGTACGTAAAATCATCACTGCCTGACAGAGATCCTTGCCCAGGGTATGAATAACTTTCAAGTTTTTGCTTTGTCAGGCCGTGAACATAATTTGTCTGTGATCTGAATGTTGTAGGGACAAGAGGCTTAGAATACAAATTCTTTTGGAATTCTTTGAACGGTATTGCTTTACCCACAGAATAAATCAAACTAGTCTGAATGTTAAAAATTCAAGTGTAGGAACACCCTGGGGAATATATAAATATGGCACTTTCATATTTGGCAGATCTGCTTACCTGAGAGATGCCAAACATGAGGTTTTGCTATTTTGTACTTTCTGCATTGCAGAACTCAAATAGCTATTGGAGAGCAAGCAGGATTCTCTTTGGCTTATTGCATAATCAATCGAATTGTCAACTGAGGTCCAACTGCAGTATGTTTACCTCAAGTTATACACCTCAGTGCACCTTAACTATATCTCAGTGGGGTCAGGTTTATCGCTGATGAGCCATAAAGAACATAGCCTGAGATCTTCAAGTCAAGTTGAGTTTACATGGCTGACATTTCGAAAAAAGATTTTGCTATTTATAAACAAAACAAATATGATATGCAAACTGATGAGACATAATAAAAGTGGAATCTAATGATGTCATTTTGAATAACTTTTCAGAGTGTAACCAAACTTCAAGCTAATTCTAGATATCTGCTATCTCTGAGGGAACCCGAGAAAATTGAGGGAATAAAAAAAGGTGCACAGAGATATTAAATGAGTTAGCTGTACACAATACTGCAGAAACAAAAATATAAAATGCACTCCAGGTATTTAGAAGCACTAGCAAAAGCTGCTGTATCTAAACAGTGGGACTATTAGAGTGAACACTGTAATGGTTTTACCAAAGATGAATTCTGTCTGAACAGTAATATGACCTTAGACTATTGTAAAACTGTTACTAACAGAATGCAATTCATTCTAAATATTAATCTTTTCCCATGGGATCATTGAATTTGTGTGCTGGGTGAGTAACAGACTCCTCAAATCTCTGAAGTCAATAAAATGGCTGCTAAGGGTATAATTCTTCTCCTTTGATCTCTCTTGTGGATTGTTAGTGCACGTTCTGCGCTTGTTCCTCACATGAATTCCCACTGACACTTCCTATCACCTATTTTGTTTCTATTTCTAAAATCAGATGATGACAGCACGTTCTGAACTGCACCTGTGTAGGGCGCAAAAACTATTGTTGCGTTAACTCCTCACACTAAACCCAAATGTGGCAGGTGTGTCAAAGCTGGCTGTTGATTTCATGGCTTCTCTTGTCAATGATTCATTGACAAAGGGTGTCCCTGGAATAGCACACATGGGGGAGGAGAAAGTAGAAAAGCAAAAGCTCCCAACACTTGTGATTTTACTAATTAAAAAGAATTCTCATTTCCAAAGAAAATCACTTGATATTGAATACCCAGGAGTGCAATCTAAGGCCACTAGCATAGGGGTTCTGTTTCCTATGATCTATGAAGTAATCAGATACAGTATCGCCAGAAGGCTATAAGCATACTGTGCTGAATACTGTACAGTCCTAGTGTCTCAGGGGGTTAATTTAAAAAATGCCTTATAACTTCCTCTTTTATAATAAGATTTAGGACAATTGTTAATTGGGCTTTTAAAAAGGAAATAATGAAAGAGCCAACTAGATTTCCCTCCCCTCCTCAAAGAAGGAAGGGAGTCCTCCTATATTTCAGAAATAGCTGGCAACTGTGCCTAGAGAGTCTTGCAAATGCATACCAATTTTCAAATTTTACCACTGCTATTATTTAATTGTATGAGCTTCCACTGCTCTGAAACACATCCAGGAACAAAGGGTGGGACAGGCTGAAATTCCAGTTGTGTTCTGTGACAGAAAAGTAACTAGCAAAGCTTTCTGAGGCCAACAGAAAGCAACAATACTAACTGTGGTTACAAAGTCTTATTTATTGATGAGACATGTAGGGGCAAAAGCAAATGTTATACACAGGCCAAATTCCATTCAGATTAAAAAAAAAAAAAAAGTGTTGTCAGCAAGACACATGAAGTAATTCTTCCACTCTACCCCATTCTGATTAGGCCTCAACTGGAGTATTGTGTCCAGTTCTGGGTGCCACATTTCAGGAAAGGTGTGGACAAATTGGAGAAAGTAGAGGGGAGCAACACAAATAATTAAAGGTCTAGAAAACATGGCCTATGAGGAAAGATTGAAAAAATTGGGTTTGTTTACTTTGGAGAAGAGAAGGCTTGACAGGGACATGATAACCTTTTATATACTTGAAAACTATTATCAGGAGAAGGCTGAAAAATTGTTCTCCTTAACTTCTGAGGGTAGGATAAGAAGCAATGGGTTTAAATTGCAACAAGGGAGGTTTAGGTAGGACATTAGGAAAAACTTTCTAACTGTCAGGGTAATTAAGCACTAGAACAAATTGCAGGGAGATTGTGGAATCTCTGATTGGAGGGTTTTAAGAACAGGTTAGACAAATACCTGGTCTAGTTATTACTTAATTCTGTTTTGACTGGACTAGATGACCTATTGAAGTCCCTTCCAGTCCTATACTTCTATGATTCTATGAGCTGNAAAGGTCTAGAAAACATGGCCTATGAGGAAAGATTGAAAAAATTGGGTTTGTTTACTTTGGAGAAGAGAAGGCTTGACAGGGACATGATAACCTTTTATATACTTGAAAACTATTATCAGGAGAAGGCTGAAAAATTGTTCTCCTTAACTTCTGAGGGTAGGATAAGAAGCAATGGGTTTAAATTGCAACAAGGGAGGTTTAGGTAGGACATTAGGAAAAACTTTCTAACTGTCAGGGTAATTAAGCACTAGAACAAATTGCAGGGAGATTGTGGAATCTCTGTGATTGGAGGGTTTTAAGAACAGGTTAGACAAATACCTGGTCTAGTTATTACTTAATTCTGCTTTGACTGGACTAGATGACCTATTGAAGTCCCTTCCAGTCCTATACTTCTATGATTCTACGAGCTCTCTTGGATACAACTGTATGGAGTCAAGAATCAGAGGGGTAGCCGTGTTAGTCTGGATCTGTAAAAAGCAACAGAGAGTCCTGTGGCACCTTCAAGACTAACAGATGTATTGGAGTATAAGCTTTCGTGGGTGAATGCCCACTTCGTCAGACGCATGTAATGGAGATTTCCAGAGGCAGGTATAAATATGCAGGCAAGAATCAGTCTGGAGATAACGAGGTTAGTTCAATCAGGGAGGGTGAGGTCCTCTGCTAGCAGTTGAGGTGTGAACACCAAGGGAGGAGAAACTGCTTTTGTAGTTGGCTAGCCATTCACAGTCTTTGTTTAATCCTGATCTGATGGTGTCAAATTTGCAAATGAACTGAAGCTCAGCAGTTTCTCTTTGGAGTCTGGTCCTGAAGTTCTTTTGCTGTAAGATGGCTACCTTGACATCTGCTATTGTGTGGCCAGGGAGGTTGAAGTGTTCTCCTACAGGTTTTTGTATATTGCCATTCCTGATATCTGACTTGTGTCCATTTATCCTTTTACGTAGTGACTGTCCAGTTTGGCCAATGTACATAGCAGAGGGGCATTGCTGGCACATGATGGCATATATAACATTGGTGGACGTGCAGGTGAATGAACCGGTGATGTTGTAGCTGATCTGGTTAGGTCCTGTGATGGTGTTGCTGGTGTAGATATGGGGGCAGAGTTGGCATCGAGGTTTGTTGCATGGATTGGTTCCTGAGTTAGAGTTGTTATGGTGCGGTGTGTGGTTGCTGGTGAGAATATGCTTAAGGTTGGCGGGTTGTCTGTGGGCGAGGACTGGCCTGCCTCCCAAGGTCTGTGAAAGCGAGGGATCATTGTCCAGGATGGGTTGTAGATCACTGATGATGCGTTGGAGAGGTTTAAGCTGAGGACTGTAGGTGATGGCCAGTGGAGTTCTGTTGGTTTCTTTCTTGGGCTTGTCTTGTAGCAGGAGGCTTCTGGGTACACGTCTGGCTCTGTTGATTTGTTTCCTTATTTCCTTGTGTGGATATCGTAGTTTTGAGAATGCTTGGTGAAGATCTTGTAGGTGTTGGTCTCTGTCTGAGGGGTTGGAGCAGATGCGGTTGTACCTCAGCGCTTGGCTGTAGACGATGGATCGTGTGGTGTGTCCGGGGTGGAAGCTGGAGGCATGAAGGTAGGCATAGCGGTCGGTGGGTTTTCGGTATAGGGTGGTGTTAACGTGACCATCACTTATTTGTACTGTGGTGTCTAGGAAGTGGACCTCCCGTGTAGATTGGTCCAGGCTGAGGTTGATGGTGGGGTGGAAGCTGTTGAAATCGTGGTGGAATTCTTCCAGAGCCTCCTTCCCATGGGTCCAGATGATGAAGATGTCATCAATGTAGCGTAGGTAGAGAAGGGGCGTGAGTGGACGAGAGCTGAGGAAGCGTTGTTCCAGGTCAGCCATAAAAATGGTGGCATATCGTGGGGCCATGCAGGTGCCCATGGCGGTGCCACTGGTCTGGAGGTATACATTGTCACCAAATTTGAAATAATTGTGCATGAGGATAAAGTCACAGAGCTCAGCAACAGGGATACTGTTCCTGATAGCTTGTATTCCATCTGTGTGTGGGATATTAGTGTAGAGAGCCTCCACATCCATGGTGGCTAGGATGGTGTTTTCTGGGAGATTACCAATGCATTGTAGTTTTCTCAGGAAATCAGTGGTGTCACGGAGATAGCTGGGAATGCTGGTGGCATAGGGTCTGAGTAGAGAGTCCACATATCCGGATAGTCCTTCAGTGAGTGTGCCAATTCCAGAGATGATGGGGCGTCCAGGATTTCCGGGTTTGTGGATCTTGGGTAGTAGATAGAATAACCCTGGTCGGGGCTCTAAGGGTATGTTGATTTGTTCCGGTGTTAGTGTAGGGAGTGTCCTGAGTAGATGATGCAGTTTCTTAGTGTATTCCTCAGTGGGATCTGAGGGAAGTGGCCTGTAGAATTTGGTATTGGAGAGTTGTCTGGCGGCCTCCTTTTGGTAGTCAGACCTGTTCATGATGACTACAGCACCTCCTTTATCAGCCTCTTTGATTATAATGTCAGGATGGTTTCTGAGGCTGTGGATGGCATTGCGTTCTGCACGACTTAGGTTATGAGGCAAGCGATGTTGTTTTTCCACAATTTCTGCCTGTGCACGTCGGCGGAAGCATTCGATGTATAGGTCCAGACTGTCATTTCGACCCTCAGGGGGAGTCCATGTGGAGTTCTTCTTCTTGTGCTGTTGGTGGGAGGGTAACTGTGTATCGGTGCGATGTTCAGTGTTGTCCTGAAAGTATTCTTTGAGTCGGAGACGGCGAAAGTAGGCTTCCAGGTCACCGCAGAACTGTATCATGTTGGTGGGGGTGGCAGGGCAGAAAGAGAGTCCCCGAGATAGGACAGACTTTTCATCTGGGCTGAGTGTGTGGTTGGATAGATTGACGATATTGCTGGGTGGGTTAGGGGTACCACGGTTGTGGCCCCACGTAGCAGGTAGGAGTTTTGACAGCTTACAGTCCTTTTTCCTTTGTAGAGAGGTGAAGTGAGTAATGTAGATCTCCTGTCTTATTTTAGTGAAGTCCGTTTGTATGGAAGTTTGGTTATTAATGAGAGTCTCCAGGTTGGAGAGCTCTTTTTTGATGTTTTCCTGTTTGTTGTATAGGATGCTGATCAGGTGGTTCCTCAGTTTCTTTGATAGAGTATGGCATAATCTCTCACTGTGGTCTGTGTGGTATGTAGATAGCAGTGGATTTTTTACCTTTAGTCCATTTGGTATGATGTCCATCCGTTTGCATTTGGAAAGGAAGATGATATCTGTCTGTATTTGTGCAAGTTTCTTCATGAGGTTGATGGATTTCCACTCCATACGGCTAAATGCAGTGCCTTGCATAGTGTCAAGTATCAGAGGGGTAGCCGTGTTAGTCTGGATCTGTAAAAGCAGCAAAGAATCCTGTGGCACCTTATAGACTAACAGAGGTTTTGCAGCATGAGCTTTCGTGGGTGAATACCCACTTCTTCGGATGCAAGTAGTGGAAATCTCCAGGGGCAGGTATATATATGCAAGCAAGAAGCAAGCTAGAGATAACGAGTTTAGTTCAATCAGGGAGGGTGAGGTCCTGTTCTAGCAGTAGAGGTGTGAAAACCAAGGGAGGAGAAACTGGTTCTGTAGTTGGCAAGCCATTCACAGTCTTTGTTTAATCCTGAGCTGATGGTGTCAAATTTGCAGATGAACTGAAGCTCAGCAGTATGGAGGTACATACTGTATAAAGTACATGACCCTTTAAAATTTGCTCATGAAAGGCAAATGGGTTAAAGTGTTAATTTGTTACAACAGATTTTCATGACGGAAAAAATCAGTGTCTTCTATTGAGCTTTTCAGGTCAGGTGAGAGTTTGAATATTTAAATTAAAATAAAAGGATTCCTACATAATGCATGATTTGTGCATGACTTCAAAGAAAACTTTCCTAGAGCTACGTCTTCCTCTGTTCTTGCCCAAATCCTTCTTATGGGGGTGGGAGATAGGGAATACGGGAACTGGATCACTGGGAGGACTTCTAAAGCAATACAAAGTGTTCATTTCCACAATAGGTCATTAGTCTGAATACACCAGAACTCATTATAATCAGCTGGCTGTTCAAAGGTTTATTGGTGTTTTCAGTTCTTTTCCTAGTGAGAAGATGATGGCATCACAATAAACACTGATCTGGATTTGGGATGAGAACAAAAATTTGGGGTGAATATCAGGAAACGTCTTGACTCTGAGATCTATCCAGGCTGTGGAATAGCCTCCCAAGGGAAGCAGTGGAACACCAAACAGTCTCTCTCATTTTATCAGTCACCATATCAGTTTATTTTAATCTATCTACTGTCTTCTGTTTCACACCCAGTCTTCCCATTCCAGCAAATGGTTTGCCCCCAGCTTCTAGAGATTTCTTGGAGGCAGAACATTGTGTTCTTCTACCCTGGATCCTCAAGGATCCAGGACATGATGGTTTGGTTCACCTCTGGTACTAAGGTTCCTCTGAAGAGGGGCATGGAGTCACTTAAATCTATAGTTATCAAAAGTGGAATTGAAGATGCAGGACCAGATTCTCGGTGTAGATCAGTGGTGTCCAACCTTTTTACGCCCAAGACCACTTTTTGAATCTAAGGGCACCCCAGGAGCTACCCTTCCCTGAGGCCCCGCCCCTTCCCCAAAGCCCCGCCCTGCTCACTCCATCCTCCCCCCATTGCTTGCTCTCCCCCACCCTCACTCACTTTCACCGGGCTGGGGCAGGGAGTTGGGATTCGGGAGGGGGTATGGGCTCTGGGCTGGGGACAAGGGGTTTGCAGTGTGGGAGGGAGCTCTGAGCTGAGCCTGGGGCAGGAGGTTGGGGTGCAGGAGTGGGCTCCGGGCTGGATACAGAAGGGGATACAGAAGGGGATACAGGGTGCTGGCTCTGGGAGGGGGGGTCAGGGCTGGGGCAGAGTGTTGAGGTGGAGGAGGAGATACAGGGTGCTGGCTCTGGGAGGGGGGGTCAGGGCTGGGGCTTGGGGTGCAGGAGGGGGTTTGGGATGCAGAAGGGGGTATGGGGTGCTGGCTCCGGGAGGAGACTCAGGGATGGGAGTTGGGGTGCAGCCTCCCACCGGGCAGCACTTACCTCTGGCGGCTCCCAGTCGGCAGTGGGTTCAGTGAGGCTAAGGCAGGCTCCCTGCCTACCCCGGCCCCACACTGTTCCTGGAAGGGGCCAACGTGCCTCTGCGACCCCTGGGGAGGGGGCGGGGGGCATGTGGCTCTGCACTCTGCCCCTCTTTGCAAGCACCTCCCCCACAGCTCTCTTGGCCAATGGGAGCTGTGGGGGCGGTGCTTGCAGGCAGGAGCAGCGCATGGAGGGAGACCTCTGCCCCCCTGCCCGCGGGGCTGTGCTGGCCGCTTCCAGGAGCGGCGTAGGGCCAGGGTAGGCAGGGAGTCTGCCTTAGCGGCAGCCACACTACACCACTGGAGATCGCGATCGACAGGGAGATCCTCTAGGATTGACCAGTTGATCGCGATTGACCGGTGGGTAACCACTGGTGTAGATCATTATAGCTCCACTAACGTCAATAGAGCTAACCTAATTTGCACTAGCTGAGATTCTGACTTGCAGAGTTTTGTGCAAGAGCGAGCATGCTGTCTATTTTGAAATGCAGACATGGCCTTCTCAGCTGTTCTCACAAAGTGGCACTTACATGGTATCACTAAAATCCTGAGCTGGTTTGGTCTTACTATGATGTCCGTCTATGAACTTGATCAATTGCTCTGTATTTGCACATTAATATTTAATTTTAAATCGAGTTAAGTTCAGCTTTTACATATTCATTCAGTGCTAACTGGATTGAATGTGGTGCATGTAACTGGCAACACATTGGTTTTTATATCTGTGATAAATTGTATCATATCCTTAATGCATTCCAGCCCAGTGAGTACTACATCAAACTCTAAGAAAATCTTTTGCATCCTTTTAATAGAAAATGTATACATTCATTTGATCATCTGCATTTGCAGATTGCTCTTGAACTCAGTCACACATGGGACTACCTGTGCCACTATTTCAAACTATCTGCTTTCATACTGACCTGGCACTGTGGCTTTGCTGAAGGGACTCATTTTTGTGTTTAATGTACAAAACAAGCTTCACTTTTTGTATTTTAGCACTGGCTGTAGAGCTGGGTGAATTTTTTTTAATGAATTGTTTGTTCACCAAAAAATGCAGTTTTGGGTCAACCAAACTTGTTCATGAATTTGGGTCAAACTCAGCAAATAGCTTCAGTCAAAGTATTATTTTTTGAAAGTCAAAACATTTTGTTTTGAAATGACATTTGTTTAGAAAGGCAGCTAGATTTAACTTGAAAAGCACCTCAAACAAAATGTTTCATTTGACTCTAAACAAAACAAATTAGCGTTTTATTTTGTTTTTTATTGGAAGTTTGGCCACCAAACAAAAAAAATAGTTATTTATTCAGCTCTTACTAGCTGTGTCTAATCTCTTTGTAATCCCAACTATTTTATACTGTGCACTAGGATCAGTATCTACTCTAAAATGTACTTATTTCCAGTGTCACAAACCAATCTGTTACAGAACCTTACTTTGTAAATTTATTAAAAGTGCCGGCAAAGAACTCTTTATCAATCATCATCAGAGCTTTGCTCTCCAGTGGTACATTCATGATTCTATCTTGCTTTTGTGTTTGTTTTCCATTTGTGCTAAGAATGCTACTCTTACAAAATGGCTGTTTTTTTCTGCATTGTGTAATTTGCACCTTCTCTACTGGACGCCATTATGTTTTATGATTGCTTCCATGTTTATTATGAATAAACTTGGTCTCTGCTTTTTGTTTACCCTTCTGTTCTATCTTCATGCCTTTATTTTTAATTAGATGCACTTTAGTTTGACTTTGAGAAGTACAGATTTCAATAACCTTGCAAATATCTGCTCTTTGTAAAGTCAAGTTCTTTCTTGCAATAACTTTGCTTTGACTTGGTTAGCAGTTGTAACACAAACAATCCAGTCTCTGATTGGCCCATCTGTTAGCTATTCAAATTCATGTGGCTTTAGCTTTACGTAGGTCTGTAATATAATGGACTATCCTCTCACCTGGTCAAGGAAATGTACCTTACACATGTGACCTTTTGGCAGGGATCAACCTATTCTTGAAACTTTGGAACGATTTCATTGAGCAGTTTTTCATTCCTTTTACAATCCCACTGGAAGGTAGCATAGACCTACAATGCCTTTGGGACTGCCACATGTAGCAATGTGGAGGGTTTCACACTCTCTGACTGTCTTTCTAATACTACTTGCTTCCAAGAAAACTTGGAAGCACTGCAGCCTTTCTCCCTACTTCTCTGCCAGGTTCCCTTCCAGACTGAGAAATTCAGGTGGCTTGACTTGGTCCATTTTTGGCAAAGATTTAGCTTACTTCTGACACCAAATAACAAAGATGAGAGACAGGATTGTGAGTAAGAGACTGATGGTTACAAAGGTCATAGAAATGTAGGCCTGGAAAGTACCTCCAAAGGTCATTTAGTCCAGCGCTCCATTCTGAGGCAGGACCAAGTAAACCTGGGACCATCCCTGACAGGTATCCAGCCTGTTATTAAAAACTTCCAGTGATGGGGCTTCCACAACCTCCCTTGGATGCCTAACTTAACTATCCTTATAGCTAGAAAGTTGTTTTTTCTAATAGCTAACTTAAATCTTTCTTGCCAATTTCTTCTTGTTCTGTCTTCAGTGGACAAGGAAAACAATTGATCACTCTGCTCTTTATAGTAGCTCTTAAAATCTTTGAACAAAGCAAGCTCTGGGTGGAGACAGGGTTGTAAACAACTCTGCTGATGCACCTCTCTCCTGACCTGAAGCCTCTGCTGTTCTTATTCAGGTCTTGGCTCCTGACCTGCAGCATGCTCTGATCCCAGGCAGCTAGTTACAGGGTAGCTTTGGGATGTGGATGAGTGTGCTATATGTGGGGAGCTGGAAACCAAACCAACTTCATTTGTGTTTTCAACTAAAATAGGAAAAGTCCTAGGGCAGGGGTGTCAAATGTACAGCCTGCGAAACAGTTTCATCTGGCCCACATACTTCCCATGAATCTTCCAGCTGTCTACGTGACCCCTGGAGTCCAATGCTCCTGTCCTGAGGGAAAGGTCAATACTGACAGATTCAAGTTACCTCCTCTTGTAAACTCTCTACTCAGCTAAGCTATCCCTTCTCTTCAGTCTGTCTGGCTATCAAGGTAACTTTTCTGGCTGTCATCATCTCATCACAAAGGATTGAACAACCAGGACCTTTGTCCAGAGAATCTCAATATTGCAAAGGGATGCCTCACTTGGATCCTGCCTCCATCCCTAAATATGACTTATTGTTCCATAGATCTCCTTGTTCTGCCCTAGTATGAAACTTATAAAGGCAGGGGGTGAAAGGGTGGCACAGTTTGGATGTGCAGAGGGTGCTTAAAAATGTACCTCACTCGGGTTTCTGTCTGTTCCATCTCCTGTGATTCCAGCCATGTGGGGAAAACAAAAGTATTAAAAATGTCTGTTGCTCACTGGTTGAAAGCCTGCATGCATGAAGCTTGAAGAGCAAAGGTCTCATTTCCCTATCTCACACCACTGCTCATCAAGCTTGAAGGAATATCAACTCCTGTGTAAACTTCCAGTGAACAATCCCCCAGTTTAGGGGAAGAGACCATATAACTTGGTTGCTTCCTGGATCCATTTCCCAACTACTCACAACTTTGGCTCTGCAGAGCTCAAGCTGGATGGTAGGCCAGAAGAGGGGCTTCTATAGGCATGCAGGGAGAAAATGGTATGCCCAGGCCACGTACTCCTGCCTTCTGCTCTCTTCTGTTCACATAAATAGAGATTATTTAGTTTCAAGCTATAATCCTGCACTGACAGGGGCAAGGACTAGACCATCTAATCGACATCAGTGATGACAAAAGATGCTGCAATCTTTGATAGAGACAAAAATTTGATTTCATCAGGCGTCCTGCCTCAGAAAAGATTGTCCAATTGGGCCCTTTGATTAGCAGAAGAAGCCAAGAACTGAGCACGCATGTTGACCAAACTGTATCTTTTCTCTAGAGGGGCTTCTCCAAATAGGGCAGATGTAAACTTGGTGCGGGGCAGAACTGGGATGCACACAACTCAAATTTCTTTTTTGACAAAAGATGCCAGACTGACCGCTAAAACTAATTAAATACACTGGGGGTGCGGAGGTGGGGTGTGTGTGTGTTTATGAATTTAGGAAAAATGCCTCCTGTTTTTCTTGAATGAATTAGAAAGTGGAAAAACACAAGTTTTTAGAAATACTATATTTTTTGTAATAGATATGACCAAATAATAGGAATTGTTCACTCGGTTTAAGTTTAAAATTAGAAATGAAACTTTTAAAAAAGAAAAGTCTCTCAAGAAACTAGAAGTTATATGGTGGATCCTAAATTCCATTTTCCTGCTTTGGCAGTTATTGTGCCAATGAGCATCCTCACTCTGTTTAAAAGAAATTCACTTCTAAAGAATAGTTGTAAGATAGCTTCATGTTTCCCAGGAACTGGGTATCATGCATGTAATTTTTCAAATTAATGACAAGACTTGGATGGAGTGTGTACTCTTAGAACAAAAATGTCTTGTTAAAAAGCACTGTGTTTTGGACAGCTTGCAGCAAAAGGAGATTAAATCACTGGATCGGCCTTTTATATGGCTTGATTGATGAGAAAACTATGTTGGAGTATTCATTGTTTATCAAATGCCACTTGGCCAGTGCCACTAACCAAAACAAATATTTATTGGATGCAAAATAAAAACTGATATTGCAGTTATAATAAGTTTGATTAGTTCCAGTAAAGATTTCCTGTATTTCTGATCTTGTAAAAAGTTAAGGAATGTTGAAGGAATAACAAGTCACACTGCATGCTGGAACAATGAAAAGAGGTGACAAAATATTTTTGGCATTTAAAATGCTGTTGCTTCTTCAGGATTTTCTTTTAAGGGTATTGCAGGGGTAATTCCTCTATCTGTGTACGCACATATGCATGCTCCAGAAAAACAATTGAGATTTGCTATTATGACTCTCCAAAATGCAGAGTTGTTTTGTATTTATTTATGCAAAGATGCTGAGCACACAGGATCACTTAATTCCAGTTTACAGAGAAAATGTGAGCCTTTCATTTTAAAATGAAAATGAATGTGATACTCTGACAGTTTATCAGTACAATAACCATATGCACTGTAAGATACTATTCTGGGTTACACTATCAAAACGAGACTGAAATCTGGAAGAAAACAGGATCATAATGCAGTCTTCTCCATTTTTAACGGTTGGCACTTGTCAAGAGCTGCCAACCAGAAGTGTTGGATGTGCCATAGGTTTTTTTTCTTATTCTTAGAACTGGAGATCTGTTGCAATAGTTAGCAAGTGTTAATGTTGTAATAGCTTCTCTTGTAGCTGAAGCAATAGACCTTACAGGCAGTCCTCCACATGTACTGAATAACAAACACATTCTATGCTCTTGGCCAAAAAGCCATGTCTTTTCAGTTTGTATTTTTTCCCCTTGTTCATTAAACTACTGAGCTAAATTTGGTGCTGATGAAAGTCAGACTAACTATTGGCTGCACATAGACATAATGGTAAGGAAGCACTATGCAAGCTTCTTCCATTAGTTTCTCAAGAAACCAGCCCTAACCTGCAATAGCTGTTACCAAGATAATCTATATACCATTCCAGTCCTAGGCCGAGGAGACAGGCTTTGCTTGAACTCTCTGTAGCATTATTTGATTTTTTTTCTTGTAATTCTCAATACACTTGTATTCCTGAGACATAAGAGAAACCCTCTTACAGTCGCTAATTTAACACATGGTAATTACAACAGCTGGCAGTGAATACTTTGTATTTCAAAGTTTGAGAGTTCAAACCCTGTGTATCTTGTAGTTTTAGGAACATTGCAATGTGTGCTTTTATTCGCACCTCTGTTCATTATAAACTACTTGTGCTTTTCTGAAGGCACAAAAGAAAAGAAAACTAGGACATAAACAATTTGTTAAATTGTTCACCCTCCTTGGGGCCATGGGAGCTCTGAAATGGGGTGAGTAGATCAAGGTAGCTCTAACACTCTCCTCCTTAACTTGACTATTTTACATGGTATCCCTCTTCCAACATGCTGGTCTTCATTACTATTGCATATTTTTGGTCCCTGATCCTGCAATGAGATATCTGGGGCTCCAAGTAGTTAATTGTAGGCCCGGGGCCTTAGACTGTAAACTCAGTGGGGCAGGGACTGTCACTTACTGCATGTTTGTACGGTGCCTAGGACAATGAGGCCCTGACTTCAGAATCAAATGGTCAGGAACTGTTCTCTTTAACTCTGGTTTTCTTTGTATAGTCCTGGAGCAAGTATAAAAACTAGGGCTGTCGATTCATCGCAGTTAACTCATGCGATTAACTCAAAAAAATTAATCGCTATTAAAAAAATTAATCACGATTAATCGCAATTTTAATTGCACTGTTAATAGAATACCAGTTGAAATGTATTAAATATTTTGGACGTCTTTCTACATTTTCATATATATTGTATTCTGTATTGTAACTGAAATCAAAGTGTATATTATTTTTGCTTACAAATATTTGCATTGTAAAAATGATAAACAAAAGAAAGTGTTTTTCAATTCACCTCATATAAGTACTTAGTGCAATCTTTGTCATAAAAGTGGAACTTACAAATGTAGATTTTTTTTTGTTACTGCACTCAAAAACAAAACAATGTAAAACTTCAGAGCCCACAAGTCCAATCAGTCCTACTTCATGTTCAGTCAATTGCTAAGACAAACAAGTTTGTTTACATTTAAGGGCGATAATGCTGCCCTCTTCTTATTTACAATGTCACCAGAAAGTGAGAACAGGCATTTTTATGGCACTTTTGTAGCCGGTATTGCAAAGTATTTACGTGCCAGATATGCTAAACATTTGTATGCCCCTTCATGCTTTGGCCACCATTCCAGAGGACATGCTTCCATGCTGATGACGCTCATTAAAAAATAAGCATTAATTAAATTTCTGACTGAATGCCTTGGGGGAAAATTGTATGTCCCCTGCTCTGTTTTACCTGCCTTCTGCCATATATTTCCTGTTATAGCAGTCTTGGATAATGACCCAGCACATGTTCATTTTAAGAACACTTTCACTGCAGATTTCACAAAACGCAAAGAAGGCACCAATGTGAGATTTCTAAAGATAGCTACAGCACTTGACCCAAGGTTTAAGAATCTGAAGTGCAGTCCAAAATCTGAGAGGGACAAGGTGCAGTGCTTGCTTTCAGAAGTCTTAAAAAGAGCAACACTCTGATGTGGAAACTACAGAACCCAAACCACCAAAAAAGAAAATCAACCTTCTGCTGGTAGCATCTGACTCAGATGATGAAAATGAACATGTCGGTCCGCACTGCTTTGAATTGTTATCGAGCAGAACCCATCATCAGCATGGATGCATGTCTTCTGGAATAGTGGTTGAAACATGAAGGGACATGTGAATCTTTAGCGCATCTGGCATGTAAATATCTTGCGACGCTGGCTACAACAGTGCCATGAGAAAACCTGTTCTCACTTTTAGGTGACATTGTAAGCAAGAAGTGGGTAGCATTATCTCCTGCAAATGTAAACAAACTCATTTGTCTGAGCGATTGGCTGAACAAGAAGTAGGACTGAGTGGACTTGCAGGCTCTAAAATTTTACATTGTTTTATTTTTGAATGCAAGTTTTTTTTGTACATAATTCTACATTTGTAAGTTCAACTTTATTAGTTTATTAGGTGAATAAAGTTTATTAGGTGAATTGAAAAATACTATTTCTTTTTTTTTTACAGTGCAAATACGTGATCAAAAATAATTATTAAGTGAGCACTGTACACTTTGCATTCTGTGTTGTCATTCAAATCAGTATATTTGAAAATGTAGAAAACATCCAAAAATATTTAAATAAATGATATTCTATTATTGTTTAACAGTGTGATTAATTGTTTTAATCATGCGACAGCCCTAATAAAAACCAAAACTGACAATTTTGAGAGGCTTTGATGCAAGATAATTTAGGAGCAAAATGGGACAGGGTACAAAATTCAGAAACCTTTTTTCCTACCTCTGTGGTATCTATCAGTGGAGAGAGAGAGAATATGCTGTATCCATACCTGCTACAAAATATATGTATTTGGGTGACCAGACATTCTGTCAGCCTCTTGATTGCTGAGCAAATAAATAGGTCAAATTCCACTACAGGAATTTCCTTCCTTCCACAAAAGGAGTTGGCCGATGAGATTGCGGAGCCATTGGCCATTATCTTTGAAAAATCATGGCGATCGGGGGAGGTCCCGGACGACTGGAAAAAAGCTAATGTAGTGCCCATCTTTAAGAAAGGGAAGAAGGAAGATCCAGGGAACTACAGGCCAGTTAGTCTCACCTCAGTCCCTGGAAAAATCATGGAACAGGTCCTCAAGGAATCAATCCTGAACCACTTAAAGGAGGGGAAAGTGATCAGGAACAGTCAGCATGGATTCACCAAGGGCAAGTCATGCCTGACTAACCTAATTGCCTTCTATGATAAGATAACCGGCTCTGTGGATGAGGGGAAAGCAGTGGATGTGCTATTTCTGGACTTTAGCAAAGCTTTTGATACAGTCTCCCACAGTATTCTTGCCAGCAAGTTAAAGAAGTATGGGCTGGATGAATGGACGGTAAGGTGGATAGAAAACTGGCTAGATGGTCGGGCTCAACGGGTAGTGATCAATGGTTCCTTGTCTAGTTGGCAGCCGGTATCAAGTGGAGTGCCCCAAGGGTCGGTGCTGGGGCCGGTTTTATTCAATATCTTCATTAACGATCTGGAAGATGGTGTGGACTGCACCCTTAGCAAGTTTGCAGATGACACTAAACTGGGAGGAGTGGTTGATACGCTGGAGGGTAGGGATAGGATACAGAGGGACCTAGACAAATTAGAGGATTGGGCCAAAAGAAATATGATGAGGTTCAACAAGGACAAGTGCAGAGTCCTGCATTTAGGACGAAAGAATCCCATGCACTGCTATAGACTAGGGACCGAATGGCTGGGCAGCAGTTCTGCAGAAAAGGACCTAGGGGTTACGGTGGACGAAAAGCTGAATATGAGTCAACAGTGTGCCCTTGTTGCCAAGAAGGCTAATGGCATTTTGGGTTGTATAAGTAGGGGCATTTCCAGCAGATCGAGGGATGTGATCATTCCCCTCTACTCAGCACTGGTGAGGCCTCATTTGGAGTACTGTGTCCAGTTTTGGGCCCCACACTACAAGAAGGATGTGGATAAATTGGAGAGAGTCCAGCGGAGGGCAACAAAAATGATTAGGGGGCTGGAGCACATGACTTACGAGGAGAGGCTGAGGGAACTGGGATTGTTTAGTCTGCAGAAGAGAAGAATGAGGGGCGATTTGATAGCTGCTTTCAACTACCTGAAAGGGGGTTCCAAAGAGGATGGATCTAGACTGTTCTCAGTGATAGAAGATGACAGAACAAGGAGTAATGGTCTCAAGTTGCAGAGGGGGAGGTTTAGGTTGGACATTAGGAAAAACTTTTTCACTAGTAGGGTGGTGAAGAACTGGAATGGGTTACCTAGGGAGGTAGTGGAATCTCCTTCCTTAGAGGTTTTTAAGGTCAGGCTTGACAAAGCCCTGGCTGGGCTGATTTAGTTGGGTTTGGTCCTGCTTTGAGCAGGGGGTTGGACTAGATGACCTCCTGAGGTCCCTTCCAACCCTGAGATTCTATGATTCTATGATTCTATGATTCTATGATACAGCTTCAGAATGAGAAAACAGCTTATTTTGTAAAATACATAGTAAAAATAGATGGGCAGATAACAGAAGATTATTGGCTTCACATAGCAAAATGCTGCACAGAAACTGCTGTTCCCAGCTGACACAGGGTGCGGTAAACTGGATTGCATCAAGTGTTCCTCATGGTGTCTCATCCCCCCCATGAACAGCAGCCAATTTTAGAAGATCTCAGGCATCTTCTTTTAAAAGAATGAGGGCACTCAACATTAGATAAACATCACCTAAGTCTAGACATGAATAAGTCTGCAACTAAATTGAATTTTAACATCTTAAAATGTCTTCTGGGTTATCTTGTCCCTTTTAAAAAAGCTACGTGGTCAAGTTAGAATAGATTTTTCTTTTTAATAGTATGGATGTGCTCACCAATTTGCATAATAGAATAAGAATCTTTTCCTTCAGGGCAAATATTTGTACCAGCCTCAAAGTGAACATTTGAATCTGGAAAAATATCCAGTTTGTTTGGGTGAGAGAGAAGGTAGTGGTTGTGGGGTTATTGGTTCCCCCCCTTTATTTCCCCCAGAGAGGGACCTGTTACCAAAACAAAACCCCGCATCCCAGTACAACCAAACTTTTGGATTATTTAGAGCTCTGAACCTGGCTACCGATCGCTGCTCTCCATCTGTACAACTTTTATAGGGATGAAACCAATAGTATTTCACAGAAATTACCCTGTCTCTAGAAATGTATGCAGAAATTAATAGAAAATCTCCTCTAAAGCAGTGGCTCTCAACCTTTCAAGACTACTGTACCCCTTTCTGGAGTCTGATTTGTCTTTCGTACCACCAAGCTTCACCTCACTTAAAAACTACTTGCTTACAAAATTAGACATAAAAATACAAAAGCGTCACAGCACACTGTTACTGAAAAATTGCCTACGTTCTCATTTTTACCATATAGTTATAAAATAAATCAATTGGAATATAAATATTGTACTTACATTTCAATGTATAGTATATACAGCAGTATAAACATGTCATTGTCTGTATGAAATTTTAGTTGGTACTGACTTCGCTAGTGCTTTTTATGTAGCCTGTTTGTAAAACTAGGCAAATATCTAGATGAGTTGATGTACCCTGAAAGATCTCTGCGTACCCTTAAAGGTACATGTACCTTGGATGAGAACCACTGCTCTAGAGTATAACCATCTGTAATGGGGACTACCAATTCCATACTGAGCAGAGATGGGGGAGGAGAGTCTCCCCTATTTACAACCAAGCAGCTTGATCACACCCCCAACTCAGCTGCCAGAGCTGCCAATCATGGATGCAGGCACCCACAGCTGCACCCAATAGAGGAAACAAGGCCTGCTATAAAGGGGAGAGTGCACAGAAGGAAAGGGAGACAGAAAGGCCTGGAACAGCAAAGGGATGACAGCCCTGCACTGAAGGAGACTGCAAGCCCTAAAATTGAAGGGCCGATAGACTTAGTTGGAGATGAGGGTCCAGGAACTGACCTGACAGAGAGCAAACTAAGGAGGGTCAGTCAGAAGAAGCTGAGACCTCCCCCGCCCCTTGAGAGACCACGCTAAGAGAT
Organism: Platysternon megacephalum; assembly: GCA_003942145.1. NCBI lineage: Eukaryota > Metazoa > Chordata > Testudines > Platysternidae > Platysternon > Platysternon megacephalum. Next base: position 3,812,219 of record QXTE01000109.1, on the reverse strand, counting down.
GGCGATAATGTGGTATCAGAAGTGGGGTTGCAGTTGACCATCGCTGCAGAAAAGGGAAGTAAAAAAACCCAACCCTTTCTTCTTCCCTGCCCCATGTACAAGAGTACTATAGAGGTGAATCAGCTCCTGTAATGGCTAGCTGACACACACACGACAACAACAGCTGTTCAAACAGATGGCAGCCCATCAGCAACAGTTGTTGCAATGGGTGGCAGAATTAGTACCAATGGCTCCCCTCAGAGTTTTGCCCCCACGGGGAATGCATCCTCCATATGCAAAAGGTCTCTTGTAAGGTATCATTACAAATCTTATAATCCACTGAATGTGTTCATCCTATTTGTGTGCATGTATCATTCTTGTATCTGAAGCTAGAAATATGAAGTATAACTCTGAGGTCCTATTGTAATTATGCAAAGTGTGGGCCATTAATGGTGGTTTAGAATCTTGATGGCTCCTATTGACTAGGATAATTGGTTGTGGATGGTTTATTTTCCTGCAAGCCTTCCTGTGTATGTGTGGGCCAGTCTGTGGGTAATGAAGAATGAGGTCTTACGGTGACATGTGACTATGTCACCTGATAATGAAATTCATCTTAAATCTGGTAATTTTCCTTTTAGAAGGAGGGGTGGGGACCCAGAGAGACACAAGATTCCTGCCTTGTGCCAAAGCTATAAAAGGGGGTGAAACAGAACAAAGGGGAGTGGCCAGTCATGAGAGAGCCCCTGCTTAACACCTAAGATGTCTGCTGGAACTAACCAGGAGTGTACCAGGGGAAAGGATTGGGCCCAGACTAGGAAGGAGTCTAGTCTGTGAAAGAAGCTTATTGGAACATCTCTGAGGGTGAGATATTACCTGTAATCAGTTTCTTAATGTATTAGGCTTAGACTTGCATGTTTTTGCTTGGTGACTTACTTTGTTCTGTCTGTTATAACTTGAAACCACTTAAATCCCACTTTTTATACTTAATAAAATCACTTTAGTTTATTAATGAACCCAGAGTAAGTGATTAATACCTGGGGGAGCAAACAGCTGTGCATATCTCTCTACCAGTGTTATAGAGGGCGGCAGGAGCGCCGCCAGCCATTTCCGCGCCCCAGGCGGCGGAAGGTCCCGCCCCTGAAATGCCGCCCCTGATAGCGGCGGCGGAAGGTCCCGCCCCCAAAATTCTGCTGACTGGGGCGCCGGCGCCCCCCAAATAGTAGCGCCCTAGGCGACCGCCTAGGTCGCCTAATGGGTTGCGCCAGCCCTGGAGGGTGGACAATTCATGAGTTTACCCTGTATAAGCTTTATACAGAGTAAAACAGATTTATTTGGGGTTTGGATCCCACTGGGAGCTGGGTATCTGGGTGCTGGAGGCAGGTAACCTGCTAAGCTGTTTTCAGTTAAGTCTGCAGCTTTGGGGGCATGGACCAGACCCTGGGTCTGTGTTGCAGAAAGCTAGCGTGTCTGGCTCAACAAGGCCGGGTTCTGGATTCCCAAGCTGGCAGGGAAAATGGGCTCAGAGATAATCTCAGCACATCGAATGACAGTCCCAAGGGGATCTCTGTGACCGAACCCATCACACTGGGGGGGCTTGACAATGCAGTGGCCCAGTACTACAAGTGACTGAAGCAGTCATTTTGGACAGACTAGGCCTAGATGAAGAGACCTACTACCACTAGCGCTACTCCCCTAGGCAAGAACCATGGGCAATTGACCAAAAACTTAATGATATCTGCTTGCACTGGTTAAAGCTAGAGTCCTGAATGGGACTCCAGATAGCTGAACTGTTAGTTATGGAAAGTTCATACAGATTCTTCTGCCCGCTGGCCGAGACTGGGTTTGTAGATGCTGACTGGTAACTCTAGCTTTAACCACCTGCCTCATGGACAACTCTATGGCCACTCAAGCCATTCAGGGACCCTCTACAGAGGAAATAACTACTCCAGGTACATGGGCGAAGGAAATGGGCCAGGGATCCAAGAGTGGTGGCCTCTCTTTCATAAACCCCAAGAAAACACAGACAGCTGAAAGGTTGATGGACAGGACAGGGGCAGTTGAACATCTTAAGGTCTATGGGACTGCCCCTACATAGAGTGTAACTTCAGACAGGTCTGGACTAGAGAGAATAGGGCACAAGAAACTCACAATCCCAGTCAAAGTGGAAGGTCAAAAGACACTGGCCCTCATGGAATTGGGACGTGATCAGACATTTGCCTGGGAACAGATAGTCAAAGCGGTAGGGAAACTTGAGAAAGGGGAAATCCCAACTGAATATATCTATGGAGATATTTTATGGTATCTTAGCATGACAATAAGACTAACTGTTGATGGGAACCAAGACTGGATATGAGTATGCATTTCTCCAGTCTCCCTACCCCACGATATTGGGCTGAGACTGGTCATATTTCCCCAAGCTCTTGCCGAGAGACTTCCTTTAACACAGGAGCCTGAGGAAGACACCCCAAAAGAGATGTTGGGGACATTCTTACCTCCCAGCCAAAGAAAAGTAAATCCCAGAAAGAAAAATGGATAGAAAGGAAAAAGAGGGAGCTGAGAGAGACGATCCCCTCTGTAGGCATAATAGAGACCACAGATGCTGGAGCTGATGCCAGTGTGATGGAAGATGTTGGGGAAGGGCCATCCACAGGCCCAAATATAACACTTCCTCCACAACTGAACCCAAAGAAGCTGACTGGACATCCTTTCCAGTTCTACGATTCTATGATTCTTGGGCTCAGGAAGAGGAAACAAAATGCAGCTAATAGAACAGCTCCACACACAATTCAGTAGGATGTTGAGAGGTGGGCAGACAAAACTGAGCAGTGATGGCGGAAGGAAAACTCCCTCTCCTAACAAGCAAGAAAGATTCCATGGGCAAAAGGCCATTAAAGGCAGGAGTCAAAGGAAAGGAAATGCTCTCTCCTTCCAGCCACCGCATATTATGTACCTCATTGACAAATGTGACTTGTCTCCACCAGGCCTTCCACCTTCCCTGCAACAACTCCTACCAGGCAGTAACATGTTCTCACATTAAATAAATTCAGTAACTAATTAAAATTGTTGCAGCGCCATAAAATTGAAAAATATCCCAAACCAGATGTGTTTGAACTGGATTAAATATAAAGTGAATACGGGTCTTTAATGGCTGGAGAGCAGTGACTAAGTGCTAGTTAAAATTGACTAGTTAAAATGCTTAGAACATTTCAGATATACATTAATGGAAAGTGGGTGTTTCAGCCCCATCTTTCCCCCTAGCTATCCTTACTAAGATATTCTGTTTCCTTTCTGAGTCTGTTACACAAAGTGAACTCTGAGGTTAGTCTTTTGAGCATAAAATTCAATGTACAATAGTCCATACCACCCCTGAATTCTCATTTTCCTGCCTAACCCACTGCTGGAAAAAGATGAACAAAGAAACTCTATTGTCCTGAATGCCAAGTGAGATTGAGCTGTGAGAGGCAGATATGCCAAAATCATTTGCACAAATCGGGGGTGGGGGGAATGGATGAGACTTCCTGGAGCAGGGGAGGGTGTGGAGAGCCATTAAAAATAAGTTTGAGGTGAGTAGGAAGGACAAAAATGTAATGTGTAAGTCAGACCATCTGAACCCAGCCAAAAAGATGAATGGTGGGAAAGGGGCTATATGACAGGACTTGTGGCTGCGTGAGGATGGAGAAATGACACGCAGTCCCTAGATGGGACGATACTAGGTTTTCCAGGTTCAGGTCATGGCAGAAAGCATTTCACACAGATGCTGTAGGTACTATTCAGTGCTTGTAGCTTGATCAACCAGACTTATGCTTGATCCTAAATTCAGCCACATGTATGCCATTTAATTCTTATTTGCAAGCATTCTCTCTATTTATGTTAAATAAACCAAGCTTTTTTAAATGAATTTTAATATATCTACTGTTACTGGGAATAATTACTGCCAGCTGCTCAGAGGAAGTGAACCTCTAGCCTTAGGCCGAAGGCACCAGTTCAAGTGCTCAGATAAATGTGTGCAATTGGGTGGTGTGTTCCAATAGGAGCTGCAGATAGTGCCTGTTTGATTTTAGCAGAGGACCAAGACGAGGGCTGCATTTGAGGGGCCTGAGGTGAGATTCAGCCACCCATATTTACATGGAAAGAGCTTTTATACTGAACCACGCATTAAATGTGCACCTATCAAATCATGACTAAGTTATTCACACATCATAGGGAACTATAAAAGTGTGGAGGGGTGTCCCTATTGAGAGCCTCTCTAATGAAGCTGAGGAACTAATAGGTTCGGAGACTGGAATATCTGATCACCCTAGCCATGATCCTTAGGATAAAGGATAATTAGGTGATGTGGGGAAGCTTGCGTTGCTTTTGCCCATGTGGTGTCTGTTCTGTGGCTAAATAGGACTTCAGTTTTCAGGACTGTCAGTCTGGCACTTCTCCAGTGAACTAAAATGCACATCAAAAAGGTAAAAAAACTAAATAAATTGATAGAGGTGTAAAATGGAGCTCAAATTCTGCTTTTATTTTACAGAAGCAAACACAGATTATAGCTCCTTATCTAGGAGCTCCCTGCCGCCATCTGTAGAATTTAGCAATTTCCTTTCCCTCTTGCTCTAGCAGCTGTGAGTCTCAGCAGCAGAAGAATCGTTGCCTGGATACTCAGTCTTCTTTCTGCATTTACTGATGGAAGTGTGTGCTCAATTTTGGTAACTTGATCATCACGACTTTTGCATAGATCTGAAAGTCCCGAGCAAAGGCAATTTCTTAAGTGACAGTCTAAATGCGGAAGATACACAAGAATTGCTTAAAAATCTATTCAGAAGGAATGGAGCAGTGCTGCTATGAACATTTTGTTGATATAATAATTGTGGCATAAAATAAATTGCATGGAAACTAACCTATTATGTATGTGCCAGTGCTGTACTGTCTCTACTTCTCTTCTCCCTAGAGACTAGAAAACAACCTATGAACATTCAATTTACTATCACCTGATTTGACCCATTTGTGAGCAGCTGAGTGAGCTTGTTTAATTTTTTAACCTTACTTACCATTGTTCCTTGCCTGTCTTCTGGCTTAGCCAAACTTCTAATAACTATGATTCTTTATTGTAAGTTTAAATCAGTTTTTCTGTAGGTGACATGTTAAAATGCATTAGCTGGATTTGCTCTGTGTTAAATGTATTGTTTTTTATCTTAGCCTACAAACAAACTAGTTAGAGGTGTGCATTTGGGGAAGGAAGATAAAGGAGTGGGAGTGAAGGTGCTTGAGTCTTTCTTAGTGGGTCTAATCCCTTGATGTATAGACTCAAACACTCAAGAAGCAAAATCTTTCTATCCCTCACATCCTAAAACCCTAGAGTTCAGGTCAGGGGCTTATTCTTGAGATAGGTTGCAAACAATATGGGGTTGGTTACTTAGCCATTCTATTTCCCCCCACTCACATGCTTAAACTTAAGGAAGTGCTTAAGTGGTTTACTGGATTTGTGTGGCTGTTCCAAGGACATACCACATAGGAGTTCTGTGGAATTAGAGCAGGGGTGGGCAAACTTTTTGGCCCGGGGGCCACATCTGGGTGGGGAAATTGCATGCAGGGCCATGAATGTAGGGCTGGGGTAGGGTGTTGGGGTGCAGGAGGGAGTGTGGGGTGTAGGAGTGGGTGCGGTGTGCAGGAAGGGGCTCAGGGCAAGGGGTTGGGGCGCAGGAGTGGTGTAGGGTGTGGCAGGGGCTCAGGGCAGGGGGTTGGGGTGCAGGAAGGGTGTGGCGGAGGGCTCAGGGCAGGGGGTTGGGGTGCAGGGTGCAGGAGGGGTTTGGGGTGCAGGCTCTGGCCCGGCGCCGCTTACCTTGAGCGGCTCCAGAGTAGCAGCGGCATGCAGCAGGGCTAAGGCAGGCTCCCTGCCTGCCCTGGCCCCGTGCTGCTCCCAGAAGTGGTCGGCACCATGTCACTGCAGTCCCTGGGGGAGGGGAGCCAGAGGGCTCGGCGCGCTGCCCTTGCCTGCGGGTACCTCGCTCGAAGCTCCCATTGGCTGTGGTTCCCCGTTCCTGGCCAATGGGAGCTGCGGGGGGCGGTGCCTGCAGGCGAGGGCAGCACGCGGAGCCCTCTGCCTCCCCCTTCCCTTCCTCAGGGACCACAGGGACATGGTGCCGGCCACTTCCGGGAGCGGTGCGGGGCCAGGGCAGGCAGAGAGCCTGTCTTAGACCTGCGGTGCCACAGGAGGGGCAATCCTGTGGGCCGGATCCAAAGCCCTGATGGGCCAGATCTGGCCTGTGGGCCGTAGTTTGCCCACCCCTGAATTAGAGGGACCCTGAGATGAGAAGAGCATAAGTCCAAGGAGTCCTGAACATAAGTCAAGGACTCCTGAACATTTTGGGAGTATCTCCCTGAATATTTCATCCACTTAGTTCTCACTTTTCCACCACCTGAGGAGGATGAGGAATAGAATCCAAATTGATCAAAGACTCTCTTGGTTCTGAGTAAGCTCAGGGACACTTCACCTCTGCCATTGTTTGTTTTACTTCTCCAAGGGCCTGACTCCGTCATTCTTTTCTCTCTTACAACTGCTCCCTACAGGAGTGGATTAGGGGATCTTGTTCACAGATTGGCAGAATGATTTTTGTGGGAGTCCTACCTAGTATTTGGTAGAACCCTGTTTGTTGTTGGGTGTGTGTGTATCTGGTGGGTTTTTTTTTTTTTGGCATTGAGTAGGTTGACATGATTCTTCAAGAGTTCATAAAATTCTCAAACACTTAACTTGTATACTAATGTCTTTTGGAAAACTAAAGAGATCAGTGTGTGGAGAATGTGGAACACAGACAGTGGTTGTCTTTATTTTGTTCATTGTATAGTGCAGCAAAGGAAACTAACAAAGAGAAAAGCCACCAGCAGTCACGCTCAGGAATCCCAGTTCATGAAGCCCACCTATAATAATACACAGGGAGTTGGAGGGTTTTTTTTTCCACCACAATTTTATTTTAATTATTGGTTCTTATGTTCTATACTCTAATTCCATGTCAAAGAGTTGCTCCTGTGGGTCAGTTTTTAGAACATATGGTAAAGGATTGAACACTGAATAAGCTGCCAACTTGGGATGTATGAAATGGTAGATCAATGTGCAAAATCAGCAGGTGTAATGATAGCTCCATAAAGTATGAGTGAGGGTGGTTGATAATCACATTTAGAGAGTCTTAAGAAAAGCTCAGGGTTAATTTCGTTTAAATGGAAGAAAAATATCTATATAGCACTGTGTTTTCTAATGTGTTTATAGAGGCTTCAACGGGTATTCAAGTGCTTTCTGCTATTGATTATTCTCAAAAACAGTTTTAGGAGCTCTATTCCAGGTTATGGGATTTTGAGCATATGATTGCAGGTGTTTCGCTAGGAAGAGGTTGGATAGGAGCTAATTTGGGTTTGCTCATTGTCTGTTTGTTCTTTAGCAACTTTGTCTAGGAAATGTCTAACCTGTAGATACTGATAGGAATTATGAGAAGTTAGATTAAATGTACATTCTGAGTTATTTATAGTCCAGTAATGTAATGCACTGGAAAAAGTCTCTAATAGCTGATTAATCTTTGGCATGTCATTTTTTAAAAGTGTCTTCCTGTCATTGGAAGAAAAGCTGGTAACCTGCATATCTGGAGAGTCAGTAAGAATTCTGGATTGCCAATATCTACTTTTGCAGAGTGGTTATTAGCATAGGTTGTTTGATCTCCAGAGAGACCAAAAGTGCTCTGTCCATAAACCAGGTTGCAAAGAAGGGGGGGGGCGGGGAAGAACAATATGCTATTTCCATGCTTTGCTATAAAGGCCAGTTTTGTGTTTCTGTAAAATGTAACCACTTTCAAATGTATTGAATTACAGCTGCCCAGTTATAGAATTTCTGATTAATACTGCCTTTTATTTTCTCACTGTTTGGAACCTCAACTAGCTGATTCTTGGTCTCCCTCCATGCCATTTAAAATCCTCTCTTATTATCAAATAGGTAGAAATACTGGGATGACTTGAAATACAACATAGGGAAAGACATAGATTTGGCCAAACATAGATATAAAATAGTTTCCTAACACAATTTGTTCGGCTTTAAAATCTTACTCCTTGGTTTTTGGTATTTGATCAGCAGGATGTCACAATCCTCCAATATCCCAGCTCAGCCCAGTAGAAATACTGGGCCATATATAAATTAGCTCCACAGATAGCTATGTGGATTTACAGCCACTCAGAATCTGGCCCATTGTTCTTTTTGATAGGTTCCAAACAACTGAAAAGGTATTTTTAGCCCCAGCAGTGGGGAACTTAGATGTGGGAGGTGTCTTGGTTTGGAACTCACTATTGGGTCTAGCTGTGTGTGTTTGTGTTTTTAATAAAGCATGTTGTGAAAAATGGAGTTCACTTCTAGGCACAGGGGGCCTGGTTCTCCACTGCCTCCCACCTTTTATAGTTCTGTAAAAGGTGGTAGGCGGCGGAGAGGGGAGTCAATTGGGACTTAAAGTAAAAACATGACTTGCTGAGAAGTGCAAGAAATGACTTGTAAGATACATTGATTAAACTTTCTGACACTGATCACACAGGAGAGAGTGGATTCCAGCAGACAATAAGAGGTGTCGGATTTTGTTTTAAAACCCTTCCAACAGAGAATAAGCAGTTGGTTTTTGTTTTCTTCTCTGGGATCCTCTTACTTAGCTACATGGCAGAATTTAAAAACTCTCATTTCTACCCAATTCCCTTATTAACTACTACCACTGAGAAGTGGGACTGACTTGGTCTTTCCTGATGCTGAAGGGAGAGGAAGTCTAAAACAGCTACTATTCCAGGATGTTGGCATAGAACGGGAGATGATAAATTGAGGATAATGCCACTGACTGAGGCCAATTGTTCACATTCCAAACTAAGATCCCAATCCTGTGAAGACGTATGTGTGAGTGTAACTTTGTCACATAGTTTCCAGTGACTTTAATGGAACTCCTCAAGCATAATGTTAGGCAAGTGCTTAAATATTTACAGGATTGAAACCTAAATGTTCTATTACTCAGGTGCTGTGACTCTTAAGGATACTTCCATGCATGTAAATTAGTTGAATCCTTATAAAATACATTGGACAAACTGCAGAAACAGAGTAGGCTCATTGCCTTTTGAACCCACGTGATCATGTATTAGATGATATGTAAACTAAAATATAGACACCCCCATCCCATCAAGCCTTGAAAGATCCTATGGCACTTCTAGCAAGGGATGTGTGTGTGGGCCCTGTTGGTTTTGTTTTTTGTGTCCTGAACTTTTAAAAATTCCTAAAAGCTCTGCTTGGCTGCAGCCATTTTTCTATTTGAGTTGCTGCAGTCTGTTTTGCTTGTAGGCTCTCTGGGGCAGGGACTGTTGTCTTTTTATTATGTGTGTGCGTAGCACTTAACACAACAGGGACCCTGTTCTTGATTAGGGCCTGTGGATGTTACAGCAATTCAAATAATTAATCAAACACACAAAGGAGATATGCTCACTATGCTCCGTTGGATATTTTACTCTCTTTATCATTCTCATTGGATTTCCCTTGAACTAAAATGTCACTTTTTAGATTTGAAGGGACAAATTCTCTACTAACATAACCCCATCAACTTTCAGTGAACGTGCCAGCAGAGAACTGGACTCAAACTAGGTTTCTTTTCACAAACAATAAAACCTAAACATGTCTTGTCCAAATTGAATTTAGTATGGAAATGAATTATCCATCTAAAATTCACACCAGATTTTGACAGGGAATACTGTTCTTTGTTTCCTCACAGCAGGTGAATTGTTGAAAAAGCTTCTGCATTTCATCTCTGACTGTCCAGGTGATTCTTGTATTTGCAGATTGCTAAACTGTCTGAATGGGGGGAGGGATAGCTCAGTGGTTTGAGTATAGGCCTGCTTAAACCCAGGTGTGACGGGTTGGATCACAGAAACCCACTTGGGAGCTGCCAGCTGATGTGCAAAGACTACTTCTGTTTCTATTCTCCCTGCTAGCTCAGTGGTTTCAGCACTCTGTCTTGGTGAAGCCAGACACACCCATCTGCTCCAGCACAGACCCAGAGTCTGAATAACCTGTGTCAAAGCTGCAGGTTTACCTGAGAACAGCTCACAGAAGTCTGCTTGCCCTTAGCACTCAGATGCCCAATTCCCAATGGGGTCTAAACCCAAATAAATCCGTTTTACCCTGTATAAGCTTTATACAGGGTAAACTCATAAATTGTTCGCCCTCTATAACACTGATAGAGAGATATGCACAGCTGTTTGCTCCCCCAGGTATTAATACATACTCTGAGTTAATTAATAAGTAGAAAGTGATTTTATTAAATACAGATAGTAGGATTTAAGTGATTTCAAGTAGTAACAGACAGAACAAAAGAAGTTACCAAGCAAAATAAAATAAAATACGCAAATCTATGTCTAATTGCACTAAATACAGATAAGATCCTCACCAGTTCCAAAATGTTCCCTTTTACAGGCTAATCTTCTTTTAGCCTGGGTCCAGCAATCACTCACACCCCCTGTAGTTTTCAGTTTCCTTCAAGTGTCCTGGGGGGGTGGAGAGGCTTCTTCTTTAGCCAGCTGAAGACAAAATGGAGGGGTCTCCCACGGGTTTAAATAGACTGTCTCTTGTGGGTGGAGACCCCCTCCTCACCCTCTGTAGAATCCAGTCACAGAATGGAGATTCGGAATCACATGGGCAGGTCACATGCCCATGCATGACTCAGGACTGCAGGTAGCAGCCATTACCCACATGCTGCCTTGAACGTCCTCAGGTAGACTTCTAATGTGGATTGGAGTCTTCCAAGCTCTTTTGTCTGTTAAGTGCCCCCTGACTGAACACCTAATTTGCACATTCCTTTCCCAAGAAGTCATCAAATGTTCTAACTGAGGCCCCTTAGAAATCAAGGATTCATACAGCCAATGTTCATAACTTTGAACACACAAATGGTGCCTGCATACAACTAGGGTGAACATAACCAGTAGATCATAACCTTTACATAGATATGTTACATGGCCTATGTAGCAAAACCCTATTCCAGTTATATCATACATACATTTGTGAGCCCCTTTATGGGGTTCACTGTCACACCAGGGTTGTGAGTTCAATCGTTGAGGGGGCCATTTGGGGATTTAGTTGGGGATTGGTCCTGCTTTGAGCAGGGGGTTGGACTAGATGACCTCCTGAGGTCACTTCCAACCCTGATATTCTATGAATGCTGTAGCATCTTTGAGTGGTACCATATGTGGCACGCTGGAACCCCAATATTCACCACTGTCCTGTAATTAGGATATGTTTTGTACACAGTATGCCTTGTGAGGTATCATTCTAAAAATATTGATCTGCTAGACATAAATATCTTGTTGGATTGTATGTGCTATCGTTGTATGTGAAGTTTTGAAGTTTGGCTATGTATATGTTACTGAAACATGTTGTGAGGTTGAAAATAGCCTTTCAGGTACAACAGTAAAAAGGCCAAACAATGTTAATGGCTTATTGAGGAAATGCACACAAGCACAAGGATTACCCCAGGAACTCTGTACAATATAAATCTCTCAGAGAGAGCACTACACAATGGGAACTGTTTGACCCAGGTCACTGCAAAAGAACTTTTCAGCAAGTTGGAAGAATATATAAAAGGGAGATAATGACATCATGATGGGACCTCATTCTCCCTACAACAACACACCTGGATACATCTGAGGAACAAAGACTGAACTGTGGGAATTGATGGTCCCAGGCTAAGGGGTTGCTAGTCTGTGTATGAAAACCTGGGAAAGCCAAGGCAGCTTGTGCCTTAAGAATCTGCCAGCCTGTTTAGCACTCAGGGTGAGAATTTGCTAATTCATATCCTACCTATCTAGTGTGTTAAGCTCAGTTTGCAGTTTTGTTTATTTACTAGGTAATCTGCTTTGATCTGTTTGCTATCACTTATAATCACTTAAAATCTATCTGTTGTAGTTAATAAGCTTGTTTTTGTTTTGTCTAAAACCAGTGTGTGTAAATTAGAACTTGGGGCAGAAAGCTGTTGCATATCTCTCTGCACATTGAGGGAGGGGGTGAATGTTATGAGCTTATGCTGTACAGTTCCCTGTGCAGCGCAAGACGGTATAATTTTGGATTTACCCTCCAAAGGGAGGTGCATGCCTTAGGAACTGGGAGGTGCCTTAGCTGGGCCTTCCCATGCAGGGGCTGGTTAAAGAACTTGGGTGTGTCCCTACCTGTGGGTGTGCTGGTGAAAGAGCAAGCTTGGAGAGGTTAGCAACTTGTCACAGCAGCACAGTGTGAGAGGGAGCCCAGGCTGGTGGGTGAGGCGGGCTCAGTGGTACCCCAGTTCCAGGTGGCACCCTGGGGGAACCCATCACACCATGTATATAGTGATAGAATTTGTTATAATTTTTTATTATTTATTTATTTATTTAATATTATTTATATAATATCTACACAAGAGAGCAAAGATAAATTCTGTCATCACAATACCAAATTTAATTTCCATACTGATCTGATTTGGCACTACATTTCTTTATTTCATTCTATCCTGATCTGATATGTCCTTCTCTCTAAAAGTGCAGAGAGCAATCAGAAGAGGTATATCAAGGTCTCCTGATTACTGCTATTTGAAAATATAATCATGTATCCTCTCACTACTGGAATATTTTCTATGCTTTTCAGAAACCTAGATTATTTTACTGAAACTGCTGTTTCATCTCTTTATGAATTTATAAATGTTAATCCAATGTCTCTGACCAGTTTCTCGTAGTCAATTTTATGCACAGGATGAGTAATTTCAAATATTCAAATAAGGAAAATTTCATTAGTTCCATGTAGACCTCTGTTTGGCATTGAGCCAGTACAGAAAAATACATTGTACTATTCATGCATGGAACTTAAAACACAAAAGGGATTGGCAAAGGTAGACATGCAGGTGACACACATTTAATCTGTAACCTTTAAAATCTCCACAGTTTGTATTAAGGGAAAAGCTTTTCCCTGGACATTCTCAAATGTGGTCTCTCTGCTATCTAATGACCCCCACAGTCAAATGTTTCCCATGGGGAAAACACTATATTCAGAGTTCCTTTTGTATCACATGGAACAATCTATAAGGTTGACCTATTGGAAATTGTAATCATCTGGCGGCTATTTCTCAGGTCCAGACATATCTTCAACATCTGATTGGAGACATAACCCATGACACGTACCTTACTTTGTAATGCAGCTTGTTCCTTTGTTCCCGTGTTTTTGATACAATAGGCTTCACGGGGTATGGTCTTGAATAACTGACTACTGCTCCTCCACTGAGCAGTAACAGTTTGTTGGGCCTTTCAGGTTGACTTCCTGTTGGAGGAGAAATGCGTGACACAGACTCCAGGTATATTCTTAGTGTAAAATAAATGAATTGTACTATTATATCCAGTCCCTGAACAGAGGTGGTCACAAACAGCATGCAATGAAACCTCTCTTTCAGGAATCCAATGTCTGGTCTCCAAAGAGCAATTCAGCTTCAAGATTCTATCTAGTTAAAGAGATTAAGGCAGAAATCAAACTCCCTTGCTGCTTGCCACAGGTCCCAACCAAAGAAACTAAATCATGAAAGCTATGAACAACTTATGCTCACCTGGTGAGATCAAGAACTTTACCAGCACTGCAATCTTTCTTCCCTCCTTGATGTGTCTTAAAAATGGATTCACAAACCCGAAATGTCTTTTTCCACACTGTGGATGCTATGCCAACTTCCCCACCAGTATACTCAACCTTTTTTTTGTTTTTTTGGAAGAGCTACTTCTACTGTGGATAAGTGGGTAATTTATTCTCCATGCCCATTAAATTCTTGCCCACATTGCTGAGACTCCCAACAAAGGGTCTGTCTACACTAGACATTTTTACCTGGGGTTAATGGATTGCCAGTTAGTTCAAGGTAGTTAATATGTTTGTTAACCCTCTGGTAAAACCCAAATGTTTGGGGAGTGTCCACACTAGACTTTACAAACATGTTAATTACCTTTGAATTGGTAATCCAATTAATTTCAGGTAAAGATTTGTGGACATATTCTTAGAGCTAATTGTGATGTGGCCATCCGCCCATTACAAAATTGAGTCCAATTTGTTTAATATACATTCAGCTGTTGGGTAGCTATAAACTGGTGACAACTCCTGCTTGTTCCCAAACCAGGCTGGATTTGAGTAAAACTCAACTACTTAATCTAGATATCTTCCTGTCAATCCTAACCCATCTAGCTCCTGTATCTAGAATGTGTTTTAATGTATTGTGACGGGGTGGACTGGCCCCGCACTGGAGCGGAAAAGGTTAAGGCAGTGCTTTTAGCAGCCAAAGCCACGCCCCCTTGACCCTGCTGGGCATGCTCCAACTGCTGCTGCAGTATAAAAGGGAGCAGCCCAGCTCAGTCTGGGCTGACTGCCAAGGAGAAAGGACACTTGGTTGAGGCTCCAGCCCAGGAACTGTTACAGCCCTTACCTACAGGAGCCGAAGAGCCCGAGACCCACACGAGAGGCCTTCTGCCATCAGAACCCCAGAGAGCATCCTACGCGGAGAAGCCTGGAGACCCAGATACTCTATGGACCGCTGCTGCAGGAAAGCCGGTAGAAAGTGACCCAGGGCGGGTGAGGGAGTGGTACCTCCCACCCTTATGAGGTCAGCATTTTCATTGGGATTCCCTGCTGACCCAGTGGCGGGCCACTCTGCTGCTGTTAGGGCCATAGGTTGGTGCCTGGTGGAGTCGGGTTGGCACGGGCCCCCCTACTGGAGCCGCCCCCCTCCTGGGGATTGTCCCTGCCAGCAGGTGGGGGATCTTGGGGGACAACTACTGCACTGGTGGGGTGCAAAATAAACTTTATTAAGAAAATGCAAAAACAGGGAAAATTCAATAGTGAGGGGTATGGGGTTCGTTAAGGTAGACAATTGGGGAGGGGTTTCTTTTAGTAAATAGGATAGGGGGTTTCAATAGTGGGGTACAATACAGTTGGTAACCAATTAACACTGAAGTATAAATGTAACAGGTAGCTAATAATTTCTATGTAAAGGGTGTGTCACAGCAGCATATAACCAACTAACAGTTATGGGTAAAATGTGTGAAATAACTAACAACTCTAGGTAAAAAGGTGTCACAATGGTGTAAATGTAAAATGTGAGGTGTGTTAGAGAGAAAAAGGGTAACCAATGGGGTTTTATGCTAGACTTCAGTAATACAATTGAGGTTTGGCAGCAGTAGGAGCGGGGTGAGCACGTGGGAGAAGGGATTAAAAGAGGGAGATTTAAACTCAGGGAGACACAGAGAGCAGACAGGCTGCCAGTTTGAACAGCAGAGAGAGAGAGAGCAAAGTGGTAGAGGAGTGAGGTTGGGGGATGGGGGAAGACAGACTTAATCACAATTATACAGAACACAGCAAAATCTTATCTATGATCTAACTTAACCAAGACTACACAAATTAGCAAGTAACAAAACACAATGCAACAATTCTTTAAGCCTAACTTACAGTACAATGCAAGCAATTTTCTAAACCTAACTTAACCACAGCTATGCAAAATGAAATTACAATTTATCTAGACTAAAGGCTAAACTTAACCTAATGGGTGCACCTTATACTGGTAGTTCCAGAGGGCAGAGTGGTGTGTGCCCAGGATGCAGCTCCAAGGGGGGGGGGTTAAACTAGTGGTGGCTGCAAGCAGGCTTATTTCTAGCAGCAAAGACGCTGCAGAGCTAGAAGCAGATTACAGATACAGACCAAGGAGTTAGCTTGGGTCTGCCCGCTGGGAAAAGAAAAGCCAGCAGTTAGAACAAGGGTGTTTGCAAGAGGTTTTTCTTACCAATCCCCAAAGCAGCAGCAGGAACAGCAGTTTCAGCATCAGAGGACGCAGAGAAGACTCAATTAGCTTACAATAATCAGGAGATCTTCAGGCACAAATTCGTTGTTCGTGGGAGGGGAGTTCAAAAACGGGGGTACGCTCAAAAACAAACGAGAGCGGGAAGAGGGCCCCCCAAAGACCCCTAGCTGATCAGACCAGGTGGCAAAGCAAGGACCTTCTTCAGGGGTCTGATCAGAAAATGTCTGGTTTTAAAGGCAAACTCAGGCAGTTTCCCACCAGTACTTCTGATTGGTTCCCCTTAATACAGGGGAGGAGAAAAGACAGGGAAAACTGCAGGTGAGCATAGGCATGCCTGGGCATGTTCTGACCCACAGGTATGACTCATATGCTCAGCTATGTGGCCACTTTAGGTCTTGCATACCTGGGCAGAGCACCCTACACCGAGCCGGGTCCGAACAAAGAAGCTAGACAAAGGAGCGAAAAGCCCCCCTCCCTGAGCAGAGCAATGGCTCCAGTCAGTCTGCACAAGCCATTTCCATGAGCAGGGCCAGGCTGTGACTTTGGTCAGTTCCATGGGGGGGGGGGGCACAAACAGAAAGGAAGGGGGAAAAAAGGAATTTAGCAGGGGGACAGCTGTAGCAGACAGGGATGGCCCCCAGGTATTGGCCACTAGGTTACACTACCCTACAGTTGAGGGGGGTTGTATTGACTCCAGTCACTAGGCCACACTACCCTGCATCCGAGGGGGGTTGTATTGACTCTGGCCCGTGGGCCACACTACCCTGCATTCAAGGGAGATTATATTGACTCTGGCCCCCGGGCCACACTTCCTTGAAGACAAGGGGAGTCCTAGTGACTCTGGCCACTGGGCCACACTTCCCCGCAGCCAAGAGGAGTCCTATTGACTCTGGCCATTGGATTACGCAACCCCAAGGCTAGGCACAACCCTATTGGCTTCATTGCAGGGCTATCACACCCTTGCCCCACCCCCAGGGTGATGGGATGTACTGGCCCTGCAACATGTATCTGTTCTCTTTTCAGTTAGCCCTCCTCGCATGAAATCACTTCACTATGAGATTTATGCTAATCATAACTGCACTTTGGAATTAGAGCATTTAAAAAAATTGAAACTCATGTGCTGAATGGGTATCTACGATTATAGAAGGGTCCCAAAACCAGAAACAGGAGGTCTGAGGCCTCTTGGAAATATTCTTAAGGAAAGCTGAGACAGTGAAGTGAAACAAAAGTTTGGCTTTTTTTCAGGAGTTCCTTAAATGCTTCTCTCCCATTGCTTTCCATGGATCTGCTGCCTTCTCTTTTCAGAGATGACCAGAGAGAATTGTGGAGTAACTGCATGAAAGCAGTGAAATCTTCCATCTTACTACACCAGCACTTACCTAATGAAAAATTGAAAAAGCCATCATTTCTGAATTCCAGTGTGCCTGTGCTTTAAGGGGTTGCACCCCCATACCAGATCAGAGGAAGATGTACATTGAAAAAAACTAAATATGTAAAAGACAAAACAAAAATCTTTTGGCTGCTTTTAAAGAAAGGTATTTAGATTCTGCTGAATCAAGATGATCACAGCAAGGAGTGTATAGGAACTTAATGGGCTACGAAGTTTTAGGGTTCCCTTAAGGCCACCATGTAATAGCAAATGTTTGAGACACCAAGATTTTACTATTCTGGAGGAGGCAGAAGACTGGAGCTCCTTGGAAAATAGGTTTGTTGTTAATCCATCTTTCCAGTCTAATGTTGTATTGAAAGCAGAGAAGACTGGAGGGAGCTATGAAAATAATTCTAGTTTCAGATATATCTATATCTATCTATAGATATAGATAGATAGTCNATTGAAAGCAGAGAAGACTGGAGGGAGCTATGAAAATAATTCTAGTTTCAGATATATCTATCTATAGATATAGATAGATAGTCTTTTGTCTGGTGAAAAAATTTTTCCCTGGAACCTAACCCCCCTATTTACATTAATTCTTATGGGGAAATTGGATTCGTTTTAACATCGTTTCACTTAAAGTTGCATTTTTCAGGAACATAACTACAATGTTAAGCGAGGAGTTATTGTACAGTATTTTACATGTTTCTGTATTGTTTTTAGAGTTATGTTTGTAAACACTTCCATTATTTCCTTCCACCTGCTTTTTTCTCTTCCTCCTCTCTTCACTTCCTCCAATGGAGGAGGCAATTTAGGCTGATATCTGAGTTGTTCCTAACTGTAGCAACATTCCCCCTAAAACACAGAATCAGCTTGCAATTCCATTGCCAAACCCAAGGAATTGCTAACTGTGCATGATCAATACATTACATTACTACTTTTGGATTAGATTGCCTGTCAGATTTTTGACTAGGAGAGGAAAAAAGTAATGGATAATCAGCTAAAATCAGTCAGAAAAGGGAGTTGTGTGCTTAAGCAGCCAGATCCCACCCTTCCCTCTAACCCCATGAAACCCTTTTGTGAATTCTAGGGCTCCATAGATCTGGGGATATGGCTCTGTGCAGCAGCATCCCCTAACAAGCCTGCAGAGAAGTTTTTTTTATTATCCTCTGCATCAGGAGCATATGGCATCTACCAGATTCTACTATTTATTTTGGTCTTGCGCTGGTCTGTTCAGGCTTCTGAGTGATGGATCTGGCTTCTTTCTCTATTATTCTGCATAATGTTTCTCTAGGTTGCCCTCTTTTTTTTTTCTCTTTCCAGGTGGTGTCAATATTATCACTTGGAAATTGTGTTTGGTGGCATCCATAACACATGTCTTAAATATGAGAGCGACAAAGTACATGAGGTAATATCCCTTTTTGGACCAACTTCTGTTTACTGAAGGGAAAAGTTTTTGAGCTTTGTCCTAAATAAGTCCATTGTCGTCATCTTACCATATTTGATGCTTCAGATTGGTTTGCTCTATGTAGAATTTCTGATGCAAGAAACCCTATCCAATGGATTCTGAAGATCTTCCATAAGCATTTACTTTGAAATTAATAGATCTTCTTATCAGTTTCTGTTGTAGATTTCCATAACTCTGCTCTGTAAAGGACAGACATGATGCTGGTGTGACAAATTTGTATTTTTGTGTCAGGGACAAACATGCTACTTTCTCCATCTTTTCAAGTTTATGAAAGTTGTTTGATGCTTTTGATATTTGGTGCTTGACATCTAGCATGGTGTCACCATCATTGCACATCTCACTACTTAGATCGGTAAAATGACTTACTTCTAGTTTTTCTTCATCCACTCTAATGGCTAATCCACTCTTTGTGGATTTTAGAACATCCCATGTGTTTGGAGTACCACACCTTTCTGCTCTTTGGAAAAGAGGGATGCAGCCTCCAGTCCCCTGCTCCCATGCAACTTTTATACTGGATGACTCCTTGGAAACTGAGTATAACCTCCAAACTTTTGAAGTGTCTCTTATCAGTTTTTATGCAACTTGCCCTTAATTGCTAATCACAAAGAAACTCATTTACAATCTGCATTCCACATGTGCAGCGAGTATCATGAGACTCCCTGCCACATTAATTGAATAAGATGCCTCACACAATTGCTTTTATGTTGCTTTTCTGTACAGATTGAGCAGGTTTCTGAGGAGGATTTTAAACCTCTGCCTTTTTGAGAGAGAGACAATGATTTCTGTGAACAGGGGATGGCACTGTTGCACTGCTGCTTCTTAGCCTTCCATTCAAAATGTCTCTATGAAAGGGTTCAGTACTTGCCAGGAAGGGAGCTGACAAGTCAGTTGTATTCTTGAAAAATTATTCTTGAATTGTTTTGCATAAAATATCAAATCTAGGTTACCAGGAAGATTAGGTATTTTGCTAAAAACCCAAAAGGAAGGTGTCAACATGCATTGGGAATTGAATGTTAGCAGGTGACTTGGTTTATGTCTCTATTTATTTAGATCTAAAATAATAAAAAGATGCCTGTCCAAGGCTCTAGGCACCCTAACACACATTAATAATGCAACACAATGCCAGCAACATTGAAATAATTTATCTCAGTGGGAACTGAACCAGCCAGGCATCTATAGAAACTCCTTTGCACCCCTTCATAATTCTGGGAAGCATAACGCTCTGCCCTCTCCAAAAAGCCTATCAAACAGGTGTCTTTTGCAGAGTGCCTGGAAGGCCACCAAATTCAGGAGGAAGCAAGTTCTGGAGAATGCCCTGCCAGATGGGCCCTCCTTTTTATAACAGGGGGATCCAGCTGGAGCATCTCTGAACACAGCTATGGCAGTATGGCATGAGGTGGTCCCTTGGACTGGGCTGTTCAGGGGTTATAACTAATACCTTAAACTCCACCCAAAGACTGATGGACAGGCAGTGCAGGTCCCAGAGCACTGGTGTCATGTGTTTCCATTTAGTAAGTGAACTGCTGCTTTCTGTACCAGTTTCAGTCTCCGCATGGTTTTAAGATGTAGCCCTATAGAGAGTGCATAGCAGGAGTCTAATCTTGAGGTAAAGAAGGCATAGATAACAGTGGCAAGGTCCACATCTGAAAGGATAGGTTATAAGAATGGCCATAATGGGTCAGACCAATGGTTCATCTAGCCCAGTATCCTGTCTTCCAACAGTGGCCAGTGTCACATGCTTCAGAGGGAATGAACAGAACAGGGCAATTATTAAATGATCCTTCCCCTGTCATCCTGTCCAGCTTATGACAGTCAGAGGTTTAGGGACACCCAGAGCATGGGGTCGTGTCCCTGACTGTCTTGGCTAATAATCACTGATGGATCTATCCTCCATGAACTCAGTTATTTCTTTTTTGAACCCAGTTATAGCTTTGACTTTCACAACACCTCCACACAAGAAGTTCCACAGGTTGACTGTGTATTGTGTGAAGAAGTATTTTCTTATGTTTGTTTTAAATCTGCTGCATATTAATTTCATTGGATGACCCCAGGGTCTTGTGTTAGGGGAAGGAGGTCTCACCCTTCTAGCCGATGCAGGTGGTAAAAAGCTGACTGGGCTACTGCTGTAATATGATTTGCCAAGCAGCAACGGGGGTGCTAAAATACACCCTTATCCAAGTTATGAACCCTAGTAACTAATAGCAGCTGTACTCCCTGTAGAAAAGTGACCGAGGTTACTTCTGCATCTCCTATAGCTGTTTCCCACAGCTGTCATTTCCATTCGTGTCTAAATTGACCTTCAACTAGCTTGCTCCAATCCATGCCACAATCTCAGCTAGAAACTGGCTGATGTGCTGAACTGCATCATCCACGTTGGATGAGACAGACATACAGCTGAGAGTCATCAGCCTACCAAAAAACACTATGCCTCATTGCTCCTTTTTAACACTCCTGTCAGCCCCACACATTCATGGACCAGGACGAGTAACAGGGTGACACACCCTGCAGCACCTTACTCTTTGAGAGCTCATTGGGAAGAGGAGCAACTGCCCACAACTACCAGTTGAGATCTGAGAGATAAGAATGAAGCCACTGAGGGCCCTCCACAGCAGCCAGGGTCTGTAGGTGACTCAGTACATGAACTATCAAAGGCAGCTCATCTAAAAATACCAGCATGGACCACCTGATCTTCATCCCTTGCGGGGAGATGGTCAACCAATGAGGTCTCTCTTCCAAATCCAGCTTTATGCGCAGATTGTTAAGGATCAGGAAGATCAAAGGCATCTAGCTACTGAGAGCTATCCCTTCTTGGGGAAGATTATTGCGAGACGCCATGATACTGGTCAGTAGTTAGCTAGATCAATAGACAGGGCCAAGAAATGACGTTTGGAGCAAAGGCTGCACTAATGCTTCCTTCAAAGCAATAAGCAGCTTGTTCTCCACTGAGAAGTGTTGACAGTTTCCACAAGCAAAGGATTCAGTACTTCCCTAATGGCTTTCACCCTCGATCCAAAGGATTGTTGTGGATGAAGTTTTCTCAACGCTTCCAGTACCTAAGTGAGTATCAGTGGCTGAAACTTTAGCAGAGAAGATGAGGTCCTTGTTTCCCTCAAGACTTTGCTCTGCCACTACAGTAACAGACAGTCCATCCATAGTCTGATGAATCCTGACCACAAAATAAAGCAATTTCCTCACAACTATGGAGCTGAGACACTCTGGATTTACCAGGCTATTTACCACCCAAAACAAATCTGATGTCCAAGATTTTACAGATGCTATTGTGTAGGAAGATAACATTTTTTCTTTGCCTCTCACACACCCACAACATAACTTAAAAACAACAACAACAATAACAAAACAAATGAAATGCTGCAACTGATCAGCCTCAACAGAAGACTTCTGTCACCAGTACTCTTGCTTGATTTGTCACATATCATCCATAAACCAGTGTGACCTGTGAGAACAAAGCTGGTGAAGAGGACAGGTAGGGGCCACTTTATCAATGGTAGAGGACAAAAGAGTATTATAACTGGAGCAGGACACAATTTTTTTGGACTAATAGTTTATTCGCCAAAATAAAGGGTTTTTGATTGACCTGAAACTAATCATGAACTTGACCTGATTAGTTTTGTCTGGGAAACAGTTTCTAGGGCCAGCTGCAGAAAAATATAAATTCCTCTTGCAACTTTTAGCTTAGTGGTTTGGGCACTTGCCTGGGACATGGCAGACCTGAGTTTGAGTCCCTGCTCTGGAGCAGGGGCTTGAAATCAGATTTCCTAGCTGAGCATCCTTTTTTTTTTTTTTCTTAACTTTGTATTAAATTTTTAATACATCTATAACATGACAAAATATACATAAACTTCTCATGATATATTAACCATTTGCTACCTATTCTTAGCTACACTTTAAACATTTAATTATGTGTAATATGAATGGTTAAAATATAAATCAATTATTTGCATTACGCAAGTTACAAACAAACAATTTTTGCTTATAAAAATCCAACTAGTTAAATATAAAAATATTAAAATACGATAAAGAATAGAAGCAAAATTCCTAGGGGGGAATAGAGATGGGAACGGAAAGAAGTGGGTAGGGAGAAGGCAAGGTGGGGAGGGGCCATGAACTTACTAGGAGCATTCAGATACCTCCAGGAAAGCATCTCATATCTGAGAATTTTTCTTGGGTGTTTCTGTTCCAGTATACAGTTCTTTCCATGGTGGCCATGCTGTTGTTTATGCTCCAGTCCTCAATTGTTGGTCGCTTTTTCAATTTCCATTTTTGTAGTACTAGTCTCTTAGAAATTACTAGTGCTGAAAGACTTTCTTCAGCTTCCAATTAATGCCCATTCGGTTTAAAATTACATGTTTAGCTCGTAACAATTTTTTTTATAGGAAAAAATTAACTCTGCAGTTCAGCTCTGCCCAAAACCTATGGGCATAGGAGCATTCCCATAGCACATGGGTTAAGCTAGCACCTGCTGACTCACAGTGCCAACATTGGTCTCACTTAGCGGCACCTGTTTTGAATAGTCAGAGAGGGGTCAAATGCATCCTCCCTATGATATTTCTGCTAAGTTAATCTTAAACGGAGGTCCCAGGAGCAGCTCAGAGCACCAGCTAAAATTTGTTTCTGTTGGTTAGCAGACAATTAGCCTAGTTCTTCAACCCATTTCTTTTTTAGGGGATCCATATTTAGTTCCAATTTGCTGGCCGAGTGTGCATATAGTGTTGCCAGAGGTCTTGGCAATCTGGGTAATATTTGGAGAAATTAAAACAGTGCAGGTGGATCGGGGTAGCGAAGGCATAAGGGCCGAACAGAGGGGAGTTTGCCACTCCTTAGTCTCTAGATTGAACCTCTTTTTTAATATCGTAAAAGGGAGGAAAGTATCACTTTCAATAAACTGAATGGTGGTCAAAATTCCTTTCCTAATCCAATCTGGCCAAATGATGGGGTTGCCTGCAATACAGAGTTTTGAATTGCCTCAGATAGAAGCCTTAGTATGTAGAAGGGAGTGATATTTAAATGTAGTAGACATAGTATGCAGTGCATTGGAAAGTGGTAAAGGAGCAATCAATTCTGCTTCCAGCTGGAGCCAATCCAGAGCTCTATGGCATGAGGGGAATGAGCCACTGTGCTGCTTGGCTAAGAATGATTGCCTGATGGTAATATTCTAAAGCTGAGAAATCTAAAACCAGCTGTTTTGATAGACAGCTGTTATCTTTGGAAGGAGATTCTGGGTTTGTTACCAGCAACCCCCAAGAAGGACCTGAACATGTTGTCGATTTTGGTAAAATAAAAGGGAGGAATATGGATAGGGAGGGAATTCAGAATAAAAAGGATCCCGGGAAAGGCATCCCAGCTGAGCATCCTAACCGCAGGCTATAGGCTATTCTGCTCTCAATCTCTCTTGCTGAAGCTGTTCCATTTTGTGTATGTGTACTTGAATATTTATTGGGACAAAGAGGGAGAACGACTCCATAGCCTGGTGGTTAAGGCACCCACCTGTGGATTCAAATATTTTCTCTGCCTGATTCAGAGGAGGAATTTCAATCTACATCTCCTGCCTTAGGTGAGTGCCTTAGCCATCAGGATATAGACTCGTTCTCCCTTTTCCCCTTTGGCCATATGCAGAGTTCCTAAGCACCTTCAGCTCCCATTGAGGTAAATAGACTTGATTTTATTTCCAGTGAAGTTTAATGTCAAGATTTTCATTGACTTCACTGCAGGTGGCAGGTACTCAGAATTGCTCAAAATTGGGCTCCCTGAAATCAGTGAGCCTCTTGCCTGAGTTCTAGAGCAGTTCCCTCCCTCCTGCCTTTGAGATTGGTCTAGTTAAAAACCTGGCTCTCCCAACAGAGAGTAGAATGCACTATTCTTTGCTTCCTCTAACCTCGTCCAACTTTAAATTTAAACAGGGTGCTGTAATCTTTAAAGATGTATCAGTAAATCCATTGATTAGAATTCTAGGCACTGGCAGCCGAAAGGAATGAAAGAAAACACAGAACTGGAAAATACAGTAACAACCATAGAAATGTTGTGCTGGAAGGGACCTCAAGAAGTCATCAAGTCCAGCCCCCTGTGTTGAGGCAGCACCTAGTAAACTTAGACCAGCTCTGGCAGGTGTTTGTCCAACCTGTTTTTAAAAACTTCCAATGATGGGGATTCCACAACCTCCCTTGAAAGCCTGTTCCAGAACTTAACTACCCTTATAATTAGAAAGTTTTCCTCATATCTAACCTAAATCTCCCTTATTGCAGATTAAGTCCATTACTTCTTGTCCTACCTTCAGTGGAGATGGAGAACAATTGACCACAGTCCTCTTTATAACATATTTGAAGACTCTTATTAGGTCCTCCCTCATTGTCGTCTTTTCTCAAGACTAAACGTGCCCAGTTGTTTTACCCTTTCCTCATAGGTCAACTTTTCTAAACCTTGTATCATTTTTGTAGATATCCTCTGGACTCTTTCCAGTTTGTCCACATCTTTCCTTAAATGTGGTGCCTAGAACTGGACAAAGTACTCTGGCTGAGGCCTCATCAGTGCTGAGTAGAACAGGACAGTTACTTCCATGTCTTACATATGACACTCCTGTTAATACCCCTCTGAATGATATTAGCTTTTTTCACAACTGCATCACATTGTTGACTCTTATTCTATCTGTGATCTACCATAATGCCTAGATTCTTTTCAGCAGTACTGCTACCTAGCCAGTTTTTTCCCATTTTGTAGTTGTGCATTTGATTTTTCCTTCCTAAGTGAAATACATTGTACTTGTCTGTCTTGAATTTCATCTTGTTGGATTCAGATCAATTCTCTAATTTGTCAAGGTTGTTTTGAATTTTAATCCTGTCCTCCAAAGTGCTTGCAACTCCTCCCAGGTTGGTGTCATCTGCAGATTTTATAAGCATACTCTCTGGTCCATTACCCAAGTCATTAATGAAAATATTGAATAGCACCAGACTGACCACTGCAGGATCCAACTGGATACACCTTAGTTTGACAGCAAACCATTGATAACTACTCTGAGTGTGGCCTTTCAGCCAATTATGCATTCACCTTGTAGTAATTTAGTCTAGACTGCATTTCCCTAGTTTGCTTATGAGAATGTCATGTGGGACTGTGTCAAAACTTTTACTAAAATCAAGATCTATCATGTCTACTGCTTTTCCCCTACCCACTAGGCTAGTAACCCTCTTAAATAAAGAAATTAGGTTGGTTTGGCATGATTTGTTCTTGACAAAACACTTTTAACTTAGGCAAAACCAAACAAACACACCAACACCCTTCCTCCCCACTTAAATAGCAGAGGTAATAGCATGCCTTAATTTGACAAGGGATATGAGAGTAAACATAGCCTTGCTAATATTTGTTAAGTTGAATCATGGCTATATTCTTTCCAAAGAAGTGGAAACAGGATCTATTATTGTTTGTGTTTCCACTTAAGGCAGAGGATTTGTTGGTTATTTACAACACCTAAAACCAATCACCATTCATTTAAATTAATTTGAACAAAATGTAAAGTATGGGCACATTGGTAAATTACAGGTAATGTCTTTCAATTTGCATCTTAGAATTAGTCATGGCTCCTGAAAGTGTGTGGTGTCCTGGTTCCCACATCCCTCTCTTATCGTCACCTCTGTTGTACTACCTTTTTGTTGCTCTGTCAAATATCACATGCTAAGTAAGGTTGGGCCTCTTCAGTGCTTGGATGGGAGATGAAGATAAATTAAAGCAGTGACTTCAATGATTCAGAAAGTGGCATCCCAAGTCATTGTTCCATTATGGTTTTGTGGAGGGAAATGTTTTGCTGCAAGTGGTACCTTTTTGGGTTAGAACTATAACCTATCCACTAATGATCATAAAGATTCTATAGTACCTTTCACAGGAGTAGAAGTCTGAGCCAACTCACAGATTTAATAGATTTTACAATCTGTGCAGTTTGGCAATTAAAATTTAAAACAAAATGAGTGAGTTACAAACTCCAGATTTGGCTTACATTCATAAAAAGCTCTCTACGTTTCAGGAGAATCCTTTCAATTTTCATAGAGTCCATGGAGGAATTTATGGTTTCATTAAACTCTTGTAGGTGTACCAGGATTTGACAGAAAAAGAGAGGAAACATATTGTTTTTTGAAGACTTAAATTTTTGGGTTCATCCCAAGGATGTGAACTTAAATAGAAAATTCTCAACCACTCCCTTCACATCTCAAATAATTGTGCTGGCCAAATTCTAGTTTTTCCTGTGAACTGTATCCTCTAAATGTGGGAAGTGTGTGTCTGCTTTGTGGGCACCTATGTGAGGTGGTTCAATGTGGCTACTATTAGTGAGTCGTATGCTCTAGCATGAAGTATTTGTGTTTCTTCTTGTCTGTTTTCCTTAAACTGAATGAGTTCAGATTGAAGCCCATGCTGCTCTTTTTTGAGGGGGAAGCGGGGGAGGAAGGTAAAGGTGAAATTATGTTCAGGAATTATCCTTCCACTTTTCACTGGTTACTGTTTTCTTCACTTCCTGCCCTCAGCACTGGGGACAGTTGGGAACTATTAAACAGTGGCCAGACTTTACTCTAGAATAATATGGCTGAATCTCTACCAGGAGTGAAATGAATCCTGTACCTGTAATAGTTTGGAACCTTTTGGGGATGGAAGGCATAATTATCTATATTCTCATAGCACCTCAGTCACCAGGGCCCTTTTGTGCTACATGCTGTACAGATGAATAATAGACAGTCTCAGTGAGTTGACCATCTAGGTATTGGACAGGATGTCAAATATAGTAGGGATTGGTTGGAAGGAGGAGGTAACAACAAAATGAAGAGACTTTAACAGAAAGCAGAAGTCACAATTCTATACCACTAAGTAACTGGCAAAGGAAAATGATCCAGTACAATGCATTAGAGGGACACCTCTCTCCAGAGTTGACGCTTTCCCTGAGGAGGGCTGAGCACCTGCAACTCCTCTTGAAATTGATGATCAGAATCAGACCCTCAGTGAGAGAAATAACCCACTCCAGTTTTATGATGATACGAATACACTATGACACAGCGGGGAAAAAAAGAATCGATCACAATTTAATTACTACATTAAAAGAGCAGTTTATGTTCAAGGGAAACTAAGCTGTGAAAATGGGGACTTTCTGATAAGATTATTAAATACAGAAGTCAATGACAATCACACTTATTAGTTTTGATATTCTGTAGCATTCACCTTCATTATCATCTCCTTGTTTTAATAGCTAATATTTGAGAAAAGGATAGTCATGTGTCATCAAGGTATTCACAAATTAGCACTTAAAGCAGATGGGTCTTGCTCATAAGGTATTTATGCTTTAAGAAATACACTTTTTTTTCTTCCTGTGTGTCTTTTGTTTTTTGGGGTTTTTTTTGTGGTAAGGACTTAAGATACCAATGGGAATTGTCACCATTTTGCCTGTGGCAGTTTTACATCTGATATGTGAGCTTTTCTCAAGAGACCCATTCTCTTTCAGAGATCAAAGAACAAATCCACTTCTATCACATTTGTGGGTCATTGAAATATATCATTTCATGTCTGTTGTGCTTAGGAAGTGTCCTGTATATTTGAATAGCTGATCAAAATCAATTATGTGCAAATGGTAAATTGCTTTTAAATAGATTAGATTCAGAAGATACACTATACAGTACATCTATCTTCTGTCTAATATGCCTCTTGATGTTTAATGACTCCCATATTCCTAACCAAAGAATGCTTTAGTATTACATGTTGTAGCATTCTTTGTGCTGAATTGCAGCTCCTGAACAGTCAGAAATCCTATCCATTGAAAAGAAACCAACAGATGGCATTTTATAAATCCCACACTTCATTGTCCTACAAATAGAGATTATCAAGTGCATAATGAACACACTGTAGGAATAATATTCTTTGACTGCTAGTTACATCTATTAATCATAAGTAGGCAAGTAATACCTTTTTTACCTCTTACTGGTAATTCTGTTTGTAACATACACAGTATTATTACAGGGCTGTGTTCCTTTGTGACTTCACATCTAAGTTGGACACCAAGAATGCAAATAGCACCTACATTTTTGCCTTCTGATAATTATGTTCCTATAATGTATGGATACTGGAATTATGATTATATTGTTTCTCATTATGATTTGACATGAAGGATGAATTTCAAGCAGCTGGAAAGCCATGCTTTCTTTTTCTAGAAAGGAGGGTGGTAACTGGCAATCAAGTTTAACATAGGTCTTAGTTGAAATGCAGTGAAAGAGATTGCTTTTAAAATAATAATGCCAGGTAGATAGAGATTGCTTATGGATGGTGTAACCACCAGCTGTGCAGTAGAAATGTCAAAGGATTGATATGGGAATACTTGGAATGTAGAAATACCAATCTAAAAGGGTGTTAAGATACAAAATTTGTACATATTATGTTGTAGCTTTAAGAGAATTATCTTATATTCTGTCATTATGAGGTACTTTGGTATAAAGCTACTCTACCTTCCTTCACTATATTTAACTATATTAAAATTATTTATAGTTTCTAGTAAGGAGAGAGTAACATGCTTTTTTAGTCAGGTAAGATGTAATTGACTAAGCCATTCCATTAAAAGGCAATAGAATGGCAAGTCAAAAGGGTGCTTGTGAGCATAGAAGTGAGGTAAAAATTGTTCCTCCTCTCCCTTCACTCAGTACATCGCCTCCCTCTTCATTCAGAGTCCTGTCTGCTCACATCAGGCTCTGTGCAGGCTACATCCATGTAGATACTTCAGGTTTGCGCACTCAGCAATTCTTGTTGATTCCTTGGCAAGGAATCATCCCCCCAAAATAAGCAGATCACCTGAGACCCACACAGAGCTTTTTGGGAACTCAAGGGTTGAATTGTTGCTACTTCATGAAGTGGTACTTGTTTTGAAAGCTTCCATCTTGTACTTCAGAAATATATATTATGATAGACCCAGGCCAGTTGAACAGCAGAGTAGTCAAAGGCAAATATACTGGCCATTGGATAAGCAGTTTTCTGTTCCCTGACTGACCAGAGCAGGGGCTGCTCCAGGCTAATGAGAACACCTGACTCCAATTAACCTGCTAAGAGTCAGGTGAGGCTGTTAAGCACCTGACTCTAATTAAGGCCCCTCTGATGCTATAAAAGGGCTCACTCCAGTCAGGCCAAAGAGAGCCAGAGGAGAGGAAGTGCAGCTGAAGGGCTGGGTAATGAACACACCCTGAAACCACTGGAAAGGGAGCACTAAGGTAAGGGTGAAGAAGGCATTGAGAGAGAGAAGCGGGGGAGCTGTGGGGAAGTGGCCCAGGGAAATGTAGCAACTCTGGCAGTGAAAGGTCGGCTGCCAGCAGCTGCTGCCATTAGGGTCCCTGGGCCGGAACCCGGAGTAGAGGGCGGGCTCGGGTTCCCCCCAACCTGCCACTACAGAAACACCTCCTGGGAAGGGAAGACAGGTCCCTGTCAGGACAGGAGACTCAACTGTTCTTGAATAAGCCTGTAGGGACAACAGAGACTGTGGGAGTTCTCTCACCAACCTCCTTGCTGGCTTATGATTAAAAGGGCTCAGTAGACTGTACCCTGGCCCTAGAGAGAGAAGGGCTATGTGGAGGGTCGCAGTGAGCCTCTGATGCTAGCATAAATCGCCTGGAAGCACGGGACCCACAGGGACAAGGTCGGAGCTCTGCCACAATATACAATAACATTTAACTTTAAGCCTATACTATTTAAGAGACACAAGGAGACCCTTCAGATTGTGAACCTAATGCAAAGCAGTGTAGTGATGTCTGCCTCAGTCTGCAGATAGCTTGAAACCAATCCCGGTACATGACCTAACATATGCATTCTGAAATGCTGTTCTACAAGATGTGACCATGGGGGTGCAGGAGGAATGGCGTTCAAGCAATTGACCCTGTTCAGAGTAGAGACTTTAGATAAAGGGTGTAATCCCAAAGGCTATTCAGTTTCAGATGTGACAAGACATATCAAATACATGGCCTGAATCAAGTCAATCAGTGGCTTTCCATTGGTCAGGTCAGGTCCCTAACACCCATAATTAATCTTATGACTCTTTTTTATATTGGGAGTAAGTGGAGAGTTAAAAAAAAGCCAAATCATAATCAGCATTATTAGAATATAGCTGTAAACTGGCTCTGAGTACAGTGTGAACACAGTATTGTATGCTTCTGTTTTCTGTGAGAGATGAGCAAACTGCCTCATTTGTATCAATGGGGTGTTAACGCTGAAGCTTAATGACAATTTAATTGCTAGCTATTTCACTGCTAGACAAAGCACCTGATGGATGATCATATTATGAGGCTCTGCACAGACTACCAGGAGTGGCATATAGAGTGGATAGAGGGGAACTTACGGGTGGAATCTTTGAGAATTCCTCTTCTACTTTCCTTCCCAGCTGAGCCCCTGCTGGCAGCCTCTGGAGTATGTCTCTCCTCTGGGAGCTATGCAGCCAGGGGCTTTCTCAGATTGTTTGGGTCCTCTGGAAGCCAACTCTGGGTAGGGATTCCACATTATAGATGGGAAGGAGGTTCAGCATTAACTTAACCACACAAGTCCAATAGTGTTGGTGGAAGAAGGGAAACAATGCCCAGCCATGGATTCTGACTGTACATTTTCCCAAAGAGGTGTCCACGGGGAGGAGGAGGAATGAGCCCACAAAAGCAACACTGTTTTCAGCCTATACCCCTGCTTGGATCTGCTGGGGTCTTTTAACCTCTGCCTGTAGAGCTGATAATCAAGCTCCAAAGGAAGGGTTGTCCTTTAAGCTTCTGTTGTCTTTATGGAGCAAACATGACTATTGGACAGGAAGCTGAATTCTATTCTGTCTTATGCATCAAAAGAATTGTTAATATGGTTCCAGTTGCAGTATCAAATTCTGTCACCAGTTACACCAGTGCAGCCCCACTGAAGCCATCCAAATCTTATTACTGATGATGCAGGAGAGAGAGAGCGCACAACTTGAATTTCAGCTAGCAGGGTGAGTTTGTCTGGGGGTAGTTTAAAAAAAAAAAAGGGGGGGGGTTATTTGCAAATTTTATAATATAGCTTTGTTACAACTGGGTGAAAACAAAACTGGAAAGGCATTTGGATGCTAAATCTACTGAGCCAAATTAATCCTTGACTTTTAGATAAGTCAAATGGACTTATATAGGGGATGAATGTGTTTCATATGTATCTATTGGTGTAAGGGATCTTCTTTTCCTCCCTAAGTGATAACTTGTTTGCTGTATGTTAGGGAAAATCATTGTTCCACTGGTATACCCATTGCACCTATAGAATAATGCTTGTAAATATTATGAATCTTTTTAAATAATAAAGACTATAGAAATCACATGGTTTACCCATGATGGCAGATAACTAAAGCTTTGTCTCCTGCACTTCCAAATCTGAAATCTACATTTATAAATATTTAAGTTTACATATTCTGAGGTCTGAATGCCAAAGCCCAGTAAAATGTGATGGAGACTATCAATAAAAAAACTTTTACAATGAAGGCAAGAGGAGAAGCCATGGATTTATTCCAGTATCTCTGGCTGCCAGATATCACGGAAGGAGAAGCAGATGCATACGCTCAGCTTGACCTCAAGGCAGGAAACATGGCCACTTTGTTATAAGAAATGAGAAGCAATCACTGCACCACTACTAGGCAAATTTCCAGGATCAACTCAAGCTGGAGACATTTAATAGAAGAATTGCTCTAGTGCAGACCTGAGTGAGTGACTTAGAGGGCCAGGATGCAGCATCCTTGCTGAAGACTGAGGATCAAAAAATGTTAGCTAGCAAAGATGTGGAGAATCAAAGCAGATGCTTGAGTCTTCAAGGTTAAATGGTAGCTTTTGAAGGACTCAATGAATTTGAAGGACTGGTCAGCAGTATATTACACAGAGACCTTAGCTCTTTAGTCTCTGCATTCAGTTGGGTACATGCCTGCGAGGTTTGAGAAAAGAAAGAGAAGACCCTATAATCAAAATGAAAGGCCTCAGATTTTGAGACAAGAAAGGAGTAGCTAGAACAATGGGCAGCCTGGACTATAATGGAAAGTGACTCTTCTTTTCTCATATCATGGTACAGATGGAATTCCCCTCAGCTCACTACAGAGATAATCTACTAAAATGAGAAATCATTGCCATGATTTGGGACCAAACTGACGTTGGTACACACAACTTTTTTGTAAGATGACCTCCAATGGTCAAGAAAAGTGACTGTTGGATCATTCTTTTAACATATTGCCACACTTAGTTAATGTACCACTTAATTGTGCTCCAACTTTCGGTATGATGGGATGGAAAAACAAATGTAGAGGGGAAAAAACCTGCTGATGTGAAGGACCTGGCATTGGGAAAACAATGGAGTGTGTTGACTGGGTTATAGAGGCTCTGTTTATGAGCTGTTGGAATGGACCAGGAAGCATGGTTTTGCAGAGATGTGTATTGTGAGCTACACAATGGAATAAAGGATTTCTGATATGCTATGAGGAAAAAAGTAGGGACTTGCTTGATAGCTGGCTGTAACACATGACTTGGCAAGGGGTTATTTTGACACATATCACGGGGTGGTGGCTGGTAGTTAGCTTACACCATATAAAGCTTTCATGCTTTCAGAAGAAAACACCTGCTTGGTCAGTTTGGCAATGACAAGATCAAGTGACCATAGCAAATCAAGCCAGGAGTTGCTCTCCAGCATCTGGTGGTGCTGAGATGGGAATCAGACTTGTTTACAGTTCTCACAGGGTGCAGGACTTGAGACGGTCAATGCACTAGAATGGGGATTCCCCCAGGAAATGACATGCCAGCACAGGCTAATTTGATCTTAGTCTTTTATCCTTGTTATGTAATGTATGTATGTCATTATGTAAGGCTCAATCAGCCCCGTAGGCTGTGTCCAATACTCAAGAGGGTGCAGAACTACACTGCTACTGTGAGCTCCAGGATGGACTGTGCCTAAAGCAGGTTCAGTCTCCAAGAGGCCTCTGATGTTCAGGGGAATCACGCCCACTGCAGCTCTTGTTTACAGTGCGGTGCACCTTATGCTTCTTGCTGTGGCCATCCAGCTCAGCTGGCCTGTGTAATAGCTGTGGTGGGGATGTGACTACAGCCTTGCTTGTCTCTTTGGGCTGATCAGCATTTGTCTGGAGGAACAGCCTGTGAGCTCAGGTGAGAGAGAGAGAGGTCTGCAATTGTGGCTGGCCAGTGTGTAAAAGGTTACGGGTAGGGAATGTTCCTTGCCTCCCAGCTCAGGGATCAGCCACAATCTGGCCCAAAGAATGAAGGTCTGACTCCAGACATAGCCCTGGGAACTTCAGGAATTGGTTTAATATTCAATCTGCATATTCCTAAAAAGTCAGTGTCTGTTTTTTAATGACTTTGTCGCACAAACATATGTCACTGGTTTATTTCTTTGGGCCCTGACCTTGGGTGAGCCGCTCCTTTGAAGGGAGCCTGCATCAGCTAAATGTTTGTGTGCCCAGTCCTAAGTGGTGAAGTTGAAATTCTGAGAATGCAAATCAGCTTTGGAAGGTAAAACAGAAATGGTTTATAAAGGGTAAGTCCATTAGAAGTGCAAGTGATTAATAAGAACCCTCACTTAGAGGTAGCACTCCAAACAGGGCTTGAAACGGAATCTAAATTTATTGTAACATATTACCATAAAGGTCGCTGTGTACTTGAGGTATTCATGTTCTTGGTGCTTATAGCTTATAAGTTTTGAGAATGAAAATAGTTGTGTGACAGGAAAAGTAGTGATTTTTTGATGCACTAAATTAAGATGCGTAGGGTTCAGGGGAAGGTGAAGGGAATCATGCTGAGTAAAGTAAATATAGGGCCCGATGCTCCCTCCCTGTGTGCAGGGGAGCAAAAATGGTCAAAGGTGCAGAGGAGCAGCTCACAAAAGCCATTTGCCCCTCAGCCCAGTCAGGTCTCTGTGGAAAGGGTGGGCACAAGGTAGGGTTGGGAACTTGAAGTAGGTTTCAATCCCACAGCTGCATAAGCAGAATTCCATTTGGAGTTGATGCTATCAGGAATGGCATTAGTTTCTATTCCATGTCTGCACACTCTTGAAGAGGGGAGTACCACAAGGGTAACTTAATGGCAGCATGGCTTTAAAGGAGGACCCAATGTCAGAGAAAAGCTCAGCATTGCTATAGAACTATCCTTTCCATTGAGTTAAAGCTTCCTTTCCCCACAGACTTTGAAGGCTGCATGAAAAGCTGCCAACATGGTTGGCCTACATAGGAGTAAACTAGGAAATTTCCATCAACATGGAAGCCAGGTGAGTACACTATAGCTAAAGCACAAGTCATAGGGATTCACCAGGGGGCTGAAAGTAAAGGAAGGAATTTAAATTTTTTTGGAATGGAGGAAGCATGACATCTAATGAGGCTGGTCAAATAAGGGGAACTTTATTATGATGGCAATAAAGCTGGAGGACCCTAGAATAACTGTTGTAATGGTTTTATAGTTTAAAATATGGTATTTAGAGATCAGTTTGAAAATTTGCTTTTTTATTTGTTTGTCTCTAATGTGGTTAATGGGAGCTGTGTCTTGAAGAACAGGTTAGGTTTCGCAAGAGTCAGAGCAGTACGTGATAGATTTTGCTTGTGCTTCCGGAAAGTGGAAGACGCTGCTTGCATATGCTCTAAAAGGTCAGAACTCAATTTAATAAACTTACCTCATAACAAAACAAGCCTGTTTCCTGAAGGTGTAACACCTAGCAACCAAGAGCTTAGTAACAAGCAAAAGAAAGTGGTTTCTATAATGAAAGAAAGAAGAGCATGCTGCCTGCAACCATTTCTCCCCCCCAAGAACTTGTCAACTTCTAAATTAGCGATGAGAGTGAATTTAACATGTTTGTATCAGAAAGTGACAATTGGCCTTCTAGACTAAACATTGGCACACTGTAATGTACATGGCTAGTAATGTGGCTAGTACTCTGATTAGCCAAACTTGAAGTATCCCAAACTCTCTCATCTAGGGTGACCAGATGTCCTGATTTCATAGGGATAGTCCTGATTTTTGGGTCTTTTTCTTATATAGGCTCCTATTACACCACACCCCCTGCCCTGATTTTTCACACTTGCTGTCTGGTCACCCTACTCTTATCTGAAACATGGGTGTCTCTCCCAATGTCCATCACTTACACTGAAATTTCACTCTATTGTCCAAAACCTTGATTATATGAATTTATTTGATATCCCAGATAACATTTGGACAATCAGGATTGAACTGTATTTCCAGAAGGTTCAGAGGGATTTAAGGAGTACCCAGCTCAACATCCTTCCCCTTCCAATCCCCAGATAGACAGTTAATTAGATAGCCATCATTAATGTCTTCATTGACTAATGCTAGGCAATTAATTTAATCTAGTTTATATAAATCAGTGGCTCACATTCTTTTGGAACAATTATCCTAATTTACCAGACTGAGGCCTTGTCTACACAACTTATGTCGACTTAAGCAGTAATGTCACTCATGGGTGTAAAAAACCCACCCCCCAGAGCTACATAACTTACATCAATTTAATGTGGTGTCTACACCGCACTATGTTTGGAGGAGATGCTCTCAAGTCAACATAGCTTCCGCCTCTCGTTGAAGTGGATTAATTACATCAACAGGAGAGCGCTCTCCCGTCGACTTATCGCCTCTTCGCCAGACCTGCTAAATTGATGCTGCTGCACTGATCGTAGTGGCGCCGATTTAGCGCGGTAGTGAAGACCAGCCCTGAAACTCCACTGGATCTGCCAGTGCTAGCTGACATTCAGCCTCCAGGACAGGTTAGAATGTGCACAATTAAATAGGCATCAATGATATATTATAGTCCAGCAGATAGACATATCAAGGACACATTGACATCAAGTAGTGCTTGAAAGTTATTTTTCCTCCTATTTTGCATAAGGAATTGAATTGTACATGGACTTGTTGGAGCATTTTTGCATTCAGAATGGGGTTTGGTTTGACCCTCAGGGGCACAAAATGACAACTGCTATGTTAAATCCACAAAGCTTCAATTCACGAGATCAGCGACTTCCCTTGTATGTTGGATAGGGAAGGTGTGAGTATGGGAACTTTACTACGTGTGAACTGCAGACTTATCCAAGGATGTCACTCTTGGACTACAAGGTGAATTTGCTGTATTTTAAAATGACTGAGCTGGGCATCAAACTATGGCTCCTATTCAGGAAATCAGTTAAACATGTGCTTAACTCTCATTAAAGTCAAGGGGACATAACATACTTAAATGCTGCCCTGAAATAGGGTCTTTATTTTGCTGTACAGGTCGGTCTGTCTCTTACGCGCATTTAACATGCGCAATTTCGGCTTTTGCGCGGTCGGCAAAAACAAAACAAAAAAGAGAGAAAAATAGCAATTTATGTACTGTTCCTGTAGTGCGGGTGATTCCGCCCACCATTAAAGTCAATGGGATTTCAACTATACGCGGTTTTCGCTTTACACGCTAACCGCGGAACGTAACCCCAGTGTAAGATGAGACAGACCTGTACCTGACTTTGAGAAAGCTGGAGTAAGTAAATACTTGGGCAACCATTTTCTTCTTACTGTTGGCTGGGAGAAAGGGTACTGTCCAGATGTTGGAAGATGTTTGGTAGTTGTGCTTACCTTTCCTTGACATGGTTCCCTGAAAGGGAAAGAAACTGGAGGTGTTGATACAGATACAAGTGCAGAATTGACTTTATCTTTTGGTCATCTGAACATTTAATGTCCTCTTCTTTTTCTC